>JAWPNB010000007.1:47145000-47605000 GCA_033996785.1 Trichosanthes truncata | reverse complement strand
AATGTGGTAGCAGGAGCCGGATCTGTCAAGTCATCAGCAGGCACGTAGATAGCTTGAACTGAAGTGATGGAACCTTTCTTTGTGGTTGTGATACGCTCTTGAAGGCCTCCAAGATCAGTAGCCAAGGTTGGTTGGTAACCGACAGCAGATGGGATACGACCGAGCAAAGCAGACACCTCTGAGTTAGCCTGTGAGCCAAAAGAAAAAATAAACATTATAATAAGCAAGCCATCGATAAGAATCCCAACATGTCATTGGCACGAGAAGATCTTGATAAAACAGGCCATGAATAAGATCCTTGGTAAACAAGCTCACCTGGGTAAAACGGAAAATATTGTCAATGAAGAGAAGCACATCTTGCCCTTCAGCATCACGGAAGTGCTCAGCCACAGTTAGTCCAGTAAGACCAACACGAGCACGAGCACCTGGGGGCTCATTCATTTGACCATAGACAAGGGCACATTTGCTGTCAGCCTAATAAAGAAAAAGTACAATTACTCATTTCAGTAGGAAAGAAAATTAGGGAAAAGAAATGAAGATGAAGAAATTCATCATGATAAAGCCAAAGGTAATAAAGAAAGTAAACATAAAAACTGCTTTTGATACCTGCTTGTCACCTAGCTTAATCACACCACTTTCAATCATTTCCCTGTACAAGTCATTGCCCTCACGAGTTCGTTCCCCAACACCAGCAAACACAGAGAAACCACCTGATCAAAGGAGAACGTTAAGATCTAAATACAATAATAACAGAAGTAGTAAAGCATTATGTGGGAATTGTTTCATAAAACCAACCATGAGCTTTAGCTACATTGTTAATAAGTTCCATAATAAGCACAGTTTTTCCTACACCAGCACCACCAAACAGCCCAATCTTTCCACCTCTTTGGTATGGTGCAAGAAGGTCAACAACCTATAACCATAAAGCGATATACGTGACTTCATTGCACATGAGCAACATTTGTCAAGTCATCTAACAGACTTGTCCTAAATTCATCATTGTACCTTGATTCCAGTGACAAGAATCTGCTGTTCAGTTGCCTGCTCAACAAATGCTGGAGCTTCTCTGTGAATTGGTAGGAAGTGGTCGGTCTCTGTTAAAACACCACATAGTTATGAATCTTCTATGCCAAACCCAAATTAATAATTACAATTGTTTGCATGGTTCAAGATTTCTTACTAATATCGCCTCTCTCATCAATGGGTTCTCCAATAACATTTATGATACGGCCAAGAGTAGCCCTACCAACAGGCACCTGTCAAGTTCTTAAAAATTAATAATAAAAAACGCCTTAAAATATGCAGAAAAAAGGCTGGGCTAAAAAGATAGATGACCAAGAAACAAATTGTCCAAAAGGAAAAACGTAATATATAATATGGAAATAGGAGCTAAATATAATAAAACATATGACGTCTTGATCAGTGGAAGAAGCAATCAACAAACTCAAAAACGTGCATAAGCTGCAACAGTCAACAGAAACATACAGAAGTAGATGACTACACTACACCGTACCAATGCACCATTTAATAAAAAATGGTAAACTGGAGCACGAAATTTGATATAAATTAGACAACGTTGAAATCTCATCTATTAAGCATCAGCCTGTTTTAAAACTAAAATATTTCACATAGGAACAGGTCTATAGAAGACTTTCTTTACATTGACGTTATCATATCGTGGAGAAATCAGTCGATCACAAATTCAGTCATAACTTAATTACTGAATTACAATTTCCTAAAACTTTCATCCACATCCACCCATCCTGCTGAATTTCCCTACATAAATCTTACATCGCGTATAAATTCATAGACAATAAAATACAAATGGATCTGAGAATATCATTGATCACCAACTCCACGTCATGCGAAGAAGAAATCCATTTCCAATTCATTCATACCAACACCGATATGACGACACAACCAAAAGTCAAAACGTAAATAAACAACAAAACGCCATTTAACCTAATCAAATCGGTACCGATTAAGCAAATACTAAAACTTACAGTGATAGGAGAGCCAGTATTGAGGACGCGCTGTCCTCTAACAAGCCCTTCGGTCCCATCCATAGCAATAGTCCGAACCATGTTCTCCCCCAAATGCTGAGCGACCTCGAGCACCAAACGGATCGAGTGGTCAAGCACCTCAAGAGCCGTCAGGATAGGCGGCAATCCTTCATGGAATCTGACATCGACGACGGCACCGATCACCTGACACACCTGCCCGACAGCACCGGCACCAGTAAACTCATCGGTGATCTTCCCTCCTTTGCCGGCATCCTTCGCCGGAGGCGGTGGTGATGGAGGCGCAGCCGCCGCAGCAGAAGTCGCATACTCAGCCACGCGAGAGAGGATATACCCATAAGGAGAAGCGCGTGACGTTGAACTGGGTGAAATCCTTGGATTGGGATTCGAAAGCGGAGATCTGGAGGAAGCTCTGCGGGCGGAGGATCTGAAAAGAGAGGAGAGAAATCTGCGTGAAGCCATGGCTAGGGCTTCAGAGAGTGAGGAGTGAGAAAGAAAGAAGGAGAGAGAGAGAGTTTCAGGGCTTCGATCGACTCACTGGCTTTATGCTGTTACGCTCAATCGATGGTCACCAAGCCCAAAATTGGAATATTATTTATTAATTTTTATTTTGTTTTTTACTTTTTTCTTTCTCGCGTGAAAATTGCCTCTTTATATGAACGAGCCTTTACCAGAAAAGTGCGGACAATCATTGAAACGGTGTCGTTTTCACCCTGTTGTGTGTGTGTTTTTTTCTTTTAATTTTTTTTTTCCTCTTTCCTTTTATTTCGCCCTTTTCCGTTTGAATTGGGTTTAAGTTTATAGGATGACGTGTCGGTTGTGTCGTTGGTCGCCCCACTAAACCAGGAAGCTACAACAAGAAGTCAAAACTCTTACTGGGCTGTACTTTTGGCCCAATGGGCTATGGTTTTACTTTTTTGGCCCAATGAGTTCTGGTTATACCCAATTACCCACTTTCATGGGCTCTTGGTTTTGCCCGGTTATCCATTCTCACATGGGCGTTTAGGGAACATTAGCCCACAGGTTCGCAATCTAAACTTGGAAGTGTTAAACCCGGGATTTAAGTAGTCTGGGTTTAAGAAAATCGTGTTTGAAATGTAGATTCAAGACGCCTGAATTTAGAGTACAGGTTTATGAAGCATGAGTTTAGAATACAAATTTAAAATCTTGGATTTATGAAATATTTAATTGTATTTAATCAATTGTCAGATTTTAGATTAGCTTAAACTTGTCATTTTAATTATTTATTATCTGTTTTTTTAATATAGTTAAGTTAAAAATAAATTAATACTAAAAAAAAAGTTAAAATTAATTTTCGATTAAATTACAAATACCATAGGGACTCTTTATGAGGATTTTTATCAAACAATTGAGACAAATTCTAACTTTTAAAATCATAAGAACTAAAATTTCAATTTAACCTTAATTTGCTTATTGTTCAAATATAACTAAATTCAAAATTAAAATTTGTTTCTTATATATTTGTTATTTTAAATTGACTAATTTAATTATGTACAAATCTATATAACTTAAAAATAAAATACATTTGATAATTTTTTTTAAATGACTACATAAAAAATAAAACATATAGTTTATTTTTATATAACTACGTTTAAATTGGATATCATACATTTTTTTACATTTGAGTATGACTAATTTGTAAATTAAATGCTTTTTTAACATTGTTAGTTTAAAATTAAATACTATTTATTTTACTAATTCTATTTTAATAAGTTTTTAATTCAAATTCAAATTCAACTCAATTTCAATTATTTTTTCAAAAAAAAAAAAACTAATTTTTGGTTCCATCAGTTTTGAAATTGTGTTTTTGACTAAAATTATAATATATATTTTTTCCATAATTTGAGATTTTAATTTTATTGATTAAACAAGCAAGTGAACATGTTAAAAATAAAGACATTGATTTAGAGGTGTGATCCTAGTGTATATCATGTTTGATTATTCTTCTCACATAGCTCGACTCAACCAATGAAAAAAGAAAAAAATAAGACTAATTTATTATTATTTGCAATAAGTAGAAAAATAAGAAAATAAATACTTTTTAATTTAGCTAATTAAAAATTAATTTATTTTTGTTTTACTCATTTTGAAAATAAAAATGTCTTTTTTTTTTTTTACTTTAAAAGTGTTTTTTTTTTAACTTTAATATGTTAACTTAAAATTAAATACTATTTTAAAAAATGGTAATATAAAAATAAATTAATAGTTTTATCTTAAAATTAGTTATTAAAAATTATATATTTTTTGCCAAATTATATTTTTAATCCCTAAAGTGTGAGTTTTTTTTTTCCCCTATAAATTTTCAAAAACAATATTTTAGTTATTTAAGTTAAAAAAAATGTATTCAAATGAAAAAAAAAAGGTTTCAAGTTAAATTGACTACAAAAAAATAGAAAAAAATATTATATTAACTTTGCACGAAGTTGCACACACATTTGAATAAAAAGTAAGATAAGAGACGGTTTCGAAAGAGAAATGAGGAAGAAGGAATTTTTTTTTTTTTTTTTTGAACAGAGAGGAAGAAGGAATAAAAGAAAAGAGAGAGAGTTTAAAATTAAACTAAGTAAGAATTAAAATGGTAAAATATTTATAAAAAAAAATTCTCTTATCCTCCAATAATCCACCTGCATTCCCTAGCCGTCAAATTGCTTATATCCATCGCAGCCTTTTGGTTCGTTGCATATATCCAAATGCATCAATCAAAGCAAAATGTTAGCAATGAGAATCCGATAGCAACATTCTAAACGTTAATTCCCAAATCAGTGAAATATGTAGGTCTTCTCCAATTTACACAAGAAACCCACTTAATTTCCAAATTGCCAACTCTAGCAAATGTGATTTTCTGGAAAATATATGGGAACATTTACATGATTTATATAATGCCAAATATGTTGGATAAAATGTGAGATATAAATTGTATGTCAGATGAAGTAGGAATAAGTTTAAAATGTCGATGTCGGCAAAAATGTCTAAGTCTCAATTTTATGAAAATGTCGATGAAAATATCAATGTCGGTGGACATTTTTTGAAAAAATTTAAAAACAAAAAACTCAAAAAAAATATTTAAATTAATAAGTTAAAATACTTATTATAATATTATATTATTACATTTTTTTGTTATTTTCGATGAAAATGTCGACATGTTGACGAAAATTTAATACTATGTAGGATCGACTTGTACTACTGGGTGTGCCCAAGATTATTTCTCACCCAACTATGTTCATTAATAGAAAAAATCACCAACAGGATTTAGTGACGAATAACGTGGCTGCAATGGGTAGAATACAAGTAATTTGAAGATTAGGAAGAGAGTTTTTTTTTTTTTTTTCCAGTACCATTGTAATTTTTAATTTAATTTTTCAGCTTATTTGTCAAGTAATTAAACAAAATCTGACGTGTCAATCAATGATAACGATCCAATCATCGTTGGGTTAGGTTAAATGTCTTTGAACTTAAAAAAAAAAAAAGTCAACAAAAGGCCAAAACCTCACTACTCCCAAAGTCTCCCAAAAGAGTGAAAACAAAATAATAATAATAATAAGAATAATAATAAAAGATTAAAGAAAAAGGAAGAAGCCAAACGACTGACGACTCTCTGAGTTCTGCTTCTGTGGCACTTGCAGAATTGAGGAACGCGGCGAAAGTTTGAGAACTCATCCATTGGGCTCGATGGAGAACGGGAAGGAAGGCGCCGTGGAGGAGGTTTTACTGGCGAAGCAGAAGGAAAACAGTCTCTCTTCAACATCGAGGGAACCTTTTTTTGAAGAGGTGAAGAGAGTGGGATACTTGGCGGCGCCGATGGTCGCCGTCACTGTGGCGCAGTATGTTTTGCAGATGATCACGATGATGATGGTCGGTCATCTCGGCCAACTTGCTCTCTCCAGCAGCGCCATAGCCATTTCCATTTCTACAGTTACAGGCTTCAGTGTTCTCGTGAGTAATAATTTATTGTTTCGTTTTAACGTTTTATACGGTGAATATTCTTTATGTACCGTTTCCATCTGTTAGGACGGACTGCAGATAAATTAGGGATGGGTACTTTAAGGGATAAGGTTCAATCTTATAATTCTCGTCATCGAACACAAGAATCGTACACACAACGAGGGAAAAAGGTTTCTGCAATTTTTCATTGATTTCATAAGTGTAGAGTGTGCCTTTTGTTAGGTGTGCAAACAAATGTCCCACATTGGCTAGGGAAGTGAGTGATCATGGGTATATATGTGAGGACAATTATCTTCATTGGTATGAGGCATTTTGGGAGAACCAAAAAGCAAAGCCACGAGGGTTTATGCCCAAAGTGGACAATATCATACCATTGTGGAGATATGTGGAGGGTCCGTTGTCCTTATCACCTTTTTATACAAGTTTTATGCCTAGAGTTTAAAGAGAGAAGTGAGGAGTAAAATAAGGGAAAGTTACGACAACTTTATGTTAGAATATTTTTATATCTTCTAATAATAATAATAATGTGGGCCACATATTAATATAAATATGTTTATATTATTTGTCTATTTAATGGGGTTGATTAAAGTGATCTATAATTAAATAGACCCGTAGACTTTTATGGAGTATGAAATTTTATTAGGTGGATACCCAATAACTCTTATTAGACTTAATGAGGTTTAGTGGAGAATTTATAAATAAGATGCAAGAGTTATGGTCTCCAATACGCTAAACATATTCAATTCTCCTATTACCTATCTGACGGAGAGAATTCAGAGTTCTGGTGTGTTTAGTTGAGGAATATCTCCTTGAACGAAGAATTTTTGGTGAAATCAAATTGTTAAAACGACGTTAATGGATCCAGGTTTAATTGTTCTTTTAAGTTCTTCATTCTAATAATTCAATATGCATGATTTTGACGTAAGTGCTTTAGTATTGCAATTGTTCAATAAGTGATATCATAGTCGATATGCATATTGTTTTGTTAAATTATTATTCTTTTGTAAGAATATGAATTTAAGTTTTGTTCTAGAATTGATTTTAGGAGAAGAATATATGATTTTATGTTTTCTCTTCCCTCACATGGAACATAACCTTGCTCTTGAAATTTTGCGATTTTTCGAACATGTATCAGACTTACTTTGTGTTCTTCAATGGTAGTGTATATATATATATGTCGAAGAATTTTCTTCTTTTCTCCTGGATATATGTTGTATTCCTTGATTATGACATGTCGGAGAATTTTTTCGATTGAAAAATGGAGTTGAAAGATCTCTATGAAAGGTTGTCTTTGAAATACACGGTTTTGTTTTTTCTGTTTCAAAGTTGGAGAGATTTTGGGAAAGGAAATGAATCAATTATGCCCTCACAATTTCTTTCCTAAAAGAAGAGAGAGAAAATAAGACATAATTAATGTTTTCTAATAAATTGAAAAGGAGAACAAATTATTGAAAGGCATTGTATGTTTGCCAGCTGTTGCATGCATAAGGACTCAGCTGGCATTGCGATGCCATCACCACACCAGCGGTCGCATGCATGAGGACTCCACTTGCTGTGTTCTCTTTTCAAATAACGTGACCCTTTTTTTTTTAATACATTGTCTTTAGACAACAAGTTCACATTTGGGCTTGGGCCAAGAAGAGATATTCTTTACACACGTATAAGTACCATACTTTTGGGACCAAAATTTGTCCAACTTAAGTCTTACTTGGACAACATTATTGATTATTTTGAGGACCTTATTAGCCCATTATTTATAAGTTATGCATACAATAATAATCGTTAATTCTTGAAAATAACTTTAATGTTTTCATATGGTGATAATTAACAATAAATTAGAATTACATTTTGCGTAATTGTTTGGTAGCTTTTAATAATATTAATTAATGAGACATGTTGCCAAAGTAGCCTATATTATCCAAATGATTAATATTATTAAAATTATCATATATTATCCAAATGATTAATATTATTAAAATTATCAAATGTTAGTAAATTTGTTATTTATGCATTTCGATAATGACTCAAAGGTGGTTATCTATTTGGCCAAATAACATCTTTGCTTGTGGTGATAAGTATAGATAACATTAAGTTGTACTATGTGGGTACTAGTCGGCCCAAAGGAAGACTCTTCCTTGACATGACTCGTTATTTATGTTTGATCACTACATTAAAGAGTACTACTTACAAATTAATAGTCGGCCCAAAGGAAGGCTGTTAATGTTGTGTGCAGTATCTTATTTGTCCTCATAAAGTTTTATTATTTGTTTTATTGCTAATGTTGTTCTTTGTTCAATAATTCAGTTGTTATGACTACTACAACTACGATTCCTACTCAATTGGGTCAAATACCCATGCTAACGGGTGCGAACTATAAGTCTTGGAAAGAGTGTGTCGAGATAACCTTGGGTTGTATGGATCTCGGCTTGCACTTCGAGAAAACAAACCCATTTCTACCTCTCAGGAGCCTAATGAGGCTAAGGTTGAAAAATGGGAAAAGTCTAATCGCATATGTTTGATGATGATAAAACACTCTATTCCAGAGGCTTTTCAGGGTTCTGTTTTGGAAAATGTTGATGCTCGAAGTTTTCTACAAAAACTAGAGCAACGATATCTTAGAAGTGACAAAGCTGAGACCAGTAGTCTGTTGGATCGGCTTGTCACTATGTAATACAATGGTAAAGGAAATATTAGGGAATTCATATTGAGGATGACTAATGTTGCAACAAAATTAAAGGCCTTTAAGTTGGATGTCTTTGAAGACCTCCTTGTGCATTTAATTTTTAATTCTCTTCCTATGCAATATAATCAATTTAGGGTGAGTTATAATACTCAGAAGGAAAAATGGACCCTAAATGAACTAATTGCTCATTGTGATCAAGAGGAAGAAAGACTTCAGCATGAAAAACCTGAAAGTGCGCATGTTGCATCCTCCTCGTCAGGACTAAGGAGGAGGAAAGGTAAAGAACCTGCAGTGCCTTCAAAATCGAAAAAACTTAAGAAGCGAGATTCTGCTCCTACTTGCTTCTTCTGCAGGAAGGCTGGACATCTGAAAAAGGATTGTCAAAAGTATCACGCCTAGCTTGTAAAGAAAGATATGTTTCTCTCTCTTATATGTTATGAGGTTAATTTAGCTTCAGTACCTCTGCATACTTGGTGGGTAGATTCTGGTGCTACTACTCATGTTAGTATGACTATGCAGGGCTGCCTGTGGAGTCGAAAGCCATTTGATCATGAAAGCCATATCTATGTGGGGAATGGCGATATGGCAAAATTTGATGCTATCGGTCACTTTAAACTATTTTTTGAGATCGACTTTGTTTAGACTTGAATGAAACTTTTGTTGTATCATCTTTTAGACGCAATTTTGTTTCCGTTTCTGGATTGAACAAATCTGGTTACACTTGTACATTCAGAAATAATAAAGTGTGTCTTTGTAAAAACTCCACTTTGATTGGTACTGGTTCCTTAGTGGATAACTTGTATATGTTTGATACTAAAGAACCTAATTATCAAACATTGCATATTTCGGCTTCAGGAACCAAGCGTAAATTAAATGATAATTCTGCTATGTTATGGCATAAACGCTTAGGTCATATCTCTAAACAAAGAATAGAAACGTCTTGTGTTAGACGGATTTTTGGATCCTCTTAATATGGCAGACTTTCAAATCTGTGTAAAGTGTATTAAGGGGAAACAAACAGACAAAAGAAAATTAGGTGCAAATCGAGATAGAGAAGTCGTAGAACTGATACATACTGATATTTGTGGTCCTTTCCCTACAGCTGTTTGGAACGGACAACTTTATTTTATCACGTTCATTGATGACTTTTCCAGATATTGTTATTTGTACTTAATTCATGAGAAATCTCAAGCACTAGACATGTTTAAGTTTTTTAAAGCTGAAGTTGAACTTTAACTTAACAAAACTATCAAAGCTAACCGTGGAGGTGAATATTATGGCAGATATGATGGTTCAGGGCAACAACGTTCATGACCTTTTTCCCTATTCCTCAAAGAATCCGGAATTGTCCCACAATATACCATGCCTGGAAAACCAAGCATGAATGGTGTGGCAAAAAGACGAAATAGAACACTTCATGATATGTTTAGAAGTATGATGAGTCATTATTCATTACCTGAATCTCTTTGGGGAGAGGCTATAAAGACTGCAGTTTATATACTCAATCGAGTACCTAGCAAAGTAGTAACTAAAACCCCTTATGAGTTATGGACTGGTAAAAGACCCAGTATGAAGTATTTACATGTGTTGGGGTTGTCCAGCTGAGGCTAAACCTTATAAACCTCATGAGAAAAAGTTGGATTCAAGAACACTTAGTTTCTACTTTGTTGGATATGTTGAACATTCTCGAGGTTTCAAATTTTATGATCCCACATCTCGATCCTTTTTTGAGACGGGAACTGCCAGATTTCTTGAAGATGTTGAGTTTGTTGGGGGAGATAAGGTAAAAAATGTTAATTTTGAAGAGGTACCTAATGCTATGAGCGATGGAGAGGTTTCCATACCTTCCATTATAGTACCTATAGATTTATAACACATTGCTCATGATCAGGATTTTACACCTGATAATGTTCCTCTTCAAGATAACATGGAATTATTACTTCCTGAAGTCCAAACTCAACCTATTCAAGAGGTATCAGAAGTGCCTTTGAGAAGATCCACTAGAGAAAGAAGGAGTGCAATCTCAAATGATTTTGTGGTATTCCTTTAAGAACATGAGGAAGGCATTAGTTTGATAGAAGATGATCCAGTTAATCTTCAACAAGCAATGCAAAGTTCGAATTCTGAAAAGAGGATTGTAGCTATGCAAGATGGGATGAAGTCAATGATAGACAATGATGTTTGGGATCTAGTAGAATTGTCTATCGGTAAGAAACCCATTAGTTGTAAATGGATATTTAAAACCAAGCAGGATTCTAAAGGAAACATCGAAAGACATAAAGCACGTCTAGTCGCCAAAGGCTTCACCCAAAAGGAAGGCATAGACTACAAAGAGACTTTTTCTCCAGTATCTTCAAAAGACTCTTTCAGGATTGTCATGGCACTTGTAGCTCACTTCGATTTAGAGTTACATCAGATGGATGTAAAGACAGTGTTTCTTAATGGTGATGATCGGATTGTACACGCAAGCGCACGCGATCGAAGTAATATAAAATGGTATGTGAGTACCAAGTATCGAATCCCACAAGGAACGGTGTAACAAAAATATTGCAAAGCAAAGTGTAAGGAAAATTGCAACTTGAAAATTAAAAATACAAAAATAATGTTGGGATGGTGTGTTGGAAAAAGAAAAATTGCAGAATCTAAAAATGACAATAATTGAAATAAAAAAAATTGCAGAATTGAATTGCATAATCTAATTGGCAATAATTGAGAACAAATTAGATAGACTTAGTGAATGATAATTCAAAGGGAATTTGGATAAAAATGGGGCTCAAGAGTGTCATTGCCCTAAGTTGTAATTGCAAGCCAAAATTGCAATTCCAACCTACTCCACACTCAATTGTAAACCAAAATTGCATCTCCTATTCACTTTGAATTTAGGCTTTAGGAGGCTAAGTGAGTGACTTATATGTCTATAGTCCCTCTATCTTAGATTATTTGGTTCAACAATTTTATGGGTTTTAGAGTTTTTAATCCCTATGCCTAGGGTAAGGAATGACTTATGTCTAAGCTCTTTTTCTCCATCACTTGTGTGAAATCCGCTTATCACTAACCCTATCGGTATTAGATCTAAGCTTGAGTTGCTACCCTAGTTGATCAATCTAGGATCTCAACGGAAATTTATTCAACACAAGCAAACAATTGAGATGTACGCTTGGTTTTTATTGAAATTTAGGCTACAATTACTTCTTAGGGAATTCACATTCTTGAACCCCCTAAGAAGTTTAGCTCAAATTGAAAATAAAAATTCTACAACTAATTTTTAAAGGAAAATTCATATTAGAAAGTTGAGTAAATTGCCAATTAACACAAAATTCTATTCTAATTAGTATTATTTAAATAAACAACTATGGTAATAAACATTGACACAAATCTGGCATTCAACCTCAAGATGTCTAAAATTCTCAAATTAAATAAAATTTAAAAAAAAAAAAACAAAAATCAGAGGCATTAAGGGGCAATTCCATCTTCTTCCTTTTTCTTATGAATTTAATGAATTATAAACTTTTCAACAAAAACAGAAAATTGAATAAAAATAGAAAAACAGAATGCTGAAATTTTTTGGCAAAAACAGAATTTCCAGAACTTGCAGAAAAACAGAGTGTAAAACAAAAAAAATGACGAGCCAAATTCTCTAAGAACGAACTTAACTCCAACTTCTTCACTTGAATTGATTGGATAAATCAAAAGAAGAACAAGAGTAGCTCTCTGTAATACAAGAAGAACTTGAAGAAATATAAAAACAAAGAAAAAAATGCAGCAAAGAAAAAAAACAGAGCATTGACGTTCATAAACAAAACCCACGAAATTGACTCCTAAAAATGCCTCCAAAAACGAATTATGTTGCTCCTCCTCTTCTTCCCCCTTTATAGGCCTTCATTAGGGTTGAAGAGCCCAAATTTCGTGCTCAAATTCCCTTAAATCATGCTGTAATTGAAGATTTTTGGAATGGGTTAAATGCAAATTTTTTTCCTTTTTTGAACTTTTCTACTGCTCCAGATTGCAGAATTTGATTTTGCAATTTCCACATTCCCAGGTCTGTTGCTCCAGATTGTAGAATTACGATTTTGCAATTTTCATATTTCTTGCAAACAAGATTAATTTATTTAGAACTATATCCCAAATGTCATCATATTTATTTCTTTCTTAAATTGAAGCAATCTTTCAACTATTTTCAAATGATCTTAAGTCAAAACAAGAATATTTTAAGTAATTGGGAGTTAAATAAGCCTTAATACTAAGGCTTATCAGGTGACATTGAAGAAACCATTTATATGGTGCAACCGAAGTACTTTGTGTTTGGAAATCCAAAGTCTATGGTATGTAAACTAAAGAAATCCATCTATGGCCTTAAGCAAGCATCCCGTCAGTGGTATCGTAAGTTTCATGAGGTTATTATCTCATATGGTTTTGAAGTTAATAAAGTTGATGACTGTGTGTACCATAAATTCAGTGGGAGAAAGTTTATTTTTTTGGTGTTATATGTCGATGATATTCTACTTGCAAGTAACGATATAACTTTCTTGCATTCAACCAAGATATTTTTTACCAAATTTTTTGAAATGAAAGATCTTGGGATTGCGTTTTAAGAATTAGGTATCCAAATATTGCGAGATTGATCTCAAGGTATTTTGGGTTTATCACAAAAGAGCTCTATTTATAAGGTATTTAGTAGATTTGGTATGTCGAATTGTGCACCTGGAGAGACCCCCATTGCTAAAGGAGATAAGTTTAGTCTGGAGCAATGTCCTAAAACTGACATAGAGAGGAAAGAAATGCTAAAGATTCCTTATTCATCAGCTGTCAGGAGTCTTATGTATGCTCAAGTTTGCACTCGACCTGATATAGCCTTTGTAGTGGGAATTTTAGGCAGGTACTTAAGTGATCTAGGTATATCTCACTAGAAAGCAACGGGTTATGCGATATTTACAGAGAATGAAGAACTACATGCTTACTTATCAGAGATCAGATAAACTTGAGATCATTGGGTATTCTAACTCTGATTTTGCTGGATGTTCGGATAGCAGACAATCTACATCAAGATATTTATACATGATGGCCAGAGGAGCTATATCTTGGAAAATTGTCAAACAGACACTTGTAGCTTCTTCGACTATGGCAGCAGAGTTCATTGCGTGCTATGAAGCATCCACTCATAGTTTGTGACTCAGAAACTTTGTCAGAGGATTGAGAATTATTAGTGGCGTTGATAGGCCACTAAAAATTTTCTGTGACAATAAGTCAGCAGTCTTGTATTCTAATAACAACAGGAGTTCGACAAAAAAGAAAGTTTATCGACATAAAGTTTCTTGTTGTCAAAAAGAGAGTGCAGGACAAGTTAATTGTTATAGAACATATAGGAACCAACGATATGCTAGCAGATCCACTCACCAAGGAAATAACACCTAAGGTCTTTTTAGAGCATACTGCTCATATGGGTGTTAGAGCTTTTGACAGTACCCTGGTTAAGTGGGAGTGATTTTCCTATGATGTTCTATGTTCTTGTACATATGTACAGTTTTATATTTTCTGCAGAATAAAGTTTGTATATAGTTTGTTTGTGAGCATTAGTTATCAATTTATGGTATTGTATCCATTTTTTGATCTCATTAAATTTTGACTAGTTGAAGATTGGCATGTAAGGTCACTTAACGTGCAATCTTCATGCCACCTACCATACTTGTTATATGTCATTAAATGTAATGGTGATGTGATTAGGAAAGGTTTAGCTACATAAATTACGATAGTGAAAGCCGCCTTGATTCTTTGCTGTTTTAGGAAATGGACTAGATTGATATGAAAGGAAAGTCTTTTGATAAAATAGTCTAAAGTTGCGCACTAAAATATCAATAATATATTTTTTTCCATAATTAATATGTAGTCCAAGTGGAAGATTGTTAAAATATTTTTATATATTCTAATAATAATAATGTGGACAACATATTAATATAAATATATTTATATTATTTGGCTATTTAATGGGTTGATTAAAGTGATCTATAGTTAAATAGACCTGTGGACTTTTATGGAGTATGGAATTTTATTAGGTGGATACCCAATAACTCTTACTAGGCTTAATGGGGGTTCAGTGAAGAGTTTATAAATAGGATGCAAGGGTTATGTTCTCCAATATGCTAAACATATTTAGTTCTCCTATTACCCATCTGACTGAGAGAATTCAGAGCTCTGGTGTGTTTAGCTGATGAAGATCTCCTTGAACGAAGAATTTTTGGTGAAATCAGATTGCTAGAACAACGTTAATGGATCTCGGTTCGATTGTTCTTTTATGTTCTTCATTCTAATAATTCAATATGCATGATTCTGGCGTAATTGCTTTAGTATTGCAATTGTTCAACACTTTACACATTGGATGAGCTTGAAGCTTTTACGTTGGTGAGGCATAAATTCCATTCAGTATAAAGACTTTGAATTCTTCTCTTCAACTTAGTTGATGCTAAGTTAAGACGGGGTGTTTGGCTAACTGCCTTGACATCCCCCCTCGAATGAGTGGATAGTTCAATAACCCCGAGTTTGAACCGTAAGTGATGAAACTGTGAGTGAGTGAGGGGTTTTGTCACACACTCAACCAATTCATCAACTGAAGGCACATATTGAACCTCAAGAGCTCGACACAAGACTTGATCACGAACAAAATGAACATCTATTTTGATGTGCTTGGTGCAAGCATGGAAGACGGGGTTGGTGGCTAGAGCACTAGCATTAACATTTTCACACCAAATTATTGGCATGGAGGAGTAGTTAAACCAATTTCACTGATGAGTTATTGTAACTAGAGAACTTCAGCGAAAGCATGAGCGAGGGCCCTTTTCTACTTGAACTCAGTACTGGAGTGAGCAACAATTGTTTGTTTCCTAAACGACCACGAGACAAGATTAATTTCGATGAATGCACAATACACCACAATTGATATATTTTCGATCATCAATATTAGACACCCAGTCCACATTGAAATAAGCTATGAGCGAAACTGTGTCACTAGGTTGGATGAGAAGACCCATGTGTTTCATGCCACTCAAGTAGTGCAACACACATTTGACCTTCTGCCAATGTATGTCTTTAGGTTGCTTCAGGAACTGGCTTGGGTGATTAACAATGTAGATAACATCTAATTTAGTATGATAAGGTTTTGAAGAGCACCAACTATGCTTTGATATAAAAACGGATAACTCATTGGCTAACCAACAAAGATAGACAGATGTTTGCTCGTTTCAGTATCGAGTGAAGAGCTCTCGCTTATGCTTCTATTGAAGTTCTTGGGTTACAACAACTCATCAGTGAAATTGGTTTAACTATCTCTTCTCCACTGATAATTTGGTGTGACAATGTTAGTGTTAATGCTCTAACCACCAACCTCGTCTTCCATGCCCGCACTAAACACATTGAAATAAATGTTCACTTCGTTCATGACATGACCAATTCTTGCATCAAGCTCTTGAGTCGATATGTGCTCTCAACTGATCAATTGGCGATTGTTTGACAAAGCCCCTCACTCACTCACAATTTCATCACTTAGGTCCAAAGTTAGGGTTGTTGAATGTTAGGCCTCCTATTAGAAACGTATACTCTAGGAGGGGCAAAGAGAGAATTTCACCCTACACTAGTTAGTTACTGTTGTTTGGGTTATTAGTATTTATAGTCTGGAACTTATCTTTTAAGATTCATGCTTTCATGTAATATTGAACTACCAATTAGGTACTCAAGGGAGAGACCCACCCTCTCGAAAGGTGGTTGATGCTTGTATTTTGCGATCCCTTTTGATTGAATGAATCAAGTCCAGACAGTAATATTTATAGCAAGTTATACTGTTTGCTGTTAGTTTACAATTCTGTATCGAATTAGTCAGAGGAATCCTAATAAAGTGGTATCAGAGCGAGAATTCTAGGGAAGACTCGCAGTATGACGCAAAGGGACCTAGAAGTGAGAGTGGAAGAATCGGAAGGGAGTTTACAAGAGGCCCGTGGAAAATTGTCAGAATTAAAGAAATCCATTGCAGAGATAAACAAAAACATAGAGCAATTATTCACAACCATGGAAGACCAGCGACAAGCTACCGAAGACAACCAGAAAGCCATTGCAACCCTGGTGTCGGATTATTCTCACAGCTCACCACGAAAGGAAAAAGAGACCACCAATAAAAGGAAAACGCCGGAGACAAAGAAGGATCGACGAGTATCCAAAGCGTGAGAATTAGACTAACGGTAATTAACCGCGAAAACAATATTGAGGAAGGACCTCCGGTTCGCCAGAAGTTCAAGAAAGTGGACATGCTCGTATTCGACAACAATCAACCGGATGACTAGATGTTTCGCGCTGAACGTTATTTCGACATCATTCAGCTTTCAGAATCGAAAAAGGTAACCGTCTTGGCGGTGAGCTTCACCGAGGTGGCTTTACAATGGTTCTAGTGGGCGGAAGGAAGAAGTCCATTTTGAGGGATGGAAAGATTTGAAAATAAGATTGTTGAACCGTTTCAGACCGTCGTAAGAAGGCTCTCTCTGCGCCAGATTTCTCGTCGTTCGGCAAGAAGGAACGGTGGCAGATTTCCGTGCTCGATTTGAAGCTTTGTCGGCGCCATTACCACACCTGTCAGACGAGGTTCTAGAGAGCACATTCCCCAATGGGTTGGATGAAGATAAACGGATGGAAGTTCTGTGCTTTGAACCAGTGGGTCTAGAGGCTATAATGAAGGCTGCACAATGGGTCAAAGATAAAAATAAGGCCCATGAAGGGTGAACTGGGCCAGCTCAATATAAAACCCCAAAAATAGCAAGCTAGGGCAACACGTCGACTACCGTTTCTTCAAACACGTCGCCTAAGTCCCTCGGGGAGGCAATTGAGGCAAGTCTCATTCGTACGATCACGATCGCAAGTGCTCAGCCTAATCAACGTAGGGAAGTACCGTATAAAGGGCTCACTGACACCAAACTTCAATCACGAAAAGAAAAGGGTTTGTGTTACTGATGTGATGGAAAATTTTTCATGGGACATAAGTGCAAAAGGAAAGAACTACGACTACTTGTGGTAAGAGACAAATTAGTAGAGGAAGGGAGAAAGTCTGAAACCTTCACCAGGGAGAACAACGTCGACGAGTCCATGGAAGAAGTAGCCTAGCTTTCGTTGAACACGGTTGTTGGATTCTCAACGCCAAGAACGCTCAAACTCAAGGGGATCATATTGCAGTTGAGAGCCAACCACCTAGACTATCATATGATTTTGAATGGGTTATAGAACTGCAAGACATCCTTGCCTACCAATGGAACGATGAGGCCCAGGAAGGCGAGCTATTAGTGCAGTGGAAGGGTTTACTAGAACACGAGGCCACGTGGGAATCAATCGACACAATCCACAACCAATTTCCTACTTTCCAACTTGAGGACAAGTTGGATTTCATTCGTCGGGGAGTTGTTAGGCCTCCTATTAGAAAAGTATACTCTAGGAGGGGCAAAGAGAGAATTTCACCCTACACTAGTTAGTTACTATTGTTTGGGGTTATTAGTATTTATAGTTGGAACTTATCTTTTGAGATTCATGCTTTCTTGTAATATTGAACTACCAATTAGGTATTCAAGGGAGAGACCCACCCTCTTGAAAGGTGGTTTATGCTTGTATTTTGTGATCCCATTTGATTGAATGAATTAAGTCCAAACAGTAATATTTACAGCAAGTTATATTGTTTGTTGTTAGTTTACAATTCTGTATCGAATTAGTAAGAGGAATCCTAACATTGACCTACCCACTCATTTGAGGGGGGATGTCAAGGCAGTTAGCTAAACACATTGGCTTGACAACAACCAAGTTGAAGAGAAGAATACAAAGTCTTTGCACTAAAAGGAATTTATGCCTCACCAACTTAAAAGCTTCAAGCTCATCCAATGGGTAAAGTTGTTGGAACTTTCCCTTATTTTAATCTGTACCTCCTCTCTCAACTATATAAATAGTGCATAGAACTTGTATAAAAAGGCATACTCTACACCTCTGAAATCAATGAAAAATTGCAGAAACCTTTTTCCCTTGTCGTGTGTACGATTCTTGTGTTGGTATTAGAGCTTGTGTGGGCACGGGACTCCCAACTTATCCTAAGTTGTTTGCATGAGATTTCACCACGCGCAAATAGTCAGTCATTTTAAGAAAACCCTTTTGGGTCTGTTTGAATACCTGATGGAGATAGTCCTCTTCTCCTCGGGATTGAACTCCAAAGAGTTCTCAAATGGCAGCCCATAAATCACGAGCATTCTCGTATCCCACCACCTGAGTTGCAACTTTTGGAGTCATAGAGTTGTAAAGCCAACCATGTATATCCATTCGTATGTGTTTTGTCTTTCTTGGAGAATAATTGCATTTTGTTTTGTTTGGTTATTTTTCTAAAGGATTGATTGCATTTTTGTTGTTTTCTTTTACCTTTCGTTAACTCAAAGAGTTATTGTTAAAGAGGGTGGATGGAAGCAGTTTGTCTTTTGTTAAATTTGAATCTCTCTTTCCCGTAACAGTATCATCCTAAGGGGTAAACTGCAGGAATCATCTCCACCCTTCGGTTAAGGTTTACTTTGAATAATTTTCATAACTCTATTCAACATGAATAAATATATCTGCAGGAATAATTCCAAGTTAGCAAAGAACTGCGCACTGGTATTTTTGAACTGTAATTTCGTGGCATATTGATGCTATTTTGTTTGTTTCTTTTCCCTTTTCATTTAAGATTGAATTCAACCCATATTCTGGTTGGAACAAGCCACTGCCATATTGCATCAATGTCGATGTTTCTTATGGCTACCATAAACGTAGGAAAGAACTATGAAATTACAAGTACTTCTAAGACTACTAAAAATGCTCTGTCCCAGCACTAACGTCTAGTCCCATGTTACTCAATAAAGCTAGTCAACTTCAAATATAATTTTCTCAGCCAAGTTACAATACTAAATTCGTTTGTTCCAATAACTGGCTGGAATTTTACCTTGGTAAAAAACAGTTAGGCTTGTCCAGTGCCCTCGAAACTCTATGTGGACAAGCTTATGGAGCTCAACAATATCAAAAACTTGGAGTTCAGACGTACACTGCTATATTTTGCATCTTCTTAATTTGCATTCCTCTGTCCCTATCTTGGCTCTTCTTGGAAAAGCTGCTTATTTTCCTCGGTCAAGATCCTCTGATTTCACACGAAGCTGGGAAATTCATTGTTTGGCTGATTCCTGCGCTCTTTGCTTGTGCATTTCTTCAACCACTGGTGAGATATTTCCAGGCACAAAGTTTAGTAATCCCCATGGTCATTTGCGCTTGCATCACTCTCTGCTTCCACGTACCATTTTGTTGGTTCATGGTGTACAAGGCTGGACTCAGAAATCTGGGAGGAGCATTATCTTTGAGTGTGTCGTATTGGCTGAATGTGATTTTGCTAGCATTATACATGTCATTCTCGCCTAAATGTGAGAAAACTCGTGGAGTCATTTCTATGGAGCTGTTTCGAGGAATTCGACAGTTCTTTAGCTTGGCAATTCCTTCAACTGTGATGGTTTGGTGATTTATTATCTACCTTTTGTTCCATTTCTTAAATCATGAACCATGGTGTCTTTGTACTTTGAACAACTGTTTAAAATTTTGAAAATAATAGTTTAATGTTTATCATTGCAGCCTTCAGTGGTGGTCATTTGAGATGCTTATCTTACTATCAGGACTGTTGCCGAATCCGCAGCTTGAAACTTCAGTTTTATCTGTTTGGTATGCCTAATCTATCTCATAGTAAAAACAGAAATATTGCTAAATTTCTTGTGTAAGCTTAGGGTAACTAGATGGAAAACAATTATATTAACAGTTGGCTCTTTTTAACAGTCTCAATACAATTTCTACCCTTTATTCGATACCATATGGACTTGGTGCTGCAGGAAGGTATGCTCTTAGAGACGTGCACATGCGATTAACTTTTTGCATACACAGATCCACACTTCAGCTGTTAATGATATTTTCCATTAAATGATGTTGTTATTATTTGATGAATGTGTCTTTGTACATTTAGACTAGTTAAAATTTTAACATTTGACTTTCTTAAGATGGAGTAGCAAGATAACTAATTTTAATGACTAAACTGCAAAATTATCTGTTTACACATTATGAAGTGAACCTAAGCAATTGCTAGAGTAACCCCAATAGAGAGAGTATAGGAACTAAAATTTGATTCCTTTGTTAAAAATTATTTCCTTAAGTATCTTTTTGTAGTCATACGAGAGCTATATGATTTATTTTTGACATAAAATGGAACATTTCATAAAAGTTTGTTACAATTTAGGGGTCCAAGTCTTTAAATTAAAGGGTCAGGAGTCAATCTTATCAAAAGAAAATCAGGATTCAGCCAAAATGAGCTTAGCTCAGTGGTAATTGGCATGTATCATCGATCAAGAGGTCATAGATTCGACTCCTCCCACTCCTAAATGTTGTTGTACTAAACAAAAAAAAAAAAAGAAAATCGGGATGCAAAGTGATATTAGATGTTCAATTGAGTTTTTGTATTTTGCTTAAGCTTTCCAAGTTAGCATAATTTTAATATCATTTAATATGTTCCCAACAAGTAGGAGAATCTGTCCTTTTGTAATACATTTTCATTAATTGCTGCTGCCATAGCACAAGAGTTTCCAATGAACTAGGCGCTGGGAATCCACAAGCAGCTCGTCGAGCAACAGGTGTTGTTATATTCCTCGCCATAGTGGAAGCCTTAATATTGAGCACAACCCTTTTTGCTCTTCGCCACGTCTTTGGTTATACTTTCAGCAATGAGAAGGATGTCGTTGCTTATGTGGCCTCCATGGCACCTATGGTTTGTATATCCCTGATATTGGACAGCATGCAGGGAGTCCTTTCAGGTTAAACATCTCTGCCTATGAATCAGAAAAACTAAATCCTTTCAGTGAATATGTTATCAAATCAAACTACTACTAGTTTCAAAACTTCAAATATTAGTTTTTAAATGATGCCCCATACATTCATGTTAGCTTTCAACGCTCCATAATCATTTTGAGTAGATTTAAAATGTTAAAATGTTGTTTCCTTAACCAGGCATTGCTAGAGGATGTGGATGGCAGCACATTGGTGCTTATGTAAACTTGGGGGCCTTCTATCTTTGTGGGATTCCAGTTGCTGCCATTCTTGCTTTCTGGGTGCACCTGAGAGGAAGAGGCCTTTGGATCGGCATACAAACTGGGGCTTTTGTGCAAACCATGTCTCTCTCCTTCATTACAAGTCGAATAAATTGGGAAGAACAGGTATCGTCTCTCCCACCTCAACTCTCTTCTCTAATTAATGAGGACCTTGTTTCTTCGGGGGATCAAACTATTGACTTTTGGGATAGTAATTAGTGTCTTGTCCATTGAACTATACTTGAATTGACACATCAATAATAGTTTAAAAAGGCCAATTAATCATGTCATCTCAATTATTATTTTTCTAATGAACTTTTAAATAAATGACTTGAAGATAGGTGATTGGATTTTCTAAATTTGAAGACGTTTAGATAGCTGTACTTGAAACTAGAGCATTTTTAGACATTCATTAATTAGGCAGCTTGAGCTTGGACATAGTATAATTAATATAGCTACTGTTGTGCTTTTATGTGCAATTATCCGGTGTTTGGCTATTGAAAAAGTTCTGGGTAATTAATATTTTAGATTGATGAAAAGTTTTTGCAAACTTGCAGTAGCATTGAAAGTAAATAATAAATGGAAATTTAAATGCAGTCATTGAGTGGTGAGATGGAATAGGAGAGAGAACAAAGGTGTTGTTTGTTTGTAATGGGTGGCATTTTTTTTTACTTTAACACAAGGAGCAGAGATTTGAGTATCTAACATCTTGATCGAAAATATTATGTCTTAATCAGTTGAATTATGTTCAGGTTGGTATAATTTATAATTTATCAGTAACTTCGAAAAGGAGCTTCTAGAAAGCAAGAAGATACCATGTGTCAAAATGTCTCTATATCTTTTCTAGTACCAAATCACTCAAGCACTCAAAAGTAGTACTTTGAAACACTTTTTGTGAACATAATTTAGAGATTCATACCAAAACACGTTTACTTGAATAGTTAAATATCATACTAAAACAAAAAACAGGAATTTAGAAACGATGAGGAAAAGAACCAGAAGAAAAGAAAGAAAAAACTGTCTTATCCATGCTAGTTTGTACATATCTTCAGAAAGTAATGTAAATGTATACATCTGTGCTAATCCATTATACTCTTTACGTGGGTGCCACGTCTTCATTTCTCTGTTAATGGATATTAGATTTGGATTATTATCTGTTGTTTGGTGGTACTATTAGATTACATGGGATTTCATCTCAAAACTAATTGGCAATGAGATGAGTAGCCCGTGTATCTAAATTGTGAGGTCTCTCTACATTTTTCAATGTGGGATCCTCAACATAATCCGTCGGATCCCAATTTTTAGACCGAATACCCGTTTGGGCTTCATGGGCTCTGATACCATATTAGATTACATGGGGTTCCATCTTAAAATCAATTGACAATGAGAGGAGTAGCCCATGTATCTTATAAATTGTGAGGTCTCTCTACATTTTTTCAATGTGGGATCCTCAACAAGTACAGACGATGGTTTTAGATTATGTGTTTGATTTAATATATGAATATATATTATGTGGTATGAAATATTGCTATGTATAATGTATGGTATTGCAGATATATATTGTTGGATGCATATTTCAGGATATTCTTATGGCTATATTTTCAATATATTTGCAGGCAAGAATGGCAGGTGAGAGGCTTTTTCTTTCTGAGCGCAGTTATTCAGAAGATCGTGGATTTATATGATGGAGCATGCAAATCTTTTTCTAAATAACGAGTATTTGATCCCTACATATCATATCAAATCAAGTATTGGATTAATAGTTTTCTAGATTGGATTAAAAATATTCTGGAACCTAACCTGAGACTTGTAATGCTGTAGTCAATATGGTTTTTTCTTAAATAAAATATATATCTTTGTCTTGGAAAAAAAAAAAAAAAAAAGAAGTCTGATTAAAGGGGTATGTCTGAGATTTTTATTAAAACATTCCTCATTTTTTTAATGAGGATGTGAATCTCAAACTTCAAGGAAATGAGTAATTACTACTTATTTACTCATCATTCATAGTCTTAAGCTTGGTTAGATCGAATTTTAATTTTATAACTTACTAAAATTATTGAATAATGATTATTTTTTAAAAATAATGATAAATATATTAAATTACAAGTTTAGTCTACTTTCAGGTAGTGGCAGATCCAGAATTTTGTGTCAGGAGAGACTTGATATATTTTGATATTAGTTTGTTCAATAAAAAGTATGACTGTGTTTTTTTTAGATTCAAAAATACTTTTGGTCTTTGAACTTTCATAAAAGTAATAATGTAGTTATTGAACTATGGATCATAACAATTTAATCTCTGTATTTTTAAATTTGTAACAATTTATTATTATTATTTTTTTTTTGAGTTCAACAAAAACATTTTAGAGTGGAAAGATTCGAACTTCTGACATCTTTGATCGAGGGTACATGCTAATTATCGTCGAGCTATGCTTATTTAGGCTTAATTTATTAACTTTAGTATGCAACAATTTAGTCTATGTAACTTAAAACTTGTAACAATTTAACGTTACTGTAAAAAATTCTATCAAAATTAAATGTCAATTTTTATTATGTAACAACTTAGTGTTTGTTGTTTATAAACACATTTGATTCTTAATTAAGTTCTCGATCTATATATGTAAGAAATTTGATTAAATCTTAACAATATTTTTCATGATAGGAACTTAATTGTTACATATTTTAAATGACAAAGACTACACAGTAAAGTTCATGAACCAAATTATTGCAAAATTGAAGGTAGGACTGAATTTTTAAAACTAAAATCTAAAAGAGACACAAATTTGAATTGTTACCAACTAAAATGTAAAAGATTAAAAAATAAAAGAAGATAACATACACATATTTGAAAGGTTAAATTATCAAAAATACCCCTGAACTATGGGTTTGTTTCAATTATACCCATGAACTTTGAAAAGTTTCATTCTAACCCTTGTACTTTAAAGTTTGTTTCAAAATAACCCTTGAATGCTTTTTTCGTTAAATTTATAGATGGAAAATGACATATTTGCATATGTTTTGATTTTTTTTTTCAATGTATATGTTCAAATATGTTCATATAAGCAACAATACAAATGCAAACACAATATTTTCCGTCTATGAATTTAATGAAGAAAAACCTTCAAATGTTGTTTTGAAACAAATTTCAAAGTTCAAGAGTTAAAATGAAAATTTTCAAAATTTAGGGATATAATTGAAACCAACTTCATAGTTTAGGGATATTTTTGATAATTTAACCTATTTGAAAGATAAACGTAGAGGTTTAGTTACACATTTCGTAAATCAGGGATGGGAGTCCTAGAGATGTCCACGGGGCGGGGCGGGGCCGGGGAATGGATTCCCCTTCCCCGTCCTCGTCCCCCATTTCATTCCCCGTCCCCGCGAAATTTCCCGTTTAATTTTGCGGGGATCGGGGCGGGGATTCCCCGCGGGGAATTCTCGGGGATCGGGTTCCCCGCGGGGAATTTTTCCCCGTTCTTTTTTTTTTTTTTTTTATCTTTTTTATTTTTTAAATGTATTCTCAACCATAATAAAAATTATTTCTAAATGAATAATTTTCAATATAATTCTATTTAAAGTAAATGTTATAAAATTTCCTAATAAAAACAATAATATACCATAAGTAAAAATACTATAATGTCGAAACAACTTAATTTCTAAAAATTCAAATTTCAATATTACAACATAGACTTTATTTTTTTTTTAATAACGAAATAGTCTTAAACTAATTCTTACTATAGTTTTTTTTTTTAAAAAAAATCTATTTATAGGTAATAATATATATATATATATATATATATATTATTAATCGGGGAATCGGGGCGGGGCGGGGAATATATTCCCCGTCCCCGTCCCCGTTTAGCCAACGGGGAAAAAAGCTTCCCCGCTCCCTCCCCCATTCCCCGTGTAATCGGAGATTCCCCGGCCCGTTCGGGGCGGGTCCCCGCGGAGCCCCGGCCCCACGGGTTAAATGGACATCCCTAGATGGGACGTTCGTTTTAGCAGCAGTAAATATAGAAGAAAAAAAACAATCGAAATTCATCCTGATTTTGCAGGTGTCCATATTTGATTAGAAATTTTTTTTGGCCATCTTTCAAAATGACGGCGTACATATGGCTATTTGGTCCAATTTGACTTGATTTAATTAGCTTTAATTTTACTCTATGTTTTCAAGTGTTCCAATTTGGATGTGTTTCTCTTTCTTGTTACCCAGTATTAAATTTTCATCAATATATATGTCGATATTTTTATTGAAATAAAATCAATATTTCCACTCAACGTTCAATGAAATATATAAAATAAATATATATTGATAAAGTATTATTGACGTAGACATAATATTTATAATAAAAATTTTAAATTTATTTTAAAAGGTGGAATGCTTATTTATTAATTTATGTTGTAAAATTGAGAGGCGAAATCGGGCACCAAAACTTTATCAAAACATATAATAATAATAATAATAATAATACAAAAGATGAAATATAAAAAGAATATATATATATATAGTATAAACAAAAGAAAGTGGAGATTTATGGCAAATTAAAAACACAAAAATTAGAGAAAATGGGAGGAAAATTGGTCTCTCTTCTTTTCCAAAAATCTCTCTATTTATAGGCAATTTAAGAGAGGATGATGTGGTACATTTGGACACCAATCTATGGCCTTTAGAAGACACTTTGGCTATGGAGAAAATGCCACTTGGCATGGATAACAAATGGGCATGTGGAATGGGCATTTACATATGCCATATTCACAATACTCCCCCTTAAATGCCCATTTATATAAAATATGTCTCGTTAAAACCTTACTAGGGAAAAACCCAATGGGAAGAAAAACCCTAGTGAAGGAAAAAGAGTACATATTTTATATAGTTTACTATAATACATTCACTCCCCCTCATGGAGACATCACTTAAAGTCTTTGAGTCGCCGCATTCCAATGCTATATACTAATTTATCGAAGGTTGCAGTTGGTAATGCCTTTGTAAATAAGTCAGCCAGGTTATCTTTTGAACAAATTTGTTGTACAGTGATATCGCCATTTTCTTCAAGATCATGAGTATAGAAGAGTTTTGGTGAGATATGCTTTGTTCTATCTCCTTTGATATATCCTCCCTTGATTTGAGCTATACATGCTGTGTTGTCTTCGTATAACATCGTTGGAAGAGGTTTACTTGAAGACAAGCCACATGTCTGATGAATGTGTTGTGTCATCGATCTTAGCCATACACATTCTCGACTTGCTTCATGAATAGCGAGGATTTCAGCATGATTTGAAGAAGTGGCCGTTATAGTCTGTTTCACTGATCGCCACGATATAGCAGTTCCTCCACATGTGAATAGATAACCTGTCTGAGATCTAGCTTTGTGTGGGTCAGATAGATAACCAGAATCTGCATAACCAACTAGATCATACTTTGATTTGTTAGAATAAAATAAACCCATATCAATTGTCCCTCGAAGATATCGGAGTACATGCTTAACTCCGTTCCAATGTCTTTTTGTAGGACATGAACTATATCTAGCTAATAAATTTACTGAAAATGCAATATCTGGTCTTGTGTTATTAGCCAAATACATAAGTGCACCAATTGCACTAAGATATGGTACTTCAGGACCAAGTAGTTCTTCACTGTCATCTCGAGGTCGAAATATATCTTTCTTTACATCCAGTGAACGAACTTCCATTGGAATGTTCAATGGATGTGCTTTATCCATATAGAATCTTCTTAAAATTTTCTCTGTATAAGTTGATTGATGAACAAATATCCCATCTGCTAAATGTTCAATTTGCAAACCAAGGCAAAATTTTGTTTTTCCAAGATCTTTCATCTCGAATTCTTTCTTAAGATATTCTATTGCCTTGGATAACTCTTCAGGAGTTCCAATTATATTTAAGTCATCAACATATACAGTTATAATAGCAAATCTTGACTGAGATTTCTTTATAAAAACGCACGGACATATTGGATTATTTTGGTATCCTTCTTTCAACAGATATTCACTCAGGCGATTATACCACATTCGTCCTGATTGTTTTAATCCATATAATGATCTCTGTAACTTTATTGAATACAATTCCCGAGAACTTGATTCATATGTTTCTGGTATTTTAAATCCTTCCGAGATTTTCATATAAATGTCATTATCCAGAGATCCATATAAATACGCCGTGACTACATCCATTAGATGCATATCAAGCTTTTCATATACAGTCAGACCAATCAAATATCTTAGCGTTATTGCATCCACCACAGGAGAATATGTCTCCTCATAATCAATACCAGGCCTTTGCGAGAATCCTTGTGCAACAAGTCTCGCTTTATATCTTGTGACTTCATTCTTTTCATTTCTTTTCCTTACAAATACCCATTTATATCCTACAGGTTTGACGTTTTCCGGTGTTGGGACTACTGGTCCAAAAACCTCACGTTTTGAAAGTGAGTTCAACTCTGCTTGGATTGCTTCTTTCCACTTCGGCCAATCCTTTCTACGTTGACATTCTACGATAGATTTTGGGTCAAAATCGTCACTTTCATGAATAATATCGTGAGCAACATTATAAGAAAAAATGTTGTCAATAATGATATTATTTCGGTTCCATCTCTTTCCTGTTGTCACATAGTTTATAGAAATTTCATTATTATCCTCAAGCGTTTGATTTTCACCAATACTCTTTTGAGTAGTTGTATTCTGGATTTCTTCTGGAACATCCATACCTTTTATTGAATCATTTTGATTCTCAACTACTTTTCTTTTTCGAGGATTTTTATCTTTAGAACCTATTGGTCTACCACGCTTCTGGCGTGCTCCAGACTCATTATTGACAACTTGTTCCTTTGGGATATCAACTTTTGATGGAGCATTTGCAGCTGGTATATATGATTTAGTCACACTTTTAGTATCTGTGAATGCATCTGGTAGTTAATTTGCTATATTTTGCAAATGAATTATCTTTTGAACTTCAAGTTCACATTGATTTCTACGAGAATCAAAATGAGATAATAACAATGCATTCCATGTAATTTCTTTTTCCAACTTCTTAATTCCTCCCCCTAATGTTGGAAAATTTGTCTCATTAAAATGACAATCAGCAAATCGTGCAGTAAATACATCACCTGTCAGGGGTTCAAGATATTTAATAATTGATGGGGAATCAAAACCAACATATATTCCTAACCTCCTTTGAGGACCCATCTTAGTACGTTGTGGTGGAGCAATCGGTACATATACTGCACATCCAAAAATTCTTAGATGGGAAATATTTGGCTGCTGGCCATAAGCTAATTGCATTGGGGAGTATTTATTATAAGCTACTGGCCTAATACGTGCCAGTGATGCAGCATGCAAAATAGCATGATCCCATACTGATGTAGGAAGTTTAGCTCTCATAAGCAATGGTCTTGCAATTAGTTGCAGACGTTTTATAAATGATTATGCTAGACCATTTTGTGTATGAACGTGAGCTACAGGATGTTCAACACTTATCCCAATTGACATACAATAATTATTAAAAGTTTGGGATGTAAATTCACCAGCATTATCAAGTCGAATGGTCTTAATTGTATTATCAGGAAATTGTGCTTTTAACTTAATTATTTGAGCAAGTAATCTTGCAAATGCAAGATTTCGACTTGATAATAAGCATACATGTGACCATCTGCTGGATGCGTCAATTAATACCATAAAATATCTAAATGGACCACTTGGTGGGTTAATAGGTCCACAAATATCACCTTGAATTCGCTCTAAAAATGCAGGTGATTCAATCCCCACTTTAGCTGGTGATGGTCTAATAATTAATTTCCCTTGAGAACAAGCATCACATGACAACTCATTGGATTGAAGAATCTTCTGGCTCTTTAAAGGATGTCCATGTGAATTCTCAATAATTTTTCTCATCATTATTGACCCTGGATGACCCAATCGATCATGTCAAACACTGAATATTTCTGGATTCATGAACTTCGGGTTCATTATTGCATAACTTTCGATTACTCGTATATGAGTATAGTATAATCCAGAAGAAAAAGCAGGCAGTGTTTCTAATATACGTTTTTCATGTGAAACAATAGATGTTATATAGAGACACTCTATATTATTTTTACAATCAGTTTCAACATGATAATTATTTTCACGTATATCTTTAAAACTTAATAAGTTTCTTTTCAATTTGCTAGAGAACAGAGCATTATTAATTGTAAATCTTGTTCCTCTAGGCAAAATAAAGTTTGCATTTCCAAAACCTTCAATCAGATTTGCAGAACCTGATATAGTATTGACTTTTGCTTCCAGCATTGTCAATCTAGTAAAATATTTTCTATTTATGAGTATCGTGTGCGTAGTTGCGCAGTCTGCCAGACATAAATTCTCATTGCTCATTTTCGAGTTACTCAACATATTGAAATTGTTCATATTTCTTCATTGAAAAGAAAAGAAAAACGATTACAAAGAGTCTTAAATATATATACAAACAAAACAACAACAAAAATATACTAAACAGTATTTAATTATATATTTTCATACAAATCATCCTCTACTTGTTTGATTGCATCAATTCTCTCTCCAGGAGATTCAAAATAATCAGCTACATCAAGATGCATCATATTGGAGGGGTCAAACACATCATCTTCTTGAATGGCAAGATTTACCTCCACATTCTTTCCTTTTCCTTTTTCCTTCAGGGAAGCTTGATAGAGATTAACAAGGTGTTTTGACGTACGACAGGTACGTGACCAGTGCCCAGTCATTCAGCACCGGAAACATTTATGTTCATCGCCTTTCGAACTTCTATCTTGTGGAGCATTTCCTTTATGATCATCACTTCGTGTGGGTTTCTTAAAATTATAATGCCCACCACGAAAATAGGTATTTCTTCCTCTACCGCGGTCCCGACCTCGACCACGACCACGACCTCGACCACGGTTATTAAAATTCACAACATTCACTTCAGGGAATGGTGTTGCTCCAGTTGGTCGGGATTCGTGATTTTTCATCAATAACTCGTTATTTTGTTCAGCAACGAGAAGACATGAGATAAGTTCAGAATATTTTGCAAAACCCTTCTCTCGATATTGCTGCTGCAGGAGCATATTCGAGACATGAAAAGTGGAAAATGTCTTCTCTAACATATCAACATCAGTAATCTTTTCTCCGCATAATTTTAATTTTGAACTAATTCTGAAGAGTGCGGAATTATACTCACTTACTGATTTAAAGTCCTGCAACCTCAGGTGCATCCAATCATAACGAGCTTTAGGAAGAATAACTGTTTTTTGATGATCGTACCTTTCTTTCAAACCTTGCCATAGAACGTAGGGATTTTTTATTGTAAGATACTCCATTTTCAATCCCTCGTGAAGATGATGGCGAAGGAAGATCAGGGCTTTTGCTTTTTCTTGATTTGATGCATCATTTCCTTCTTTAATTGTTTCTCCAAGATTCATAGAATCTAAATGGACCTCAGCGTCAAGGATCCATGACAAGTAGTTATTTCCATTAATATCCAGGGCCGCAAATTCTAGCTTTGTAAGGTTTGCCATAATAACACTATCAAAATAATAATATATATTTATATTAGAAATTTAACATAAACCAAATGCGTAAAAATGGCTTACCTATAAGACTTACCTTTAGCGGGAAAAATGACAGAGATTCGTGCTGATAACGTGTTGTAAAATTGAGAGGCGAAACCGGGCACCAAAACTTTATCAAAACATATAATAATAATAATAATAATAATACAAAAGATGAAATATAAAAAGAATATATATATATATAGTATAAACAAAAGAAAGTGGAGATTTATGGCAAATTAAAAACACAAAAATTAGAGAAAATGGGAGGAAAATTGGTCTCTCTTCTTTTCCAAAAATCTCTCTATTTATAGGCAATTTAAGAGAGGATGATGTGGTACATTTGGACACCAATCTATGGCCTTTAGAAGACACTTTGGCTATGGAGAAAATGCCACTTGGCATGGATAACAAATGGGCATGTGGAATGGGCATTTACATATGTCATATTCACAATAATTTAAATAATTTTATGAATTTTTCAAACTTTATTTTCTTAATTTTTTCATGCTTCCAACAATATCAGCACTAAAAGCCAGAATAGAGCGGGGAGTTAAAAAAAATAAAGCAAATAATTATTAATAAAAAAGATGGTTAAAATATCATTTTTTTTTCCTTGTAATTTTAAATGTTCAAAATTTAGTCATTGGACTTTCAATAAAGCTTAAAATTAGTCCCTATTATTAATTTATTGATAACTTTTCTTTAAAAAAAAAAAGGTATTTATTAGCATTTTCTCTATAAATTTTTAAAATACATATATTCATATGGTATCTTTTCTTGCATGAAAATTATTATTACTATTTATCCAAATGCGATAAAAATTAACTTAAAAATAATAATAGGGACCTTTATTGAAAGGACATGAAATAAATTTAGACTTTTAAAAGTATAGAGACCAAAATAGAATGAACTCAAAGTATAGGGACTAAAATGATATTTTAAGCTAAAAAAATTATTTGAAAAAGAAAAAAGAATAGCTTTAAAAAAAATGATGAAAAGAGAAAAAAAAAATAATGGAGTTAAAGTAAAGCGGGGCTGGTGTCACAAGCCATAATAATACATCTTAGAGAGCGTGCACAAACGGAACAGTATAAACTACTTTTTGTAATTTATGAAATTTTACTCTATTTTCACAAACCTCGTTTAAAATTAAAAACAATAAATGGAATGGATTGTCAAATTAGTTTATTTCTTAAAAATGAGATACAAAAACAAGAAATAAGAAATAGGAGTGTTATGAAAAAAGGGCCTTCACATGGAGTGGAAGGGTTCAAATCTCTAACTTCTTACTTAAGAGTATATGTTTTAACTAGTTTGGTTATGCTCAAGTGAACACATTAATTAGTAATTAAAATGCTTTTATTAAATTAATATTTGAGATGATTAGTATTTTTTTTTTAGTTCAACAATTGTGGAGTGAAAGTATTAAACCATACCTTTAGAATAATATTTAGTGTCTTATCCACTGAGCTTTGTTCGGAATGGCAACTACTTAATAATTGTTATACTCTCATTTTTTTAGTTCAACAAACATATGAAGTAGGGAGATTCAAATATTGGATATTATAATCGAAATTATATGTCTTAACTAGTTGAGTTATACTTACGTTGTCGGCCATAACTCTCAATTAATCATTGAATAATTAGATCCATGGTCTTCACCTTCATCAAGAGGTTAATGGTTTAAACAAATAACTAAATAACTAAATAAATATAAATATATATATATATATATATATATATATATATATATATATATATATATATATATATTTTAAATGGAAAAAATAATCTATTTTCCCTCTAAGTTGATCAAGTGTACAAATTTTTACCATAGACTTTCAATTTCATTAAATTAAACCTCAAATTTAAAACTGTGTTGCAATTTTACAAAAGCAAACATGAGTCTAGCTAGTGGTCAAGACATTTGGTCCTTTTTAGGAGCTCAAAAGTTTAAATCTTCCCTTCTTTGTTGGTTGTACTAAAAAAATCCATTCAAAAAAAAGTAAAAAAGTTCTATATTATAGACATTATTGGTGAGCTTTACATCTCATCATTGTCTTAAAGTTAAAAAAGAAAAAAAGAGAAACATTATACTTTATCAAAAGATTCAAGATACGTGTGAAAGAGGAGCAAGGTCTTCTAAATGACTAATCACATTAGATTTTTTCACTTGCCAATAACACTATCAACCGCACATAATATTGACATTCAAAAATGTATTATTGCACTTATGAAAATCAAGTATAACTTGCTCAAGAGATTACTTTAAACATACTGATTACATAGTTCTAACAAGAGAAAAGAATCAAAACTCGAGATTGTATGCATTCATGATAAAATATAAAGTAAAATTTAATTGAATTGTAGTCAAATTTAAACATAGCTTCATAAATAAGACATTTATTATCATCTCAAAATTGATAGTTTATGATTCCTATCTAATCATTGTTGACCTCAAAAGAGAAAAAATTAATATAATTGTACTATAAACCAACCTTACTAATATTCACAATATAATAAAAAATAACTTATTTTAACCAAAAAAAAAAGGGGGGGAATCAATTTTTACACTGAAATTTGGTAGTTGTATCACTTTTCACCGTATAAACTTTTAATTTCATCAAATTTGACCTTAAACTTAGATAAGTGCTGCAATTTTTACCCTCCATTCAAATTCCACTTATTCAACCTACTAACTTTAACAAAAAGTAACATAAAAACTCTAAAACTCACTAATTTAATGAAAATCAAGTTTTGCACACAATTAAATTCGATGAATGTACAAAATTATTCATCATTAAATAACTATACTAAAAACTTACAAATTTGAATAAAAAAAAATATCAGCTCTAATTTGTTTTTGTCTTAATTCTATCAACTGCATACAGAAATATATGATATATATTTCATAAATTGCAACACATTTTAAATTTTAAAATAAAAATTATAATATTTATCCAAATTGAAGGTATAATTTAATATGATTGAAAGTTTAAGATAAAAATTGATACACTCCTTAACAAGTTTAAGGTTAAATTTGATTTTTTTTTTTCTAAAAAAAATAAAGAGAAAAAAAAATCAATTTTTATCCCTAAACTTGTCATGTTGTATCAAAATTTACCGTAAAGTTTTAATTTTATCAGATTATACCTCAAACTTAGGTAAGTATTGGAATCTTAACCCTAAACTTAAAAAAAAAGTGTTGCAATTTTAACCCTTTTATAAATTTTCATTTCAAAGATCATTAAAAAAAGTATTCTCATGCATTCAATAAATTCTAAAAAACATATGTTTGGTACAAAATTAATAAGATTTTTTTTTCTAAAAAATCTGACATTAGAGTTAAATTTTTGTTGAAATTTGTAAATTTTAGCAAGGCTATTCAATGGTTAATTTGTGTATTGATTAAATTTATTTTTGTGTAAAGCTTGATTTTATTCAAATTAGTGAGTTTATGGAGATTTTTACATAACTTTTTTTTTATTAAAAATAGTGGGTGAATTAGTAGAAATTGAATAAAAAGTAAAAATTGTAATACTTATTTAAATTTAGGTCTAATTTGATGTAATTGAAAGTTTAGGATGCAAATTGAGTTTGAGGATAGAAATTTAAATTTTCTCAAAAATCAACTTCAGCTTACGTTTGTTCCATGCTTGCACTGCACGCATAGAAGATTAAACAGTTTATGTAAATAAATAAATTCTCAATAATTTAAAGCTACCACCACCACATGCATCTGGTCTCTAGCTAGCCGACACGGAAGTCTCCAACCTGGTGGTGGTCGTCAACGGCTTTTTCATGTTTTTTTCGTTAAATACAAAAATTTCAACTATTACGCAATTATCATATTATTTTTATTTTTGTATGTCAAAAAATATATATTGTTTTTATTTTTTTACCTTCCTTGAGTTCGTAATACTATATAGGTTAATTGATGCGTTTAGCCGTCCACATTAAAAAAAAAAAATAATTGCTCTCTAAAATTTTAATGTGTGGAATGTGCCGCAGGGTAGAAGGTGAAATCGTTTTCTGTAGGGAGAAAGGAGATTCTAATTAAGACCATAGCACATGTAATCCTAAACTATACGATGAGCTATTTCTGTCTTCCCAATAAGTTGTGTGCTGAGATAAATTCTATGTGTGTGAATTTTTGGTGGGGTCTAGTGAGGGTTCCACAAGAATACATTGGCGGAGTTGGAGAAAACTTTGTATTGGTAAAGAGTTGGGCGGAATGGGATTTCGTGATCTGGGGATTTTCAACCAAGCAATGTTAGCTAAGTGATAACTCTAAAATTTAGAGTTATAAGCTAGCAAATCAGGACTTAATTGTCATATTTTCTCTCATTATGTTGTGGAAAACTCCTAGCTTTGATGTATTTTGCTCTATGATTAATTTTGATATAGTAACATTATTATTAGACCAAGATTATCCTAATTAAGGAGCTTTATGTGCTTGAATTAGGGTTTGAATGAGGAAGGAGCCCTGAAGATAAGAGCAACAGTTTTACAACTGTTTGTTGGAGCAAACTTTGCAATACAGGCCAATACGAATTTCGCACGTGGGAATTGTTATTCATTAAATGAGTTGGCAAACGACAATACAGTTAGCGTTTTCAACCATCCAGAGCCCGCCACGTCACTAGTCCTGTCTAATCAGCCCTCATTTGCACATACTTGGAGATATATGTAAAGGGGTGCCGTTTTAGAGCGAGGAGAGGGGAGATCCCGAAATAACAGAAAGAGAGAAGGAGAGGCAGAGAGCTCCAATTTTGGGAGGACATGGACGGAAGTTTTCCATAAAAGAAAGGTTTCTCCAGGGGATCAACAGGGGATGATGAGTCAAACATTTTGGGGCAGCTTTCTGATTTCTTCTGCTACATTTTCTGTTGTCATTTAGCTTATTTTCTGCATCATTTCCATTATGTTTACATTCGACTTTTCTGCTGTTGTTATCACATTATGAACTGATCACCATAGGTGAGGATTAGAGGATGATTGTTTTTGGTTAATGTTATAGATGAGTATATTTCAATTCCATCGATTTGGTTTTTAAGAGGTTGTATTTATTAGCTCATGTCCGTTTGGCCAGCCGATGTGAGCAGTGTTCCTCTGATTTCTGGGAAGAATAGGAGGGGCTGAAAACTTAAAAACCACATTAGCCTCTTGTTAGGGTTAGTAGCTAGCTAAGTGTGTAGGTTAGGGATGATCACTCACCTAACGCACATAAAATACAGTGGGTTCAATGTGCTGAAGTAATGGAAATGAAACAGTATACTTAGGTGATTCGGGAGAATACCGTGAAATCTGTAGTGGGTCGAATGGAATGAATATGTACTCAATTCGTAACTTAATTAAAACATGATTTACCTCTAATCCGAGCCTTGTTTTAGCTAAAAGTATTTAGACCAGTTGTTATTTGTTCAGTTACGATTCCTCTGTTTTTCCTGTTCCAGCAAGTATTTTGTTTCAGCAATTGTGATTTCTTTTATTTCATTTCCTTGATGAATTTGAATGGTTACAAATTGAGCTACTAGGAATTAATTTTGGGTAAATAGAAGAATTAATAGTTTCTGTGGATACGATAATTTACTTATCGCTTGCTACAAAAGTATGTGTACACTTGCGCATAGACAACATAATATTGCATAATTATTCACATTACTCTAGCAAGTCATCACTAAGCAAAGTTGGAGACTATTTAGGTGCCAGGGAAGCCTTATTTATAGAATTTTGCGTGGTTGGTTGTAACGACCGGCACTTTCAGGTATTAATTAAGGCATTAAATTTTTGATTTAATTTAATTGAAAGGCCAATTTTATGTTTAAGGTGTATTGGTGTTTAATTCTTAAGGTTTGCATTTTTGAAATTAGAGAATTTGAGGGTAAAATGGGAAGAAAGAAGAAAAAAAGGAATTAATTGAGGTTTGAGGCATTCTTGTAATTCAAGAGTGATTAAGCCAAGCCCAAGCCCATAGTAAGCCAAGCCCCAAATAACTCTCTCTCTTATTTTAGTAGGCACGCAGCCCTAGGTCAAGCCAAGCTCTTGAAGCCACTCCCAAAGTCAGCCATCATCTTCATCTTCTTCTTCTCCCCCTTTGTGTTTCGATAACCACCATTGTAGCAAGAAAAATAAGAAAATTTTTTCCAGCACCCCTCTCCATCGGACAGTCGATTGCCGCCACAGACTCACCTCCGCAGCCACCGCTGCTATGCGCGAGCTGCCTTCGACCGTCGCCTCCGCAGACTCTCCTCACGGCCGTTGCACCCGAACCGCTTCAAATGAAGCCGCGAACCACCAGACGCACCGTCTGAACCGCTCGCCATCGCCACCCTCTCAGACCCCGCCGTCCGATCCGCGAACCCACGCCAGACCGCCGTCGTCCGCTCGCGCGCCGCCGTGCTGCATATCTGGGTACCCGACGGATTGCTCTATTTTTGGGTCATTTTTTCGGCGATTTTTGGTACTGAACAGCCCCGTTTCGACTTTGTTTCCGCGTGGGTAAGCTTACTCGTGTTGTATACTTATGGATTTCACAATAGAATTCTGATTTTGGGCATTGATATGGAAGTTTGGAGATTTACCCATTAATTTTTAGGCTCTATTTTGGAATACCCATTGTAGATGGAGGTTGGTTTGACAAAATCGAATCAAACCATCAGATTAATTGGCAAAGCTCGATTCTATTTTGGAGAGGAACGAAGGTAAAATCCAAATTCTTTTTCCAAGTTTGGACTTTAGGTAGATTGGACTTTAAGTGAATTTTAAGTATGAGCCTTGGAACACATGTATGATTATGAGAATGAGTTCCTACTAGCTATGGGTTTCTTGGAATAAGTTGATTACTAAACCAACGTCCTGGGTTGTTTCTGGAATTGGAGTTTAAAGACTATGAATGTTAAGCATGATCTTTGAAAATTGTCATAGGTGCTAAGGGATTTCTGAAATAGGAGTTTGAGGACCCTTTCTTGAGCTTAGCCAAGGTAAGGGATCTTACGCCGGTATGCTTAAATGCAAGTTAGGAACTGAATTGAAAAAAAAAATTAATTATTTCAAATGAAAAGTTTTATAAATGTTTTTAGTTGTGATTTTTGATGAATTTCAAAACACTTTATTTTATATGAAAATGGAGTTGCACATGTACAATTGCCATATGTTCTTATGATGCATGTTATATGATTTATGATATGAGAAATGACATGAGAACTTTGTTTTATGTTGCATCATGAAATGAAAAATTTAAAATGCTTTGGGACCTCATGCATACATTATGTTTTCATGATAAAAAAAAAAAAAGATTTCGAAGGCTGTGGCAATTACCCCCTAAAATTATTGATGTACATCTATATGAAAAGGAACCTGAAAATGTTAGATGAAAAGGAACCTGAAAAGGTTAAATGAAAAGGAAAGGTTAGGTTGGGTTAATTGTCCACATTAAGCCGAAGAGAAAACTTGAAAGAGGAACGTTTCCGCCATGAAAGGAATTTAGGTCCCATTAAAGGAAAGAAAGAAAATGTTTCGAAAACTCATTATGTGTGTGTATGCATATCCTGACCCGGTAGTGAGGTCACTTACTGAGTATTGTAAAATACTCACCCTTTTCAAAAATATTTTTTTTTCAGGTAAAGGCAAGGGCATCATGGGCGAATGACTTGGTAGTTGCTGCAGAGGCCATGGGTGACGTAGAAAAGTTTTACTTCCGCAAAACTCTTATAGGCTAGCATTTTAATTAATTATTTTTTATGACCTTTTAACTGTCGAGTTCTACAAATTATTTTTGATTTTAAACGTTTTGGTTTATTCTTATGTTTTGAAATAAAGGGATCCCGAGCTAAAGTTTTTGATTGTTTTAGTAAATGATTGGATCTTTTTGTGTCTTTATTAAAGATTTCTAAATTTATAGTAGAATGTATGTGGTAGCGTCCCTAGGAAGTCTAATTTGATAAGTAGGGTCATTACATTGGTATTTCCATTCAGGTAACTTCCTTCATGTGAATTTAGGATTCAATCCCTCTTTTTCATGAAGGAGCATTTTGTGGGGTCGAAACCTTTTTAAGCATGGGTATCGATGGAGAGTGGGTAATGGACTCAGTATACAGATCAGTGATGAGCCCTAGCTCCCCTGTGAGGGGAATTGTCCGCCTATTACCCCTCATAATTCTTTGAGGGACAAAAGTGTGGCTTACTTAATATATGGTTTTGGTTGCTGGATTGAGAAACGAGTTCGAGGGGGTTTCACAATAAAGGATGCCTCGATGATCTTATCTATGTTGGGATTTATGCCCTAAAGCCTCGTAATTAATAATTTATTTAATAATGAATAATAATTTTGATTATTTTATTTGCAATATAATATTATCCATTATATGAAAAATCCAAGGTTATTAGTGTAATCTTGAACAGTATGTGGTTGACATACGAGAGGATCATGTTCAAGAAATAACCTAAAGTGTCATAATATATGGATAAAGTTGGGTGTCTTATCCTGGTAACACTATTGATACGGCCCACTTTGTAATAGTTACAAATGATTTGATCCAAATCATTCATGTGGAGACATATGAGTGGGGGTATCTTATACAATGAGTTTGTATAAGACTGGACCACGAAATATTTAATCTCTCTTTATAAATCCGTTAATTGAAAAGATTAATATTTTATCAGGATGATCATATGCGACTCGATCTTAATCCTGAGTGGGTTATGAACTCCTGCCTGTGAGGGCTTGTCCTTTGATTTGCATGGGTGAGAGTGGCTTTTGTAGCCGATTCAATATGCCTACCATTTTGGGGACTTGACCAAATAGGGAGCTGGGAACATAATCTCACAAGATGGAATTCACTCCTTCCCATATAGGGGTAAGTAGATGAGTAATTCCCTTAAGTGCTGATTTCAGGACTTGAACAATGGGGCCCCACCCTCTCATTGGCCCGAGAAGGACTTAGTTTATAATTAGATTATAAACATATTGTTCATTAGAGGATCAGTGGTACTTAAGGTGTAAAATGTAATTATAGGGGTAAAACGGACTTTTGACCCAGCTGTAATTATGAACAACTCGTGAAGGATCGACTTGCATGTAATGATTATATCTATGGACACAACTTGTCCTACAGTGCATAAGAGTGCAACTCTAGGTCTATAGTTGAGTGACCTATAGTTAATGAATGAAAAATAATTAATTAAAGAGTTTAATTAATTAATTTTGTATCATTGGAGCTTATAATCTGTAGGTCCATAAGGTCCCATTGCTAGCTCATAGTAACACTAAAAGATCAATTTAATTGAAAGAAAAATTTGAAATGTTCAAATTAATATTTAATTTGAAATGTTTAAATTAATATTTAATATATTAGATATATTAAATAAAAGAGGAAAATATATTTATTGTATTTGATACATTAAATATTAAAATAATTAATGTATATTAGATACATTAAATAAAATATATTTATTAAATTTGAATTGGATTCAAATTAGGAAATAAATGTCGTAGGAGAATTTTAAACGGTTTGAATAAGATTCAAATTGGTTAGATAAATATATTTTGATATATTAGATATTAAAATATATTATTTAATTATTTTTCCTAGACCACTATAAATAGGACTCTAGGGGTGAGCCATTGTACATTCTTCATACAACAAACTCCTCAATAGAGAGAATTCGAGAATTCTCTCTAGACCTATTCCTCTCCAATCCCTTGTGGATTTTCTTTCAAGAGGCTCCCACAAACCTTGGTCCTGTGTTCGAGTCATAGCAAGGAAGACTTTGTGGAAGAGATAAAGATCCACCAGAAGAATCTCCATATTTGGAAGGTATTTACTGCTTAACTCTTGTATTTTAGTTTAATTCTAAATAAATCAAAGACGATTCCTATGCTTCCGCTGTGGGTTTAATTCGATTATTCCCTTCAATCTATCCTTATTTCAACCAAAGGGGAAGATGGAGTTATTTGGCATCTCGATAATAAAGGTACTTTTTCAGTCAAAAGCGCTTATAAACTTGGAATTCGTCTTCATAGATGTGAGGAACTAGGTCCTTCGAATGTTGGGAGAATCACTGGGGGCTGGAAGAAGCTGTGGAATATGAAAGGCCCCACAAAGTACAAGATATGTTGCGGCACGTCCTCACAAACACACTCTCGACACGAAGTAATATCATTAAGAGAGGAATGAAGATAGAACCCTAGTGTCCAATGTGCAAGATTGAACCGGAAACTACAACACATCTATTTTGGCAGTGTAAGTTTGCCAAAGGTATATGGACTAAATGCTTTAATTCTAATGTATGCAATTTGTTGTATGGCAGGATGAAGTGGAGCGTTGGGACTACTTCGAACAAATGTGGTCTGTTATTGATGCTGGAGAAAAAGAGAAGATGTTGTTAGTTTTATGGCAGATTTGGGAGAGACTCAATGCATTAGTTTTTCAAGGGTCAACTCGAAGTACTTAGATGGAGGTTGAAAATATTCAACAACGATGGTTGGAGCTCTCATCCCAAACTGACCGCGCTGTTAGGAACGACTGCTGAGTTGGGGGGAAGGTTTCCTAGTAGATGGAATCCTCCCCCACTTGATTCTTTGAAATTAAATATGGATGCGGCAAAGTGCGAGATGACAGGAAATGATGGTTTAGGGTGGGTTCTTAGAAACTCCCAAGGAGAGCTACTTTGTGCGGGAGGATCCTTTGTCGACGAAAATAGGAGTGTTAAGATGCTTGTCCTTTTAGCTATTGAGGAAGGTCTTCGACAATTTCAGGTTCGAAATGCTCAACCTTTGATTGTTGAATCAGATTCTTTAGGCGCAATTATGCTTTTACATGAGTTGGAAGGAGATTTAACGGAGGCAAGAACAATAGGACAAAGCATACGACACCTTGTTGATATGATTCCTTCTATTTCTTTTGTACACCACGAAAGATCCTCAAATATCCTGGCTGATGTTGTAGCAAAAAGAGCTTTGACTAATAGGGGTGTGTCAAGGTGGGAGTCTGACTTTCCAAATTGGCATTATTTTCCTAGTGTTGGAAGATGGTAACTCTATGGCTTAGTGCCTTTTTGTTGTTTTCAAAAAAACAAATAATAATAATGTTGTGTCTAATAAATCTATGTTGTTGATATGTCTTTAACTTAAATATAAACAATAAATAAAAAATAGAGAAACATAGTTAAAACACATATAAAGCCCTAGTCTCTGAAATGATTTGGGCAGTTGACGACCGAAGGAGACAAAATTAAAATATCCGTTGATACGTTGATATAGTCATAAATTGAAGGGTTCGTCATCGATATCAAGATTTAATGGATAGATATATTGTATAAATGCCCAAAAATATAAGAAGATATCATTAATTTGTCACCAATATAAATATAAATACGAATAATAGTATGGTTAAATTATACAAAATACCTCTGAACTTTGGGGTAAGGTTTAATTATGCTCCTAGATTTTTGAAAGTTTTCATTTTTACTTTTGAACTTTGAAATTTGTTCCAAAAAGTACCATTAAATTTTTTTTTTTGTCAAAATAAGATGGAAATTAATGCAATGGCTAATGTGTACAAATTGGAGGTGTATGTAACATCATTTAACATCATTCACGTAAATTGGCTTGATAGTTGATGTGTAAAAATTGATTATGTGAATAGTTTTAACGATATATTTGAGATGAAATAAATGATAACAACGGTCTTAATCTTTTGTACATAGTGTCACATATGTCTCCCACATATCAATTTTCACGTCAATTTTCATCCTTTATTTTAACAAAAAATATTTTTTTGGACAAATTTCAAAGTTTCAGGATAAAAATGAAAATTTTCAAAATATGGGAGCATAATTGAAACTTACCCCAAAGTTCAGAGATATTTTATATAATTTAACCTAATAAGATCTATATTATAACTTATCTAGTGAGTGAAAATAACTTAATTATTAATTTAAATTACTTTTATAATCTTTTTATTTATAGAAATATATGTCAATATCGATATTTTATTAATATATATCCATATGTAGAATTAAAATCCCAATATTGATATTGACACCCATATTTTAATCCTCACACTCAACTAACTAGGTGAGTCCTCTACCCAAATTTTACTATAGCATTCATTTTGGGCATGGTTGGGGAGCAACCCCAGTTGGGGATATGAAGGCGTGTACACAGTCCCACATTTGTCTAATATCTCTAATTATTGGTTTAATGAATCTCGTTTTCAAAATGATCCAAATTCAAAATTAGTTTTCAAATAGTAACTTGTGCATAGTTGAACAAGTTCAAGCATATACCATCGATCAAGAAGTTAAAATGTTCGAATCTTTCCACTCTAACATGTTGAACTAAAAAAATAATATATATATATATATATATATATATATATATATATATATATATATATAATTTTCAAATAATTTCGAAATCTATCTTGACAATGATTGGTTAAAGGTTGATTCCTTGGCAAGTATCAATACCTTTTATAGGAGAAATTATTTGAGGAGACTGTCATAATGTGATTGATAATATGGGAGAGAAATTGTAAAAATACTTCGTATTTATATTCCCTGATTATTAGAAGACATATAGATTTTCAAATCCACATCTAATGGTTATTAAAAGGAGCCCACTACTTTTGTTATATCGAAGCATCCGACTCCGAGTTTAATTTGTAGGTTTTTTTTTTTTTTTTTTTTTTTTTTTTTGAGGTTTGACGTGGTTTTCCACCATAAAAAATTAACACCATTTACTTAGTTTCGTTTCATAACTAATTAGGTACTGTTTGATAACTAAGCCCCGTTTGGTTCGTGATCTGTTTCATTTTTATGTTTTCGAAAACAAAAAATACAAGAAAAACGATGAAAATGCATTTGGTACAATTATTTTCAAAAACAACTCCGAAAATGGCCTGTTTTCGGAAACGATAATTTGTTTTTTTTTTTTTGTTTTTAAAATTATGAAAACAACATACACTTCTCAAAACATGGTTTTCATCAAAACAACAAAATTGAATATTACAATTTATCTTTTTTCTTCAAAACTCATTAAATTTTTATGAATAACTTTTTTATTACAAAAACCACAAAAAATAAAGATCAACAAACCAAAATTATTGAAAATATTTACAGATGATTATACTATTGATTTAACTAGCACAATGTTATATAAACATTAATCATTTTCGATAAATGGTTTATTTCTCTCTCTCTTACTGGAAAGAATTTCTTTTCTTTTTTCTAGTTGGAAAAGTTTTATTCATTTTATAAATTTTACCGCTTGTATTTCAATAAATCAAAAATCTTTTGAACCATCTCTCTCCTTCTGCTATCTTTGCTATCTCCACAATCTTCCTTTTCCTTTTCGACAACAATAAGTTCAAATTCGCTATAATAAGAACTAATTATATTAGTTTTTTCTTAAAGAATTGATTCTATGAAACACATATTAATCTTTTTCTACATTTTTTAATTTCAACCAAACACAGTTTTCAAATTTTGAATTCAAATTTAAAGTTTTTAAATTGAAACCAAATGTGTTTTCAGATATAATGAAAATAAGAAATTTGTTTTTGTTTTCCGATGAATTCTTTATTTTCGAAAAATATTTCCGAATCACAAACCAAACGAGACCTAATTTATTTTTTATTTTTTATTTTTTATTTTTTAGTTTTTGCTTTTTAAAAATCAGAATTATTTGGTAATTAATTTAGTTTTTAGTTTTTTTTTTTTAATTTTCAAAAAGGTTTATTGAATTGTAAAGGAAAAACAGAAACGGAATGCAAGATTTAGGCAAAACAGATTTAGTCTTCGGTTTTAAAAAATTATGCACCCAACCGGTTTTGCATTGATGAAATAAAGTGCACAATTTCATAATTAGGGTTTCCACCAATTTTCCTATGCATTAAAAGGCTGTTTGGGGCACTGAGTGGGTTATAATTACATGGGTTATAATAGTCTGTGGGTTATAATAGTATGTGAAATAATATAATATTGTTTAAAATGCAGAGTTGTTTAGTCTGAGGTTATAATAGTCTGTGTTTGGGGTGCAGAGTATTCCACAGGTTATTATAACATAGGTTGTTATAACCCTTGCCCCAAACAGCCCCTAAGGGGCCGTTTGGCCCATGGGTTTGGGTTGGGATGGGTTTGGGTTCCAAACCCAAAACTATGTTGGCACAAGGTGTTTCAAAACCCTTGGTTTTGAAACACAACCCCATGGGTTACAACAGTGCAACCCCATGGGGTTTGTGCCATGTTTTCCTCTTCCATTTGCCGTTTCCATTTCCGGCGACCACTCCGACAACAACTCCAGCGACCACTTCGACAACAACTCCGGCGACCACTCCGATGACAACTCCGGCGACCACATTGGCGACTCGACCACCGCTAACGATTACCTCCGACGATCACTGCGATGAGAACTCTAGAGACCAGTTCCATTTACCATTCTCCATTTCTAGCGACTACTTCGACAACAACTCTGATGACAACTCCGGCGACCACCCAACAACCACCGATAACAACAACTATGACGACTACAACGGTGACCCGACCACCACTGACGATTACCTCAGACAACCACTGCGATGAGAGCTCGAGAGACCAGTCTGACGATTACCCTTGCGACTTGACCACCCCAACAACTAGACACCCCGATAACCCAACCACTCAAACAACCCGACTTGCCCGAACCACCGACAACAACTACTCAATGACCCGATCACCTGACAACCATAGTTGACGATCACCTCGAAAACCTGACCACCTAGCAACCACCGTAGACAACCACCTAGTGACCACTCCGATGACCTGACCACCCTGATGACTACTTCGGCGATTACCCCGACGACTTGATAACCCAACCACCCAGAACCACTGTTGACGACCACCTAGTGACCACCCTGGCGACTCCAACAACCCAACCACTGCCACAACCACCCAGCGACCACTCCAGCGACCCGACAACTACTGCTGAAAACCACCCAACGACCATTCCGGCGACTTGATGATAATCTTCATTCATGAGGATTATTGGGCCTTTAAACTTAGTTATATCCGTGATTTTACTCATATTAATTGATGAAAATAAAAATATTTGATTGAATTTAATCACTTGATTGAGGGAGGTCCTCTAATTTAAGTAAGTTGAGAAAAGAAAACAAAAGAAGGCAAAATCTCACTTATTTAATGTCTTATATTGCAGATTTTTGATGGAATGCAACAACAATGCAATTGCAAGGCAATTGCATTTTCGGCAGACTTGGAAGCAAAGGAAAGAACGAGATTCTCGGGAAAATTTTGAGCAAATTAACCATGATTTCAAAGATTGATATGCTGTGATTGATCATTGATTACAAAGATGAAGCCCTAGCTCAAAAACGCCTATAAAAGATGAAGGAAAAGCCGAAGACGGAATGGAGATTTTTGGAAAGAAAAGTTGTGTTCGAATTTGGGTTTATTTCCACCGACTGCAGCAGTTTTCACTCGTAGTTTTTAATTTTTTGTTGTGTTTCTTCTTAAGTTCCCAGAATCCCTTCTCTCAATCCCACAACAACGAAAGTTGGTAGTGGTTAAGGACGATTTTGTTCGATTGAGCCGAAGAAAGTTGGGTTTTTAGGATGAAGTTTCAATTTCTGCACTTGGAATTTCTGTATTTTGGGCTAGATTAGCCACTGTTTTATTTTTGTAACTTTAGCAATTTACCTTCTGTTATGAAATTTCGATTTCAGCTTTCCATTTAAGTATTTGGCAATTTTACTTTCTGATATTGGAAATTTTGAGAATCTACTGGAATAGGAATTTTTGCCTACGAATTTCTTACTTCTAAGCTACTAGTGGTTTTCAATTTTAGCATTTAGCTTCTGTCTTGGGTATCTTTGAAGATCAATTTTCTTATTCAGCGAGGTCAATACCATTTTCCGAGAATTAATTGGTATTTTGTATCTTTGGGTTGTTTCTTTAACTCACCTACTTGCATTGCATTTGCAATTTGATTGCATTATTTACCTTGAGTTTCTTTTAATGATCTCTTACAATTCTAATTCACTGTTTTCAATTTATTCCATTATGAAGAGCTAAATTTCCTTTGGGATTCAAGTTTGTGAATGCCCTAGAGGAAAGATGTAAAGCTCGAAAGTAAAAATAATCTAGCTAATTCTTGAACTCTAGTTTGCTTTTGGTGAGTTAATTGTTGGGTAACTTTAGTCGGCCATCTAGTGTTGCTTGCCAAGCTATAACTTAATACCGAAAGGGTTAAAGGAAGCGGATGTCGCAAAAGCAATGGAGGAAAAGGCTTAGACATAAGTCTGAAACATCGACCCTAGACATAGGGCGAGACTCCAAAACCACTAGAATTGTGCACAAAAATATCTAAGTTAGATTAGCCATAGAAATATAGGTTTAATCACTTAGTCTCCTAAAGATACTTCATAGAAGGTCGAATAGGAGTTGAATTCGGTTTACTTAGTTCTTGAATTAGCTACGATTGCAATTGCTTTCTTGTTGCATTTTCTTTCCAAAGGGGCATTAGCATTCTTGAATCCCTTTTCATTTCCATTGATTTTTCAACCAAATTTTCTTTTAGTCAAAACACCTCTCAAACCATTTTTCACCCACGGTTACTTTAAATTGCAATTTGTCAACGATTTGTGCCAACTAAAATTCATTTTATTAAACCCCGTTCCCTTGGGTACGATACTCTGGAATACTTCCAGTTTCTTTATTACTTCGATCACGTGCACTTGCGTGCTAGCGGATCACCTGACCACCGTGCAATCACCACCGACGACCACATTGGCATACCCAAACACCTCATCAATCCAACCACCCCAACGACCATTCCAACAATCACTCTAGCGACCCAACCACCTAGTCAATATTTTAAAAGGGCCAGCGTAGACGAGCTATATGCAAAACTAAAGGCGATCCCTGGGATGACAAGGCAAGACTGAATGGCTGTTGCAAAGACTATTCTCTCGGATAGTATGATGTTGAACTCCTTCTTTACATTCACCCTAGATTGGAAGTATGATTACTACGTGAAAATTTTGGAGAAAGCACCTAGAACCTGACTCTCTTTTCATCACTTTCATCTACCACTCTTATGACTTACATTTGTGTTTGGACAACTACTTCTACTTTCTTGTCATTTCATCTGGAATGTGTGTTATGATATTTTTAGAACTAGATCTTAGTTCTAATTTTTGGTTTTACTTTACCATTGGCAACACCATTCTTACATTGCACCTATTAATTATCTGTTGCTACGCATAATCTTCAATTTTATGTCATCATGAGTGGAGTGAATGAGATAGCATATAGTTATACAAACTACACATAGTATAATTCAAATTGAACTATAGTTGTAACAATTGCTCTACATAATTGGTTAAATAGTTGGTATGTAACACACCAAAAAAATTATGAAGTTAAAAAAATGGAGTAGGAAAAAAAAAACAGTGTAAGATTTTTTTTTAAAAATAATAAACAGTTTGAAAAATTATAAAAAAAAAATAAACTAAACAAACCCAGCCCAACCCAATCTTGCACCCCAAACACAGGTTTCAGCAAACCAGCCCAACACAACCCTGCACCCCAAACACAGGAATCAGAAACCCCAAGGTTTCTGATTCCAGCCAAGAAACCCCAGGGTTCCAGAACCCCAGGGTTTTTGATTCCAAACCAGTGCGCCAAACAGCCTCTAAAGAGAAAATGGGAAGGTACCGGCCACCAAAATTTTATTTTAGGAGTGGGCCCTTGATTTGATTTGAGGTCGAACAAGGTCGGTGTACTTTTTTGTAATTTAAATAATATTTTCTTTCTAAAATTGTACGCGATTTAAAAATAAGAATATTAAGGTCCCGTTTGATAACAATTTGATTTTTGGTTTTTGGTTTTTGAAAATTAAGCCTATAAATGTTACTCCCACCTATGAATTTACTTGTTTTGTATCTCTTTTTACCTATATTTTCAAAAACCAAGCCATGTTTTGAAAACTAAAAAAAGTAGTTTCCAAAAACTTATTTTTGTTTTTAGAATTTGGCTAAGAATTCAAATGCTTCTGGAGGTGAAAATTATTGTAGAGAAATTGAGAGAAAACAAGCTTAATTTTCAAAAACTAAAAACAAAAACTCAAATGATTATCAAACGGAGCCCAAATTACAAATTTCGTCCATACGTTTTTTAAATTAAGTATAATAGGTTCCTAAACTAAAAAACTATATCTAATAGATAGGTTCATGAATCATTAACTTTCATTGTCTTGTATGTCTTATAAGTTTCAAGATTTTATTAATTGTTTAATAAGTCTCTAAACTACGAACTTCGTGTGTTAATAAGTCTTTAAACTTTAAAAGTTATTTCATAAATCATGAATCTATTGACACAAAATTAAAAGTTTGAGAATTTATTAGAAAACAATGTTGAAAAGTTAATATTTAACACTTTTAGAGTATGCTTGGAATACATTATAATTTAAGCATTTTTTAAAAAAAACATTCTAAAAAAAAAGCTTTTACATAAAGTGTCTTATAAGTTTCAAGATTTTATTAATTGTTTAATAAGTCTCTAAATAACTTTTTTTTTAATGAAAATTTTCAATTAATCACTTAAAGTCATTTTTGGATGATTCATCTCTTTATTAATTCAATTTTTTGAAGTGTTTTATTTATTTATTTATTAAGATTTAAAAAAATATATTTTTATCCTCTAAAATCATGGAAGAAGCTATACTAAATACCCTTTAAATTATAAGTTTTTTCAAACATGTTTATGGAAGAATTGATTTTGTTTAAAAAGTTATTACAAACCAAGGTTTAAAATGTCGATGTTGCGAAAATGTCGAGGTCTCAATTTTATGGGAATGTCGATGAAAATAACGATAAAATGTCAAAATCGATGGATATTTCTAGAATAATTATAGATATTAAAAAAATTAAAAAATATTTAAAATAATAAATAAACATTTTATACTTTTTAAATGAGTTAAAAGACTTATTACTAATATAATGTTCACATTAATAATTTTTTTTGTTTTTTTAGTGTTTCATCAATTTTTTAACGAAAATGTCGATTCACTTTTTATGTAGATATCGAACTCATAACAAGTGCAAATGTTGACGTGGATAAAAATTTAATACTGTGTTCCAAACACACTATTATAGATTCTAAAATTCGAAAAACTATTAAGGCAACTACGAAAGTTTAGAACGAAGTAATTTAACAAAGTAAAAAATTTGTCTTTATTTTATCACACGTCAACAAAAGGCTAAAACCTCGAAACTTCCTATCCTCCCAAAACAGTAGACAAAACAACAAATAAAAAATTAAAAATATAGAAAAAGGAAGAAGCCATACAATTTACGTCTCTCTGAGGCTCTGAGGTCTGTGGCACTCGCAGATTGAGGAAGGCAGCGGAAGTTTGAGAACTCGTCCATCGGGCTCGATGGAGAGCGGGAAGGAAGGCGCCATGGAAGAGATTTTGCTGGCGAAGCAGAAGGAAAACAATCTCTCTTCAACATCGAGGGAAGCTTTTTTTGAAGAGGTGAAGAGAGTGGGATTCTTGGCGGCGCCGATGGTTGCCGTCACTTTCTCGCAGTTTCTGTTGCAGATGATCACGATGATGGTGGTCGGTCATCTCGGAGAACTAGCTCTCTCCAGCAGCGCCATAGCCATTTCCATTTCTGGAGTTACAGGCTTCAGTTTTCTCGTGAGTAGTAATTTATTGTTTCGTTTTAACGTTTTTTTCGGTGAATATTCTTTATGTACCTTTTCCCTCTGTTAGTACAGGCTACAGATAAATTAGCGATGCATACTTTAGAGGATAAGGTTTAATCTCATGATTCTCGTCATTGAAAGTATATCTGTTCGCATGCGTTTCGTCTTTCTTGGTTGTTTCTTTTTCTGAAGGATTGATTGTATTTTTGTTGTTTTCTTTTACCTTTCGTTGACTCAAAGAATTATTGTCCAAGAGGATGGATATGAGCAATTTGTCTTTTGGTGAATTTGAGTCTCTCTTTTCCGTAACCGTACCATCCTTGGGGATAAACTGCAGGAATCATCTCCACCCTTAGATTAAGGTTTATCATAAAGTAAATAATCAATTGAATAGTTGTCATAACTCTATTCAGCATGGATAAATATATCTGCAGGAATAATTCTAAGTTAGCAATTAGAACTGCGCACTGGTGTTTTTGAACTGTAATTTCGTGAGCATATTGATGCCATTTTGTTTGTCTCTTTTCCCTTCTCATTTAAGATTGGGTTCAACCCACATTCTTGTTGGAACAAGCCACTGTCATATTGCATCAATGTCGATGTTTCGTATGGCTACCATAAACATAAGAAAGAACCATGAAATTACAAGTACGTCTAAGACTACTAAAAATGCTCTGTCCTAGCACTAATGTCTAGTCCCATGTTATATACCCAATAAAGCTAGTCAACTTCAAATATAATTTTCTCAGCCAAGTTACCATACTAAATTGGTTTGTTCTTGTTCCAATAACTGGCTGGACTTTTACCTTGGTAAAAAACAGTTAGGCTTGTCCAGTGCCCTCGAAACTCTATGTGGACAAGCTTATGGAGCTCAGCAATATCAAAAACTTGGAGTTCAGACTTACACTGCTATATTTTGCATCTTCTTAATTTGCATTCCTCTGTCCCTATCTTGGCTTTTCTTGGAAAAACTACTTATTTTCCTCGGTCAAGATCCTCTGATTTCACACGAAGCTGGGAAATTCATTGTTTGGCTGATTCCTGCTCTCTTTGCTTATGCATTTCTTCAACCACTGGTGAGATATTTCCAGGCACAGAGTTTAGTAATCCCCCTGGCCATTTGCGCTTGCATCACTCTCTGCTTCCATATACCAATTTGTTGGTTCATGGTGTACAAGACTGGACTCAGAATTCTGGGAGGAGCATTAGCTATGAGTATGTCATATTGGCTGAATGTGATTTTGCTAGCATTATACATGATATTCTCACCTAAATGTGAGAAAACTCGTGGAGTCATTTCTATGGAGCTGTTTCGAGGAATTCGAGAGTTCCTTAGCTTGGCAATTCCTTCTGCGGTGATGGTTTGGTGATTTATTATCTGTACTTTTCCTTTTCTGTTTCCCAAATCTTGAATCATGGTGTCGTTGTACTTCGAATTTTTTTTTCAATCTTTGAAAAAAATAGTTTAATGTTTATCATTGCAGCCTTGAATGGTGGTCATATGAGCTGCTTATCTTACTATCAGGCCTGTTACCGAATCCGGAGCTTGAAACTTCAGTTTTATCTGTTTGGTATATCTGCTCTATCACATAGTGAATACAGAAACATTACTAAATTTCTTGTGTAAGCGTAGGGTTACTAGATGGAAAACAATTATATTAACAGTTGGCTCTTTTTAACAGTCTCAATACAATTACTACCCTTTATTCGATACCATATGGACTTGGTGCTGCAGGAAGGTATGCTGTAAGAGACGTGGACGTATGATTAACTTTTTGAATATATAGATCCATACTTCAGCTGTTATTGATATTTTGCATTAGATGATGTTATTATTTGATGAATAAGTCTTTGTACATTTAGACTAGTTGAAATTTTAACATTTGACTTGTATAAGATAGAGTAATAAGATAACTAATTTTAATGACTAAACTGCATACTTATCTGTTTACACAATATGAAGTGAACCTAAGCAATAGCTAGAATAACCCCAATAGAGAGTGTAGGAAATAGATTTTGATTCCTTTGTTAAAAATTATTTCCTTAGATGTAAAACAGTATCTTTTTCTAGTCTTATAAGAGTTATATGATTTATACTTGTCATAAAATGGAACATTTCATAAAAGGTAGTTGCAATTTAGGGGTCCAAGCCTTGAAATTAAAGGTTCAGGATTGATCTTATCAAAAGCAAAATAAAAAATAAAATCAGGATTCGAATTGATATTAGATATTCAATTGAGTAATTGTATTTTGCTTACTAAGAAGCACAAACACTTTAGTTAGGTTAGCGTGTCTATGTCCGAAACGGCACTCCAACTCTTGTTGGACACATATCGTACACTTATTAGTGTGTTAGATACTAGTTGTACAAAGTCAATATAGGTCTAATATTTATTAGACACGTATTGAACACTTGTTTAGTATACTAAATAGACATATAATAATAAATTTTAAGAGCAAAATATATCAAACTCATATTTTTAAGCATTTAAATGCATAAACTTAAAAACTTTGAGTTTTCTTTTGGTATAAAATTGATATATATTTTAGGTTAAAATACCATTTTGGTCCCTGTACTTTGGTCTTTGTTCCATTTTGGTCATTGTACTTTCAAATGTCCAATTTTAATCCCCGTACTTTCAATAAAGCTTAAAATTGGTTCCTACTATTAGTTTATTGTTAATTTTTCTTAAAAAAAAATTAGTCTCTATTAGCTTTTCCTCTATAAATTTTGAAAGTATATTCACATTGTGTCTTTTTTTGTATTGAAATTATTATTATTATTTAACCAATTTTGATAAAAATTAACTTCAAACTTATCATAGGGACCAATTTTAAGCTTTATTGAAAGTACAAAGACTAAAATTGGACATTTGAAAGTACAAGGACCAAAATGGAACAAAACTCAATATACAGAGACCAAAATAGTATTTTAACTTATATTTTAATAAACGTGTTCTTGTCTTGTCCGTGTCTTAGATTTTAAAAAAATGACGTGTCATAGTTTTCATGTCGTGTTGTATCTGTCTTATATTTGTATCCATACTCCTTAGTTTGCTTAAGCTTTTAAGTTATCATAAATTTAATATCATTTAATATGTTCCCAACAAGTAGGAGAATCCATCTTATAATACATTTTCATTAATTGTTGCTACCACAGCACAAGAGTCTCCAATGAACTAGGTGCTGGGAATCCGCAAGCGGCTCGTCGAGCAACAAGCGTTGCTATATTCCTCGCCATTGTGGAAACCTCAATATTGAGCACAACCCTTTTTGCTCTTCGTCATGTCTTTGGTTATGCTTTTAGCAATGAGAAGGATGTTGTGGATTATGTGGCCTCCATGGCACCTCTGGTTTGCTTATCCGTGATATTGGACAGCATACAGGGAGTCCTTTCAGGTTAAACTAACATCTCTGCTATGAATCAGAAAAAACTAAATCCTTCGGTGAAATGTTATCAGATTCAGATCAAATTACTACTAGTTTTAAAAGTTCAAATATTAGTTTAAAAATGATACCTACATTCATGTCATCTTATAATGCTCTATAGTCTTTTTGAGTAGATTTTGATTCAATTTTGGTCGACAAGATTTGACAAGTGAACAATTCATCTTGAAACAAGCAATAATTGACAGTGTGGAGAGTTGAACCAAAAACTATCCAATTCTGGTCAAATATGTTCATCTATACTTATTTTCAGTACAAGTTGTATTGTAGAGTTGAATTGTTGTTTTCTTAACCAGGCATTGCTAGAGGATGTGGATGGCAGCACATTGGTGCTTATGTAAACTTGGGGGCCTTCTACCTTTGTGGGATTCCAGTTGCTGCCATTCTTGCTTTCTGGGTGCACCTGAGAGGAAGAGGCCTTTGGATCGGCATACAAACTGGGGCTTTTGTGCAAACCTCGTTGCTCTCCTTCATTACCAGTCGAATAAATTGGGAAGAACAGGTATCGTCTCTCTCACCTCAACTCTCTACTCTCATTATTGATGAGGGCCTTGCTTTTTGGATTTACGGCATCAATAATAGTTTGTAAAGGTCAAATCATGTCATCTCGATTCTTATTTTTCTTCCTATGATTTTCTAGCTCTAATTATTGGTGAGTATTCTGCTTCTTAGATTTATGGCATCCTTAATAGTTTGTAAAGGCCAAATCTTGTCATCTCAATTATTATTTTTCTTATGCTTTTCTAAATAAATGACTTGAAGATAGGTGTTAGGATTTTCTAAATTTGAAGACATGTAGATAGCTGTACCTGAAACTAGAGCATCTTTAGCCATTCATTAATGAGGCAGCTTGAGCTTGAACCTAATATAACTAATATAGCTACTGTTATGCTTTTCTGTGGAACTATCCTGTGTTTGGCCATTGAAAAAGTTCTGGGTAATTAGTATTTTAGATTGATGACAAATCACGATTGATAACATTTCGTGTAGAAAGGGGTAGGTTGCAGACTTGCAGTGGCATTGAAAGTAAGTAATAAATGGAAATTTAAATGCAGTCAATAAGTTGTTTGATGGAATGGGAGGGAGAACAAAGATGTTGTTCGTGGTGATGTGATGGGTGGCATAATTTATGATTTGTCAATGACTTCAAAAAGGTGCTTCTAGAAAGCAGGAAGCTACTGGGCGTGCAATCAATTAATCAATGGGGGGCATTATAGCTTTTCTTGTACTAAATCACTCAAGCCCTCAAAGGTGGTTACTTTGAAGCACTTTTTATGAACGTAATTTAAAGTATTTCCAGAACATTTTAAAAAATTTCAAAAACACATTTGCTTTTTTTTTTTTTTTTTTTTTTTCTTTTTTTGGTAGTACAAACACATTTACTGGTATAGTCAATTATTAAGGGAAAAACGAAAAGAACAGAGAGAGAGAGAGAACTGTGCTCCATCCCTGCCTAGTTTGTGGCTGCATAGGTTAAATAACACATTAGGGGGTGTTTGGATTGAGGAGTTGGGGGAGTAAAGTTGGGAGGAGTTAATAACTCCTCCCAACTCCTTGTTTGGCCCAAGGATAATTTTACTCCTATTGTGGACCCCACAGATTTATTAACTCTTCTCCAACTCCCCATTGTGGGTTCCACAAACTTATTAACTCCTTCTCCAACTCCTCATTGTGTGCCCCACAACTTTCCAATCTCATTTTTTCTTCACCTCATTTCACTCATACCTCTCTCTCTTCTCCCCTCTCCTTTCTCTCTCTATTTTTTTTACATTATTTTTTTTTTAATTTCTTAATTTGAAAATTTTTATTTATTTGTTATATAAATTCTCTCATCATTGTTACTAATTACTAATTAAATATAAATAATTATTTTTTATTCTATAATTTTAATCATTTTTAACAAAAATATTTTTCTTTTTATTCTATAATTTTATTTTTTAAATATAAATTATATAAGAATATTTTAGACATGATACTATTATTTAAATTAAAATTTTAATATAAATTAGAGTACTACATAGAAATTTTTTTAATTGATAAAAATCTTCCTATTTCATTTCCTCCATTTGTCATCTACAATTTTTTTTTTTAAGTTTCAACTAAAATTACTTATAACAAATAACAATCTCATCTTTTTTAAGCTTATTTTTTTTATTAATAGCTCAAAAATATATATAATTTTATGATTTGAAGATAAGAAAAACATATTTTAAACTAACCTGTATTACATTTTAGAAAATTAGTATTAAAAAAGATTAACGTATTAAAAAATTTTGATTTTCAAACTAATCATATGCAAAGTAAAAAGATAAACAATTTCTCATTCTAAACTTAATAAAATAAAATTATTACAATAAATAACATAAATATATAGTATTTTGAACAAAAGTATGTATGATATTCATTTTGAATGATGTTAAAAAATATATATATTCATTTTGAACTTAATTATTTTAAAATAGCATAAATATTTGATATTTTATTTTTAACTTAGTTATTTTAAAACTTCGAAGAATATATTATTTTCAAATTAATCAAACTTTAGATAATTCATTACATTGGTTAGTTAGAAAAATAAAATCTTACATTATGTAAAAAAAAATTATTTTATTAAGCTTGAAAAAGAAATCTTAAATTAAAATTTTAAAATTGACGAAAACAAGTCTCTAATAAAATTGTAAAATATTCATAAAATAATATAATTTAAAATCTCAATTTTAGGATTGACGGAAACAAATCTATATTATTTCTAGAATTGAAAGAATAAAAACGTAAAAATCTTGAAGTTTATTTGAATCCCTTTAAATTAATGGATTGAAATATTTCCAAATCACATGTAATATTTTAAAAAGTATTGTAAGACTCTTTTATTTGAAAACTATCCAAGATAAATGAATAATTAATGTGAGATATATTGAAAAAAAGAATGTGGGGTATTTTGTTCAAAATTATTTTTTTTACTTTAAAGAAATTTGTAAAATATACATAAATTAATAAAAACAAAAAATCTCAATCTTAGAATTCATGGGAACAAATTCTTAATAATGAAATTTTGAGAAATTGTAGAAAAAAACTATATAAAATCAACTTAGACTTCATAACTCTAGGTTTAACAAATCTGCACCCCAAACACAGACTTCAGAACTCCTACTCCTTGCAACTCCTTGCCCCAAACACAGACTTCCTAACTCCAGACTAAACAACTCTGCACCCCAAACACAGACTTCCTAACTCTCCAGACTTCCTAACTCTCCAGACATATTAACTACTCCCTGCAACTCCTTGCCCCAAACAGCCCCTTAGTCCACAATTTATTCTCTAAACTTTAGTTGGTGATAGTTGAGTTCCTATATTTACAATTTTGTAGCAATTTAGTTATTGAACTTTAGTATGTAACAATTTGGTTCTTGTAATTTAAAATTTGAAATAATTTAGTCTCTGTTGTGAAAATATTGTTAAAATTTAATGAAAATTTTTACATATGTAGATCGATAAACTAATTAGGGACTAAATGTCTTTATAAACTCCAATGATTAAGTTGTTATATAATAAAAATTGACACTTAATTTTGATGGAATTTTTTATATTAGGGAATTAAATTGTTACAATTTTTAAAGTAGAAAACTAAATTGTTACATACTTAAGTTTAGAAATTAAATTGTTAGAAAATTGAAAATACATAGATTAAATTGTTGGTTTAATAAATGTTCGAGATCAAAAGTGTTTTTTAACCTTGTACATATCTTTGGAAAATAATGTAAATGTGTACATACATGATGATCCATGCTACTCTTTACATGGATGACACGTCTTCATTTTTCTGTTAATGGACATTAGATTTGAATTATTAAACTGTTGGTTAAAGACAGATGGTTTTATATTAATACGATATGAATTGCTATGTACGGTATTGCATTTACATATGTATATACTATTGGATGCATATTATAGGGAATTCTTATGGCTATATCTCATTATATTTGCAGGCAAGAAGGGCAGGTGACAGGCTTTCTATTTCTGAGAGCAGTTATTCAGAAGTTTATGGATTTATATAAGGGAGCAAACAGATCTTTTTTAAATAATGAGTATTTTGAGAGAGTTTTTTTTTCTTTTTTTCTTTTTTTGAGTTCAACAGCATTTGGGAGTGAATGATTCAAACTTCTGACCTCTTGATTAAGAGTGCATGTTAATTACTGCTGAGCTATATTCACTTTTGGCAAGGAGTATTCGATATTTACTTATCTTTTGATCAAGTAAAGATAAGTATGAGATTTTGATTAACATATTCTAGGTTTTAAGTTTTGTTAGACAGAATTTTTAATTTTTGAACTTTTAAAATCTTGTTTAATTGGTTTTTGAATTTTAAATAGTGTGTAGTAGGTTTTTTAATCTTTAAATTTTCAATTTTTTCTAATAGACTTTTAAATTTTAAAAAGTGTCTAATGTGACTTTAAAAAAATTAGCTGCAAAACCAAGTAAATTAAATTAGTGTTTAGTAAATTTTAATTTTAAATCTCAAAAGGCATGTTTAGTAAATCAATACTAAATTGTTTTGATTTAGTAATAATAATTTGTTTTGATTTAGTAATAATAATTAAAATAAGCATGTTGTTTTAATTATTTTAATATTGATATTTCACATTTAATTTATTATAACTTAATTTTCTTAAGATTTATATAACTTAAATTGTAAAGTATTTTATTTAATCTAAATTATTTGATGAAAGTTTAGGAAAGTAATTGTTGTACAAATTCGAACCAATTAGAATTTCGTAAAAATATATGGAATGATAGAATTGAAATTCATTAAGTTTTGTTAGAAAGGGTAGTAGATTTCTAGGAAAGGTGATTTCAAAAGTTGCTATTTGCATGATTTTGCTCAAAGTAAATTGAAAACTAGCTTTGGATCAATTAATAAAAAATTGTTGACTAATGTTAGATGGTTAAAATTCTCTCACAATTGCTTTTGACCTTTTGTAAAAGTAAACTCAAATTGAACTCAAACTTCTACCTTTTAGGGATGTTTTGAAGTGATTTGAAATAGTTAAAATTATTTTGAAACATGCCTTTAAATATTCAAAATTAACTTATGCCCCGTTTGATAACTATTTGGTTTTTGGTTTTTAGTTTTTGAAAATTAAGCTTGTTTTCTCCCAATTTCTCTACAATGGTTTTCATTTCTCTTAAGTAAGCATTTGAATTCTTAGCCAAATTCTAAAAACAAAAACAAGTTTTTGAAAACTATTTTTTTAAGTTTTCAAAACATGGCTTGGTTTTTTAAAACATAGGTAAAAGGTAGATAACAAAACAAGTAAATCCATGGATGAGAGTAGTATTTATAGGCTTAATTTTCAAAAACCAAAAACCAAAAATCAAATGGTTATCAAACGGGACCTTAATGTTTGATTTCACACTTCTAAAGGTGATTTTCATACTATAAAAATTGATTTTGAATGATTAAAAGTATGATTCTGAGTGATTTTGAATATGACAAAAATGATTTTAATAATTTCAAAATCACTCTCAAGCATGCCCTTAGTTAAGGTTATAATGCTTTTAGAGCTATGTCCATATTGGCAAATGTAACTTGTTAATTGTAAGGGGAAAAAAATCATCTTTTTTACCTCTAAACTTGTCAAGTTGTACAAATTTTTACCATAAGCTTTCAATTTCATCAAATTACACCATAAACATATATAAGTGTTGTAATTCTAACCTTAAAATTTTAAAAAGTATTGCAATTTAAGCCATTTGATTAGTTTTGGTTCAAAATATCAATAAAAAAAATATTCTCATATGCGTTTAATGGATTATAAAACATATATATGCTACAAAAATTGATAAGATTTTAGAGAAAAAAATGACATTAGAGATAGATTTTTGTTAAAATTTGTGAATTTTGGCAAGGTTATCCAATGATTAATTTGTGTATTGATCAAATTTAATTTTGTGCAAAACTTGATTTTATTTAAATTTAGTGAGCTTATGGAGGTTTTTACACTAGTTTTTGTTAAAATTACCTGATAAATTAGCGAAAATTGACTAGAGGGCAAAAATTGCAACAATTATCTAAGTTTAAGGTCCAATTTGATGAAATTGAGTTTAGGGTTAAAAGTTTAGGGGTAAAATTAGAATTTTCCCCTATAAGTAATTACTATTTTATAGTCAATCATTGAACAACCAAATCCTTGATTGACCTTCATTTTTTTTTTTTTTAAAGTTCAACAACGGGTAAGGATTCAAACACTTCTTCATTGATGATGTATGACTTAGCTAATTAAGCTATATTTAGGTTTAAGTTCAACGACGGGTAGGGATTCAAACACCTCTTCATTGATGATATATGACTTAGTCAATTAAGCTATGTTTAGGTTGACAAGAGGTTAATGATATATATATATTATTTGTATTTTTTTAAAAAAATGTATATTTACAAATATTTTAGATAATAAAGCTTAGAATGTGTTGTACTTTATTTATATATAAATAATAGAAATTACGGGTTTGCAAATATTTACCAATTCCACAAAAGATTGACGGGTTAGAAAATATTTGAGAAAAAAATTAATTTATACCCTTTTGTATCGCTCAAAATTCCAAGGTAATAATTGTATTAATTCAAATCCTAAACTTTTACTAAGTGAATCAGTTTAGACTATTTGTTAGGATTTTGTTTAAAATTGTTAATGCATAATTTTTACGTGTGTAATATTAGAGATAAATGTTGGAATCAAATAGATAATAGATTTTTTCATTAATTCATATAAGTAGTTTTCCATCTTCTCATCTTCCGTTATTTTTTTCTACTTAGTTAAGAAGAATTACGTGATGATTTTTCTTACTATTAATTTTGGGAGAATAATAAATTTATTTAAGTGATTATGAATTGATGTTAAATGAAATTATGTAAAAATAGTTATAAATCACTCACAAACTGATTGATTTATTAAAGTTGATGATTTAAATTGATACAAAGTTTAGGGATATAAATGGATCTTTTTTCAAAATATTATATATATACATGTATATTTATTTATTTATCTTAAAAAAAAAAGCTTCTATTTTATATTATTGCTTATTTATATTAATCCATTTATATTGCATTTAATAAATAAATAAAATTTTAAAATAATAAATAATTGGATTAGTAAACCGCGTGTATTCTGACACAATAGGTTGAATAAATTTTAAATTAATCCAATTTTAAATTCATTTTGAGTAATTTATTAATTAATTTTTCAAAACTAGATTTTAAATTAGGTCAGTACTTTTTATTTATTAAGATTAAGAAAACACTATTTGATCATCTAAAGTTATATTAAACACGTTTTAAATTATTCATTTTTTCAAGGTATTTATAGAAAAATTGATTTTTTTTAAAAAACATTTTTTCCACAAGTTATTCGAAGCTAGACACCAACCTAAATTTGAAGAACAAAAAATTGTATTTTGCCATTGAAAATATATATTGCTTATTCACTTAGGCCTCGTTTGATAACTATTTAGTTTTTGGTTTTTAGTTTTTGAAAATTAAGCTTGTTTTCTCCCAATTTCTCTACAATGGTTTTCATTTCTCTTAAGTAAGCATTTGAATTCTTAGCCAAATTCTAAAAACAAAAACAAGTTTTTGAAAACTATTTTTTTAAGTTTTCAAAACATGGCTTGGTTTTTGAAAACATAGGTAAAAGGTAGATAACAAAACAAGTAAATCCATGGATGAGAGTAGTATTTATAGGCTTAATTTTCAAAAACCAAAAACTAAAAACCAAATGGTTATCAAACGGGACCTTAATTATTTGTTTGTCCTCTTATTTCTTTTTTTGGTCCACTTATAGTAACGGTGAAAATAACTTATTTAGGGAGTGAAAATAACTTAATTATTAATTTAAATGACTTTTATAATTTTTTTTATTTATAGAAATATATGTCGATATTGATATTGTATCAATATATCCATATGTAGAATTAAAATGTCAATATTGATATTGACACTGACACCGATATTTTAATCCTCACACTCAACTAACTAGGTGAGTCATCTACCCAAATTTTACTATAGCATTCATTTCGGGCATGGTTGGCAAGAGTAAGAGCAATCCCATTTGGAGATATGAAGGCTTGTACACAGTCCCACATTTGTCTAACATCTCTAATTATTGGTTTAATGAATCTTGTTTTCAAAATGATCCAAATCCAAAATTTGTTTCAATACAACAATATGAGCATAATTAAACTAGTTCAAATATATACCATATCGATCAAAAAGTTAAAAGATTGGAATCTTTCCACTCTAACATGTTCAACTAAAAAAAGTTTAGAACCAAGTAATTTAACCATATAAAAAATTTGTCTTTATTTTATCACACGTCAACAAAAGGCTAAAACCTCGCAACTTCCTATTCTCCCAAAACAGACGAAACAACAAATAAAAAATAAAATATAGAAAAGGAAGAAGCCATACAATTTACGACTCTCTGACGGTCTGAGGTCTGTGGCACTCACAGATTGAGGAAGGCAGCGGAAGTTTGAGAACTCATCCATCGAGCTCGATGGAGAACGGGAAGGAAGGAGCCATGGAAGAGATTTTGCTGGCGAAGCAGAAGGAAAACAATCTCTCTTCAACATCGAGGGAAGCTTTTTTTGAAGAGGTGAAGAGAGTGGGATTCTTGGCGGCGCCGATGGTTGCCGTCACTTTGTCGCAGTTTTTGTTGCAGATGATCACGATGATGATGGTCGGTCATCTCGGAGAACTCGCTCTCTCCAGCAGCGCCATAGCCATTTCCATTTCTGGAGTTACAGGCTTCAGTGTTCTCGTGAGTAGTAATTTGTTGTGTCGTTTTAACGTTTTATACTGTGAAGATTCTTTATATACCTTTTCCATCCGTTAGTACAGGCTACGGATAAATTAGCGATGTATACTTTAGAGGATAAGGTTTAATCTCATGATTCTCGTCATTGAAAGTATATCCGTTCGCATGCGTTTCGTCTTTCTTGGAGAGTAATTGCCTTTTCTTTTCTTTTGTTTCTTTTTCTGAAGGATTGATTTTATTTTTGTCGTTTTCTTTTACCTTTCGTCGACTAAAGAATTATTGTCGAAGAGGACGGATATGAACAATTTCTCTTTTGTTGAATTTGAATCTCTCTTTTCCGCAACCGTACCATCCTTGGGGATAAACTGCAGGAATCATCTCCACTCTTCGATTAAGGTTTATCATAAAGTAATCATATTGAATAATTGTCATAACTCTATTCATCATGGGATAAACATATCTGCAGGAATAATTCTAAGTTAGCAATTAGAACTGCGCACTGGTGTTTTTGAACTGTAATTTCGTGAGCATATTGATGCTATTTTGTTTGTCTCTTTTCCCTTCTCATTTAAGATTGGATTCAACCCACATTCTTGTTGGAACAAGCCACTGTCGTATTGCATCAATGTCAATTAAACGTAGGAAAGAACTATGAAATTACAAGTACGTCTAAGACTACTAAAAATGCTCTGTCCTAGCACTAATGTCTAGTCCCATGTTATGTACCCAATAAAGCTAGTCAACTTCAAGTATAATTTTCTCAGCCAAGTTACCATACTAAATTGGTTTGTTCTTGTTCCAATAACTGGCTGGACTTTTACCTTGGTAAAAAACAGTTAGGCTTGTCCAGTGCCCTTGAAACTCTATGTGGACAAGCTTATGGAGCTCGACAATATCAAAAACTTGGAGTTCAGACTTACACTGCTATATTTTGCATCTTCTTAATTTGCATTCCTCTGTCCCTATCTTGGCTTTTCTTGGAAAAGTTACTTATTTTCCTCGGTCAAGATCCTCTGATTTCACACGAAGCTGGGAAATTCATTGTTTGGCTGATTCCTGCGCTCTTTGCTTGTGCATTTCTTCAACCACTGGTGAGATATTACCAGGCACAAAGTTTAGTAATCCCCATGGTCATTTGCGCTTGCATCACTCTCTGCTTCCACATACCATTTTGTTGGTTCATGGTGTACAAGGCTGGACTCAGAATTCTGGGAGGAGCATTAGCTATGAGTATGTCATATTGGCTGAATGTGATCTTGCTAGCATTATACATGATATTCTCACCTAAATGTGAGAAAACTCGTGGAGTCATTTCTATGGAGCTGTTTCGAGGAATTCGAGAGTTCTTTAGCTTGGCAATTCCTTCTGCGGTGATGGTTTGGTGATTTATTATCTGTACTTTTCTTTTTCTGTTTCTTAAATCATGAATCATGGTGTTTTTGTACTTTGAACAATTTTTTTCAATCTTTGAAAATAATAGTTTAATGTTTGTCCTTGCAGCCTTGAATGGTGGTCATATGAGCTGCTTATCTTACTATCAGGGCTGTTACCGAATCCGGAGCTTGAAACTTCAGTTTTATCTGTTTGGTATATCTGCTCTATCACATAGTGAATACGGAAACATTACTAAATTTCTTTTGTAAGCTTGGGGTTACTAGATGGAAAGCAATTATATTAACAGTTGGCTCTTTTTAACAGTCTCAATACAATTGTTACCCTTTATTCGATACCATATGGACTTGGTGCTGCAGGAAGGTATGCTATAAGAGACGTGGACATGTGATTGACTTTTTGCATATATAAATCCATACTTCAGCTGTTAATGACATTTTCCATTAAATGATGTTATTATTTGATGAATGTGTCTTTGTACATTTAGACTAGTTGAAATTTTAACATTGGACTTTCATAAGATTGAGTAACAAGATAACTAATTTTAATGACTAAACTTCATACTTCTCTGTTACACAAGATGAAGTGAACCTAAGCAATTGCTAGAATAACCCCAATAGAGAGAGTATAGAACTAGATTTTGATTCCTTTGTTAAAAATTATTTCCTTTGACGTAGAACAGTATTTTTTTATAGTCTTATAAGAGCTATATGATTTATATTTGACATAAAATGGAACATTTCATAAAAGGTAGTTGCAATTTAGGGGTCCAAGCCTTGAAATTAAAGGTTCAGGATTGATCTTATCAGAAGAAAAATAAATAATAAATAATAAAATCAGGATTCAAAATGATATTAGATATTCAATTGAGTATTTGTATTTTGCTTACTAAGAAGCACGAACGTGTAAGGTATCCTTTAGTATTGAGAATAGAGAAGAAAACTTGCCCTAAGGCAACACAAAAACACCAACCGATATAGAGAGGGTTGGGAAACTCTCCTCCTCCGCTATCCTGAGCTAACTCGCCAAAAATGTCAAAACAAAAGACATAAAAAAAAAAAGAATGATAAAGCCCTCACTCCCAAGCTAACCGAGGACCCCACAAAGAAGTCACTCCCATCCCTCATGCAATTCGAACTAACTGACTGCCCATTTCCCTTCTTACCCCCACGTTGATATTGGGCATTGATTGGAGGCCTAACATCACTTCCTTGTACCAAGAAACCTCGTCCTCAAGGTTGAAATTTGGAAACTACTTCCTCATATTCGTTACTGCTTCCCATGTTGCTTCATGTGCCGGCAGGCCCTTCCAATTAATTAAGGCCTCTTCCTGACTTGTTTCGTCATTTTTGCGATATGCAAACACTTCAACGGGTTCCGCAACCCATTCATAATCATCCGTGAGCATCGGTGCACTATCTTGTACGTCTTGATGATTTCCCACAGCCACTTTAAGTTGAGACACATGAAAGACAGGGTGAATAGTTGTTGTTGTTGGTAATTGTAGTCGGTAAGCTACTGGACTTATTCTTTCCTCCACCCGATAAGGACCAAAATATTTGGGGGATAGTTTTTCGTTCCTCTTTTTTGCTAGAGAGGTCTGCCGATAAGGTCTCAACTTAAGGAATACCATATCCCCCACCTCTAGGATAATCTCCCTCCTTTTCCTATCCGCAAATTTTTTCATTCTATCCCTGGCCAAACACAAATGGTTCTTCAAAGCATCTAAAGCAATATCCCTACTTGCTGTTCTAAGGTCTCATTTGATGTTTTCACAGCCCCATAAGACAACAGAGGAGGTGGAAGACGGCCATATACTGTCTGAAAAGAGGTAACCCCAATAGAGCTATGATAGGTAGTATTATACCAATACTCCGCCCAACTTAACCATGTAGTCCACCCTTTGGGCTTTTCACTTCAAAAACACCGGAGATAAGTCTCCAAATGACTTAGAAAGACCTTGTCATGATTAGATACAATTGAATGGGGGTAGCCATGTAAGCGAACAATCTCGCAAATGAAGCTATCAGCCACGGTCTTTGTTGTGAAAGGATGTTTTAGTGCTACAAAGTGGGCCATTTTACTTAGTCTGTCAACCACAACCATGATCACATCATAACCTGCGGAGCGGGGCAACTCTTCTATGAAATCCATTGATAAGTCTTCCCAAACCATCTCAGGTATATCCAGAGGCATAAGAAGACCCGTAGGAGTGACGGCCAATGTTTTATTCTTTTGGTGGGTTATACAATTTTCCACGTACGATTTCGTATCAGCTTTCATACCCTCCTAGTATAGTTCCCCTGTCAATTGTTTATATGTACGCAAAAATCCAGAATGCCCTCCCATAATCGAACCATGATACATGTGAAGAACTGCTGGAATTAACGTAGAAGATTTAGATAACAATAACCTTCCTTTATACTTTAGAGTCTTCTGCGCGAACGTAAACTTGGAGACACTATCTTCATCTTCCTTCAACTTCTCAATGATGTTTTGCAACTTTGGGTCATTGGCAACCTCGTCCCGAATAGTGTCAACATCTAGAATGAAAGGAACTGACATCTGTGCCAATTGTATTGTAGTGGGAAGGCAAGAAAGAGCATCAACAGCTTTGTTTCCAAATCTTGGCCGATATTGCACTTCAAAATTATAACCAAGTAACTTAGCTACCCATTTCTGATATTGGGGTTGAATTAACCTTTGATCTAATAAGTATTTTAAAGCCCGTTGATTTGTTTTGACGATGAACTTCTGCCGCAACAAGTACAGATGGCATCGTTGGACAGCAAAAACTATTGCCATCAATTCTCTTTCATAGACAGATCGGGCTTGAGCGCTAGCCGATAATGTGTGACTGTAATAAGCAATTGGTCGTTGTCCTTGAACTAGGACAACTCCCAATGCCGTACCCGAAGCATCAATTTCAATAATAAATGGGCATTTGAAATCATGTAGAGCTAGAACTGGGAGAGTTACCATGGCTTTCTTCAAGGTTTCAAACGCCACAGTGCTGCCTCATCCCATTTGAAAGGGCCTTTCTTCAATAATCGAGTTAGAGGGGTTGCTATAGTTCCATAATTTTGGACAAACCATCGATAATATCCAGTTAAGCTGAGGAAACCTTGAAGATCTTTGATAGATTGAGGCCTTGGCCATTCCCACATAGCCCTCACTTTCTCCAAATCAGCTTCCACGCCATGTTCAAAAATCCAATGGCCTAAGTATTCAATCCGAGTCCTTACAAATTGACATTTCTTGTCATTGGCATAGAGTTGATTCTCCCGTAGCACCTCAAACACCACAGATACATGTCGTAAATGGTCATCATAACATTGGCTATAAATCAAAATGTCGTCAAAGAATACCAAGATGAACTTATGTAGAAAGGGTATGAAAATTTGGTTCATCAATGCTTGGAATGTTGAAGGTGCATTCATCAACCCGAATAGCATCACAAGGAATTCGTAATGGCCCTCATGAGTTCGGAAAACTGTCTTCTCTATATCTTTGTCATGTACTCTAATCTGATGATACCCAGTCTTCAAATCGATCTTTGAGTATACCCTCAAACCATGAAGTTCATCCAACAATTCCTCTACAATGGGAATGGAAAATTTATTTGGGATAGTTACATTATTCAATGACCTGTAGTCCACACAGAACCTCCATCCCCCATCCTTCTTTTTGACCAATATAACAGAGCTAGAGAAAGGACTATAACTAGGTTGGATTATGCCTGCCAACAACATTTCTTCCACTAACTGCTCAATTTCTCCCTTCTGCACTTGCGCATACCGATATGGTCTAACATTGACCGGGTTAGTACCTTCGTTTAGGTGTATGTGATGGTCAAATTCCCTCTTGGGAGGCAATGTTTTAGGCCACTGAAAAATATCTTTGTATTCTTCTATCAACTCCACCATGGGAGGGGGCAGATCACTCGTCTTCGTTGAACTCTCTAAAGCCGTAGAATCCGACACCACTTCTAGGGCCTTAAATTCGACCAAGAATCCTTGGTCACTTGTCTCCCATGCTTTCATCATCTTCTTTAAGGATACTTGGGACTTAGTCAAACTCGGGTCCCCTTTTAAAACGATTAGTTCCTCTCACATTTCAATCTTAATTGTCAAAGTTGGCCAATGCACGCTAGTCTCGCCCAACGTTTGCAACCATTGCATTCCAAGGACCACATCTATTCCTCCAAACTCAAGAGGCAGAAAATTTTCAACCACGGTCAGTTTTACCAAATTCACCACCACTCCTTTACACACATCCTTCCCTTTCACGGCCACCCTGCTACCCATAATAATTTCGTAATTAGCCGTCTCTGTCACTAGTAATTTCAGCGTTTCTACTAACCTATGATATATGAAATTATGTGTAGCCCCACAATCCACCAACACAATCACTTCCTAATCTTCCACGGATCCTTTCAACTTGATAGTCCTTGGGTTTTGTCATTTCGATCACTGAATTCAGGGATAAATGAGCTGCATCTCCCTCCTCTTCATCGACTATTTCGACCTCATTCTCAGTCATCTCTGTGTTTTCTTCCATGATTTTAGATTCCTCTCCGTTAGCATGAACAACTAGAGCGCGTAGCTCCTTAGCTTTACACTTATGGCCTACCGTATATCGTTCTTCACAACGAAAACATAGCCCCTTTTCCTTTCGACTATGGAATTTAGCATCAGATAATCGTCTCACAGGTCTTTCTCTACGTGGCTCAGTGTTTGAATGCCCCGATAGCATGATCATACGAGTGGGTGTGATTTTCGGTGGCCGCGTGTTCATTCCCCCATCACTATTTTCTCTGGGGTTATGGGCTCCTCGTGGGCCAGTTGGGCCGCCTTTAAGCTCTTCCAGACGGGCTTGATCACAGTCTTCAACCAGCTGGGCTGTCTCCATCACGTTGTCAAGGCCCAGTGGTCTCCAGCACTGTACTTCCGCTTTGATCACTGGTTTCAAGCCATTCATGAAGGTATTCTCGATTACGTCATTTGACAACTGCGGCAACGGTGCCATCAAAAACTCAAACTCGTTACAATATTTCGTAACTGACCTTTCTTGCTTGATCACTAAGAATTGGCCCAACACACTACCTTTCTTGGCCTTCCGAAATCAAGCCAGCAGTCGCAAGTTCAAATCCTCCCAACCCAAAAACGGCTCATGGTCTTCTTTGCCCCTGTACCAATTCAGTGCGACTCCCTCGAAACTTATCACTGCAATAGTCAATTTCTCAGATTCAGTGAGTTTGTGGATTTGAAAATACCTGTCCGCTCGAAACAGCCATGAATCCGGATCCTCTCCCCCGAAAATCGGCATCTCTACCTTCTTGAACTTGTTTTGGTCGTTGTTTGCCTCCTCGTTCGGGACTGGTAACGCCTTATCGTTTTCAGTTGCTCGTATCTCGGAGGTTACTTTGGATTCCCCTGTTTCCTTCAACTTGCGACTAGAAGCATCGCCCCTTCTGGTGATCGTTGATTGAGTTCTCATTGCAGCTAGTTCGACTAACACTAAGGCCTTTGTTTTATTCAACGAAGCGATGCATTCTTCCATGGATGGAATTCGGAGCACCTTCTCTTGAATTCCTTCAAGCTTAGCTCGCAGTGATTGTCTCTCTCGATCGGCAATTTCCAGTCGATCCTCCATGAGTCTCTGCATCATACTTCGCGTTCTCCCCAGGTTTGGTGCTCTTATACCAATATGTAAGGTATCTACCCTTTAGTATTGAGAATAGAGAAGAAAACTTGCCCTAAGGCAATTCAAAAACACCAGCCGATATAGAGAGGGTTGGGAAACTCTCCTCCTCCGCTATCCTGAGCTAACTCGCCAAAAACGTAAAAACAAAAGGTAGAAAAAAAGAGAATGATAAAGCCCTCACTCCCAAGCTAACTGAGGACCCCACAAAGAAGTCACTCCCCTCCCTCCTGCAATTCTAACTAACTAATTGCCCATTTTCCTTCTTACCCCTACGTTGATATTGAGCCTTGATTGGAGGCCTAACAGAACGCTTTAGTTTGGCTAGCGTGTCTGTGTCCGACATGCCACTCCGACTCTTGTTGGACACGTATTGAACACTTATTAGCACAATAGATGTGACTAGTTGTACAAAGTTAGTATAGGGTCCAACATTTGTTAGACACGTATCGAACACTTGTTAGTATACTAAATAGACATATAATAATAAATTTTGAGAACGAAATACATCAAACTCATATTTTTAAGCATATAAATGCATAAACTTATGAACTTTGAATTTTCGTCTTGTATAAAACTGATATATATTTTAATAAACATGTTCTTGTCGTTTCTGTGTCTTAAATTTTTAAAAAATAATTCGTGTCGTGCTGTATCTGTGTGTCATATCTGTATCTATACTCCTTAGTTTGCGTAAGCTTTTAAGTTATCATAAATTTAAATCATTTAATATGTTCCCAACCAGTAGGAGAATCCATCCTTTTGTAATATATTTTCATTAATTGTTGCTACCACAGCACAAGAGTCTCCAATGAACTGGGTGCTGGGAATCCGCAAGCGGCTCGTCGAGCAACAAGCGTTGTCATATTCCTCGCCATTGTGGAAACCTCAATATTGAGCACAACCCTTTTTGCTCTTCGTCATGTCTTTGGTTATACTTTTAGCAATGAGAAGGATGTTGTGGATTATGTGGCCTCCATGGCACCTCTGGTTTGCTTATCCGTGATATTGGACAGCATACAGGGAGTCCTTTCAGGTTAAACTAACATCTCTGCTATGAATCAGAAAAAACTAAATCCTTCGGTGAAATGTTATCAGATTCAGATCAAATTACTACTAGTTTTAAAAGTTCAAATATTAGTTTAAAAATGATACCTACATTCACGTCAGTTAATAATGCTCTATAGTCTTTTTGAGTAGATCTAGATTTAATTTTGGTCGACAAGATTTGACAAGTGAACAAGTCATCTTGAAACAAGCAATAATTGACAGTGTGGGGAGTTGAACCGAAAACTATCCAATTCTGGTTAAATATGTTCATCTATACTTATTTTGAGTACAAGTTGTTGTATTGTAGAGTTGAATTGTTGTTTTCTTAACCAGGCATTGCTAGAGGATGCGGATGGCAGCACATTGGTGCTTATGTAAACTTGGGGGCCTTCTACCTTTGTGGGATTCCAGTTGCTGCCATTCTTGCTTTCTGGGTGCACTTGAGAGGAAGAGGCCTTTGGATTGGAATACAAACTGGGGCTGTTGTGCAAACCGTGTTGCTTTCCTTCATTACCAGTCGAATAAATTGGGAAGAACAGGTATCGTCTCTCACACCTCAACTCTCTTCTCTAATTATTGATGAGGGCCTTGTTTTTTTGGATTTACTGCATCAATAGTAGTTTGGAAAAGTCAAATCATGTCATATCGATTCTTATTTTTCTTCTTATGATTTTCTAACTCTCATTATTGATGAGTATTATGCTTCTTAGATTTATGGTATCACTAATAGATTGTAAAAGCCAAATCTTGTCATCTCAATTATTATTTTTCTTATGATTTTCTAAATAAATGACTTTGATGAGGGCCTTGTTTTTTTTTTTTTGGATTTACGACATCAATAGTAGTTTGGAAAAGTCAAATCATGTCATCGATTCTTATTTTTCTTCTTATGATTTTCTAACTCTAATTATTAATGAGTATTCTCCTTCTTAGATTTGACATCACTAATAGTTTGTAAAGGGTAAATCTTTTCATCTCAATTATTATTTTTCTTATGATTTTCTAAATAAAGGACTTTGATGAGGGCCTTGTTTTTCTGGATTTACGGCATTAATAGTAGTTTGGAAAAGTCAAATCATGTCATATCGATTCTTATTTTTCTTATGATTTTCTAACTCTAATTATTGATGAGTATTCTGCTTCTTAGATTTATGACATCACTAATAGTTTGTAAAGGCCAAATCTTGTCATCTCAATTATTATTTTTCTTATGATTTTCTAAATAAATGACTTTGATGAGGGCGTTTTTTTTTGGATTTATGGCATCAATAGTAGGTTGGAAAAGTTAAATCATGTCATATCGATTCTTATTTTTCTTCTTATGATTTTCTAACTCTAATTATTGATGAGTATTCTGCTTCTTAGATTTATGACATCACTAATAGTTTGTAAATGCCAAATCTTGTCATCTCAATTATTATTTTTCTTATGATTTTCTAAACAAATGACTTTGATGAGGGCCTTGTTTTTTTGGATTTACGGAATCAATAGTAGTTTGGAAAAGTCAAATCATGTCATATCGATTCTTATTTTTCTTCTTATGATTTTCTAACTCTAATTATTGATGAGTATTATGCTTCTTAGATTTATGGCATCACTAATAGTTTGTAAAGGCTAAATCTTGTCATCTCAATTATTATTTTTCTTATGATTTTCTAAATAAATGACTTTGATTAGGGCCTTGTTTTTCTGGATTTACGGCATCAATAGTAGTTTGGAAAAGTCAAATCATGTCATCTCGATTCTTATTTTTCTTATGATTTTCTAACTCTAATCATTGATGAGTATTCTGTCTCTTAGATTTATGACATCACTAATAGTTTGTAAAGGCCAAGTCTTGTCATCTCAATTATTATTTTTCTTATGATTTTCTAAATAAATGACTTTGATGAGGGCCTTGTTTTTGTGGATTTACGACATCAATAGTAGTTTGGAAAAGTCAAATCATGTCATCTCGATTCTTATTTTTCTTATAATTTTCACATAACTCTAATTATTGATGAGTATTCTGCTTCTTAGATTTGACATGACTTATAATTTGTAGAGGGCAAATCTTTTCATCTCAATTATTATTTTTCTTATGATTTTCTAAATAAATGACTTTGATGAGGGCTTTGTTTTTCTGGATTTATGGCATCAATAGTAGGTTGGAAAAGTCAAATCATGTCATATCGATTCTTATTTTTCTTCTTATGATTTTCTAACTCTAATTATTGATGAGTATTCTGCTTTTTAGATTTATGACATCACTAATAGTTTGTAAAGGTCAAATCTTGTCATTTTAATTATTATTTTTCTTATGATTTTCTAAATAAATGACTTTGATGAGGGCGTTTTTTTTGGATTTATGGCATCAATAGTAGGTTGGAAAAGTCAAATCATGTCATATCGATTCTTATTTTTCTTCGTATGATTTTCTAACTCTAATTATTGATGAGTATTTAGATTTATGACATCACTAATAGTTTGTAAAGGCCAAATCTTGTCATCTCAATTATTATTTTTCTTATGATTTTCTAAATAAATGACTTTGATTAGGGCCTTGTTTTTCTGGATTTACGGCATCAATAGTAGTTTGGAAAAGTCAAATCATGTCATCTCGATTCTTATTTTTCTTATGATTTTCTAACTCTAATCATTGATGAGTATTCTGTCTCTTAGATTTATGACATCACTAATAGTTTGTAAAGGCCAAGTCTTGTCATCTCAATTATTATTTTTCTTATGATTTTCTAAATAAATGACTTTGATGAGGGCCTTGTTTTTGTGGATTTACGACATCAATAGTAGTTTGGAAAAGTCAAATCATGTCATCTCGATTCTTATTTTTCTTATGATTTTCACATAACTCTAATTATTGATGAGTATTCTGTTTCTTAGATTTGACATGACTTATAGTTTGTAGAGGGCAAATCTTTTCATCTCAATTATTATTTTTCTTATGATTTTCTAAATAAATGACTTTGATGAGGGCTTTGTTTTTCTGGATTTATGGCATCAATAGTAGGTTGGAAAAGTCAAATCATGTCATATCGATTCTTATTTTTCTTCTTATGATTTTCTAACTCTAATTATTGATGAGTATTATGCTTCTTAGATTTATGACATCACTAATAGTTTGTAAAGGCCAAATCTTGTCATTTCAATTATTATTTTTCTTATGATTTTCTAAATAAATGACTTTGATGAGGGCGTTTTTTTTTTGGATTTATGGCATCAATAGTAGGTTGGAAAAGTCAAATCATGTCATATCGATTCTTATTTTTCTTCGTATGATTTTCAAACTCTAATTATTGATGAGTATTTAGATTTATGACATCACTAATAGTTTGTAAAGGCCAAATCTTGTCATCTCAATTATTATTTTTCTTATGATTTTCTAAATAAATGACTTTGATTAGGGCCTTGTTTTTCTGGATTTACGGCATCAATAGTAGTTTGGAAAAGTCAAATCATGTCATCTCGATTCTTATTTTTCTTATGATTTTCTAACTTTAATCATTGATGAGTATTCTGTCTCTTAGATTTATGACATCACTAATAGTTTGTAAAGGCCAAGTCTTGTCATCTCAATTATTATTTTTCTTATGATTTTCTAAATAAATGACTTTGATGAGGGCCTTGTTTTTGTGGATTTACGACATCAATAGTAGTTTGGAAAAGTCAAATCATGTCATCTCAATTCTTATTTTTCTTATGATTTTCACATAACTCTAATTATTGATGAGTATTCTGCTTCTTAGATTTGACATGACTTATAGTTTGTAGAGGGCAAATCTTTTCATCTCAATTATTATTTTTCTTATGATTTTCTAAATAAATGACTTTGATGAGGGCTTTGTTTTTCTAGATTTATGGCATCAATAGTAGGTTGGAAAAGTCAAATCATGTCATATCGATTCTTATTTTTCTTCTTATGATTTTCTAACTCTAATTATTGATGAGTATTTAGATTTATGACATCACTAATAGTTTGTAAAGGCCAAATCTTGTCATCTCAATTATTATTTTTCTTTGAATTTTCTAAATAAATGACTTTGATTAGGGCTATGTTTTTGTGGATTTACGACATCAATAGTAGTTTGGAAAAGTCAAATCATGTCATCTCGATTCTTATTTTTCTTATGATTTTCTAACTCTAATCATTGATGAGTATTCTGCCTCTTAGATTTATGACATCACTAATAGTTTGTAAAGGCCAAGTCTTGTCATCTCAATTATTATTTTTCTTATGATTTTCTAAATAAATGACTTTGATGAGGGCCTTGTTTTTGTGGATTTACGACATCAATAGTAGCTTGGAAAAGTCAAATCATGTCATCTCGATTCTTATTTTGCTTATGATTTTCACAGAACTCTAATTATTGATGAGTATTCTGCTTCTTAGATTTAACATGACTTATAGTTTGTAGAGGGCAAATCTTTTCATCTCAATTATTATTTTTCTTATGATTTTCTAAATAAATGACTTTGATGAGGGCTTTGTTTTTTGGATTTATGGCATCAATAGTAGTTTGGAAAAGTCAAATCATGTCATATCGATTCTTATTTTGCTTATGATTTTCTAACTCTAATTATTGATGAGTATTTTGCTTAGATTTGACATGACTTATAGTTTGTAGAGGGCAAATCTTTTCATCTCAATTATTATTTTTCTTATGATTTTCTAAATAAATGACTTTGATGAGGGCCTTGTTTTTTTTTGAATTTATGGCATCAATAGTAGGTTGGAAAAGTCAAATCATGTCATATCGATTCTTATTTTTCTTCTTATGATTTTCTAACTCTAATTATTGATGAGTATTCTGCTTCTTAGATTTATGACATCACTAATAGTTTGTAAATGCCAAATCTTGTCATCTCAATTATTATTTGTCTTATCATTTTCTAAACAAATGACTTTGATGAGGGCCTTGTTTTTTTGGATTTCCGGAATCAATAGTAGTTTGGAAAAGTCAAATCATGTCATATCGATTCTTATTTTTCTTCGAATGATTTTCTAACTCTAATTATTGATGAGTATTCTGCTTAGATTTATGACATCCCTAATAGTTTGTAAAGGCCAAATCTTGTCATCTCATTTATTATTTTTCTTAAGATTTTCTAAATAAATGACTTGAAGGAAGATAGGTGATAGGATTTTCTAAATTTGAAGACATTTAGGGTCTGTTTTTTAACGTTATCGTTTTCTGTTTCTTGTTATGTTTGATATTTATTCTCATTTCTAAATTTTAAGAAACATTTCTAAAATTGAATCAAATTGGAGAAACTACAGAATGTTGTTTCTCCGTTCTGTTTCTATTTTTCGGAGGCTGAGAAACAATTTGCACGCGTGTCTAGGCAAATACTCTTGGGTCCCACTTCTGTGTCCATGGTTGAACTACATGCTACTTTTTTTTAGTTATCGTTTTTTCTTCTGCTTTTTTTTTTTTCAGTTATATTTTTTTCCCTTTTACTTTTCTTTTGTTCAAAAGCCCTGTCAATTTTTTTAATTGCATTATAGTGGAATTATAAATTTATATTTATCCTTTTTAATCTTTAATTTTTAATTTTATATTTAAATCTCTTCCAACATAAACATAGGTCATTATTGAAATTAATAAATAGAGTAGTTTCTACTAATATTTTTTGTTCATAAAAAAGAAAACTATTTTAAAACTAAATGATAAGATTACTGATACGAAGACAAATCTTTTTGGTAGGTAAATTAATATTCCTTCAAAACTAAATTAATAGGTTACTATTGTATTAAAATTTGCGCAACCTTTGAAGAATAAATACAATTTTATTATTGTTTTTTATTTTACATTGTGATTTATTTGTATTAGATACTCTACACTTTTGATAATTGCTTTACAAATGTCTTTTAATGCATGTTATCTTTTTTTATACTTTACTAAATTCTATTTAAACTAATAAAAAAAAACAACAAATAGTTATCAAACAAGCTTTTGTTTCTTTTATTAAAAAAAACAAAAAATAAAAATAGTTACCAAATATATTTATGTTTCTAGTTCTAAAAAAAAAGAAATAAGAAACATAAAACAAAAACTAGAAACAGAAAACAAATAACGGAGTCTTAGATAGCTTCACCTGAAACTAGAGCATCTTTAGCCATTCATTAATGAGGCAGCTTGAGGTTGGACCTAATATTGACTAATATAGCTACTTTTATGCTTTTATGTGGAACTATCCTGTGTTTGACCATTGAAAAAGTTGGGTAATTAGTATTTTAGATTGATGACATATCATGATTGATAACATTTCGTGTAGAAAGGGGTAGGTTGCAGACTTGCAGTGGCATTGAAAGTCAATAATAAATGCAGTCAATAATTTATGATTTAGACTTCAAAACGGAGCTTCTAGAAAGCAGGAAGCTACTGGGCGTTAAAATGTCTCTCCATCAATTAATCAATGGGGGCATTGTACCTTTTCTTTTACTAAATCACTCAAGCCCTCAAAGGTGGTTACTTTGAAGCACTTTTTATGAACATGATTTAAAGTATTTCCAGAACATTTTAAAAATTTTCAAAAGCACATTTACTTTTTTTTTTTAGTACAAACATATTTACTCGTATAGTCAATTATTTTATAAAAACAAAAAATAGGAATTTAGAAACGATGAGGGAAAAACGAAAAGAAGAGAGAGAGAGAGAGAGAGAGAGAGAGAGAACTGTGCTCCATCCCTGCCTAGTTTGTGGCTGCAGAGGTTAAATAACACATTTAGTCCACAATTTAATCTTTGAATTTTAGTTTGTAATAATTGAGGCCCTATACTTCCAATTTTGTAGCAATTTAGTTCTTAAATTGTGGTGTGTAACAATTTAGTTCTTGTAATTTAAAATTTGTAATAATTTAGTCTCTGCTGTGAATAATATTGTTAAAATTTAATAGAATTTTTTACGTATGTAGATTGATAAATTAATTAGGGAATATTTTATAAACTCTAAAGACTAAGTTGTTACATAATAAAAATTGACACTTGATTTTGTTGAATTTTTTCATGGGGTGGTATTAAATTGTTACAACTTTTAAAGTAGAAAATTAAATTGTTACATATTTAAGTTTAGAAATTAAATTGTTAGAAAATTGAAAGTACATAGATTAAATTGTTGGTTTCATAAATGTTCGAGACCAAAAGTGTTTTTTAACCTTGTACATATCGTTGGAAAGTAATGTAAATGTGTACATACGTGATGATCCATGCTACTCTTTACATGGATGTCACGTCTTCATTTTTCTGGTAATGGACATTAGATTTGAATTATTAAGGCCCCGTTTGATAATCATTTGGTTTTTAAAAATTAAGCTTATAAATACTACTCCGACTTATGGTTTTACTTGTTTTGTCATCTAATTTTTGCTTATGTTTTTAAAAATCAAGCCATGTTTTGAAAACTAAAAAAAGTAGTTTTCAAAAAGTAGTTTTTGTTTTTAGAATTTGGCTAAGAATTCAAATACTTCCTTAAGGGAAATGAAAACCATTGTAGAGAAATTGAGGGAAAACAAGCTTAATTTTCAAAAACCAAAAATTAAAAACTAAATGGTTATCAAACGGAGTCTAATTTGTTGGTTAAAGATAGATGGTTTTATATTAATACAATATGAATTGCTATGTACGGTATTGCATTTACATATGTATATACTATTGGATGCATATTATAGGAAATTCTTATGGCTTTATCTCATTATATTTGCAGGCAAGAAGGGCAGGTGACAGACTTTCTATTTCTGAGTGCAGTTATTCAGAAGTTTATGGATTTATATAATGGAGCAAACAGATCTTTTTTAAATAATGAGTATTGGAGAGTTTTTTGTTTTTTGAGTTCAACAATATTTGGGAGTGAAAGATTCAAACTTCTAACCTCTTGGTCGATGGTACATACTAATTACTGCTGAGTTATGTTCATTTTGGCAATGAATATTTGATATTTACTTATCTTTTTTTATCAAAATATGCAAATACGTCATTTTTCGTCCATAAATTTAACGGAAAAAACCTTCAAGGGTTATTTTGAAACAAACTTTAAAGTTGAAACTTTTTAAAGTTCAAGGGTATAATTGAAACCAACTCCATAATTAATGGATATTTTTTATAATCTAACTTTTTTTATGTTTCATGATCATTATCACCTTCTTCACTCTCTCTTTTTTTCACCTTTCACCATCTTCTCTTTCTTTCTTCTATTCTTCTTTTTATTCTCTTCTTTCTTCTCTTTTTCATTTCTTTCTTTCTCATGTTTTTTCTCTTCTACATTTCTCTTCTTTTCTTCTCTCTCTCTCTCTCTCTCTCTCTCTCTCTCTCTCTCTCTCTCTCTCTCTCTCTTCATTCAGTTTGTCATATGCACGAAACTAATCTACCAATGGTGTGGTCGGTCGGTTGATTAACCTCTCTGAAATCGACTAAATTTGACTGATGGAAATCTACATGTCAGTGGTCGATGTTGGTTTAGGCCCAAAACCAACTTCGACTGATCGATGCTCACCCCTAACTTATATTAGTCATGCAAAGAAGATTGAAAAATTGAGCCGACTGATCAAAACTGACCGACTGACCTTAATATATATGTTGGTCAAAGTCAGTTTTTCACATAGCAAAATTGGTCAGTCAGCGAGCCCAAAAAGGCTCAAACTGAAGAACAATACACATACTTAAAAAAAATTATATGATGCATGCATTTCTGAAGACGAAAACCAATTGCTGGTTTTTAAAACCAACAGTGGTTTTACTTTAGGTAATCATTACCTATTTAAAAAATATATATATATTATTTATTTTTTTTCATTTTTCATGATCATTATCACCTTCTTCGCTCTCTTCTCTTGTTTTCACCTTTCACCTTTCATCATCATCATCTTCTTCTTTTCTCTCTCTTATCTCTTCTTTCTTCTCTTTTTCCTTTCTTTCTTTCTCATGTTTTTTTTTCTCTTCTACATTTTCTTCTTTTCTTCTCCCTTTCTTCTTTCTTTCTCTTTTTTTTTTTGTTAATTTAGTTTGTCATATGCACAAAACCGATCGACTAACAGTGAGGTCAGTTAGTCAATCTAACCTCTCTGAAATTGATTAAATCCGACTGATGAAAATCTACATGTCAGTGGTTGATGTTGGTTTGGGCCCAAAACCAACCTCAATCGATCGATGGTCACCCCTAACTTATATTAGTCACGTTATCTTCTTCTTTTGCTGGTCCGCCGTCCATGTCGAACTAAGACTATTGCCAAATAACTCCTCTAAAAAATATTTTAATATATATATATTCTTTTTTGTAGTGAATGTTAAAATTGATTGATAATAAATTTACATGACATAATACTTAGTTAGATAGCACAAATTAATAGGAAAAAATAGGCCAGAGTAAACAGGTCATAGTCCTCCTCTAGATTTATAAGTTGGCATAAATTTGGTCTCTTTTTCTTTTAGGTGGCCTAATTTTTACTTCAAATTTTTGTCAATTCACTGAGTATTAACCTATATAAGAGTATCATCAACCAATTTTAACATTTATTAAAAAAATGGTATAATTGAAAACTATTAAAATGTAACGAACTGAATTGAAATTTTAAAAAAAGGTTGGAGACTAAACATGTATTTAGCTTAAAAAAACAATTACTAAAATAAATAATGGTAGATATACCAAAAAGCTCAACTAATTATTGTGGTTGTACCTTATTATTATTATTATTATTATTATTACTCATTGTGGTTGTAGTTAATCTACACGTTTTGTTTTGGGCAAAAATCAATTTATACCCCTAAACTTTGGAGGTTGTATCGGTTAAAATCCAAAACTAATAATTTTATCTATTTAAATCTTAAACTTTCATAAGTGTATCAATTTACACCATTCATTAGATTCTGTTTGAAAAATTTTAGTCCACATGTGTGCAAACTTATAATTGTATCAATTAAACTCCCAAACTTTCATAAATTAATCAATTTAGATCCTCAATTTAAAAATCGTCCTTGCATCAATTCTCACACATGTAGACTTTTTAAAAAATTTAGATCTTCCATTTGAAAATCGTTCATGCATTTGAAACAAAAGGTTTAAAATATATTCACTTACGAAAGTTCAAGAGTTTAATGGATACAATTATAAGTCTATACACGTGTGAACTAATGTTTTAAAAATGAAATCAAACAGAGGTGTAAATTGATACGCTAAGGAAAGTTCATGGTTTAAATTAATACGATTATTAGTTTAGGGTTTTAATTGATACAACTCCAAAGTTTATGAGTATAAATTGATTTTTGTCCTTTTGTTTTTCTTTTAGAATAAGGAAAAAAAATCAATTTATACCCTAAATTCTGGGGTTTGCATCAATAAAAATTGTAAACTAATAATTGTATCAATTTAAATCCTGAACTTTCATAAGTGTATTAATTTACACCTTATGTTAGATTTCATTTGAAAAAACGTTTTTACATATGTGCAAACTTATAATTCTATCAATTAAACTCCTAAATTGTCATAAGTGAATCAATTTAGGCCATTAATTTGAAAATCGTCCATGCACCAATTTTCACATGTGTGTAGACTTCTTCAAAAGTCTAGACCCTCCATTTGAAAATCATCAATTATTTGAAGTGGAAAGTCTAAATTGATTCACTTGTGAAAGTTCAGGAGTTTAATTGATATACTTATAAGTTTGTATGTGTAAACTAACGTTTTTCAAACGAAATCTGATAGATGGGGTAAATTGATTACATTTATAAAAATTCAAATTTTTAATTGATACAATTATAAATTTTGTATATTTATTAGTATAACTTCCAAAGTTTAGGGATATACTTTAGAATACTAAATGCATCACATCCACAATGTGGGAATTTGAACCTTGAGAATATGCCTCAACCGTATGTTTGTCTTTTTATTTTTTATTTTTTCTGAAGACAATGCCTCAACCATGTTCAAACTGGCAATCTACACTAATAAACATAATACACCTTTTTAAAAAAATAAAAAATAAATTAAGTTCAACGTGGTGTGGGGGGATAATATACAAATATTATACTTTCATTATTATTTAATATTTTTAAATTAAATACTTGATTAAAAAAAATATAGCCCACCATTTAAATTTAAGAGAGTCTGATTTATCTAATTTAAATAAAAATTAAGTGTATATACACACATGCATATATATTGAGAAAAAACAATAAAGCACGCATTTAATGGAATAAAAAAAAGAAAAATAATTAAGAGAGCAATTATTGAACTCACAATTTTTTTTTTAATGTGCATAGGTCGTCTCTTGAGATGATCTATATACACGCAACATATAGGTTATCTCTTGAAAAGACGATTTATATACACGAAGAATCCTTTATTCGACATGTGCCATTTGACTGCATGCAATTGAATTGGGTATAATAGTTCATCTCTTCAAGAGACAAATTCCAACCACATAATTAAAACTAACAATATTGTAATAAATAGTTTGAAAAATTGTATATTTTAATAATAAGTTTAAAAAATAATTATATTAAAAAAAGTCCCCAAAATGTGATTTCCCCTTAAATCTTAATAATTATTAAATGTAGCTAATTTGAGCATGACTCAACTAGTTAGAGTATTATATTATCGATTAAAAGATTAGTGGTTCCAATCTTCACCTCCACATGTTTTTTAACTAAAAAAAATTGAGAGGCTAAGTTTGAAATTTGTATCTCTTAATCACTGCAAGGTACAAATTCAAAATAATCAACCTAAATATAACTCAATTGATTAAAGTATATATCATTGACTAAAATGTGAAATGTTCGAATCTCTACATGTTGTTATACTAATAAATAAATAAATAAATTTTTACCTCTAAACTTTTCAAGTTGTATTAATTTTTATCCTAAGCTTTCAATTTCATCAATTTAAACCCTAGACTTAGATAAGTGTTGCAATTTCTAACCACCGTTCGATTTTTGCTAATTCACAACTAATTTCAAGAGAAAAAGTAATGCAAGAATCTCCATAAACTCATTAATTTCAATAATATCAAGTTTTGCATAATTTTTAGTTTGATTAGTGCACATATTAACCATTGAATAACTTTACCAAAACTCATAACTTTTAACAAAAAAATTACCACTTATATAGCTTTTCTTTAAAATTCTATCAATTTTCATCATACATATGTTTTATAATTAAATGACGCATATGATAATACTTTTTTTAACAAATTTTCAAACAAAAATTTATCAAAGGGAGAAAATTGCAACACTTTTTAAGTTTAAGATTAAAATTGCAACACTTATAAGTTTGAAGTGTAATTTGATGAAATTGAAAATGATACAACTTCACAAATTGAAAGGTAAAAATTGATTTTTTTTTTCAAAAGGAAAAAAATGGAAATACGGTATACTTTCTCTTTTGAAATTCATTGTATAATTTCTCTTCCATCCCTTTAATCTTGGAAAATTGCCGTTTGTCATATTTCAAAATTATTCTGGAAATTTGCACAGAAGACTCATTTTCACTCGCATCAATGCCATTGGACCCGTGTTTTGAAATTAATGACATCTGACCATTTTCGTACTCTGCATCCCATCCAATTACCGTGAGGGCATCGTACTCTCATTCTTGTTCTAACTCTAGCTCTCTCACTCTCGCTCATCATAGTAATGAGTGGTCGAAAATTTGGAGAAAAGAAAGAGACAAGGAAAATCGCTCTCTAGTTCTTGCCCAAACTCTCTCGCTCGTGATAGTAATGAGTGGTCAAAATTCTAGAGAAAATAAAGAGACAAGGAAAATTGCTATCTAATTCTCGCTCTCGCTCTAGTTCTCGCTCTCACTCTCGTTCTAGCTCGTTCTTGCTCTCGCTCTAGCTTTGCTGCTCTAGCTCTTCTCTGATGTAATTTTTTCTTGTTTTTTTTTCTCTCTAGATTTTCAACCACTCATTTGAGCGAGAGTGAGAGAGCTAGAGCGATAGCGTTTTCGCGTACGAGAGTGTGAACAAGCAATACCGCCTCATATTGCCCTCATGTGTAATTTTTCACACTATGCAACGTCAGAATGAGTCATATTTCATTATTTTCATAACGCATATCATCAATCATTAAAGTGCTGGAAAAATAGATCATTTGTACAAAAACCTCAAATTATTCCTTCAACTTCAACAACTCTAAAAAAAATATTATTCCTTCAACTACTACTACAAAAAAAATACTATTCCTTCACCTATTCCAAAAAAAAAAAAAAAAATCATTGCTCCAAAAAACAAGGCACGAGAGGAAGAAGTGGCACTGACTCTGCGTATAGAATTATATAACAATTGGGAGACAAAAGGACCCCATGTCTTAAATGATCGGCCAACGACCCTTTTAAGTTAATATTCATTAAAAAAAAAATTAAATTACAAATTTGACCTCAAGATTTAAATAAATTTAGAATTTAATCTATATCTTACTATCTTAAAAAGTGGCTAAGAGGAGGAATCGTTTTTGGACTATTTGTCAAAGCTCTTATTATATAATTCAATATATATCCCTCCCATTTACTTATTTAATCTTTATGGTTTTTCTTTTTTTCTTACATTAATTAATAATCAATAATTAATGATATTTCTTACCCCATCCCTCCAAAGTTCCACTTTTCTCTACTAATTATATCATTAAGTTTGACTCTCCCTCTTCCCACTCATCCCCCTTCCTTCTCCCTCGATTTATTTCTCTCTCTTTCTTTACTCTTAAATATTTATCTTCACCCATCCAAATTCTTTTCTCTTTTTTTTCCTCTAATTAAAAAAGAATGTGAAATATTAAGAATATGACTAGCTTAACTTAAATATGAAAAGTCTTTCTTATTTATTTATAGAAATTAATTTTAAAACTTTATGATCTTACATTTAATTAAAATAATAATGGAATTTCAAAGGTTTTGGGAATTCAAAAAGGTTTACAACTTCTTGATTTCCTACATGTATATAATGATCTCTCTTCTACTTTTTTTCCTACGACAACAAGAGTTTTCTTCTTACTTTGCCCATTTTTTTCAATCTCTCAATCTCTCATAAACACACAAGTATGATTCCTCCCATAGATTTTTTAGATTATTTTATAATTAATATTATTATTCATCGATTTATGATATTTTTTTTACCTTCATTTTTGTTTAATTTATAATTGTTTTACATTACATTTGGAAATTCATGTCAACAAAATGCAATTGTTGTTTTTCTTTTGTATCAAATTGATTCAAAGTTTCATAGAATAATAAAATAGGAATTCTTTGAATTTGGAAGAAGAAAGCATCCAAGTTTGTAAGCATCTAACCTTTTAAACAATAATTACAAATATTTTTTTAATCACAAGAATCATTTTTAATGTCGCCATATATGATGCTTATGACAACTGTTCTAAATATATAGAGAGAGATTGTAAATATAGTAGAACAATCTTACCAATAATATTTTGCATCAAATTCTGAAGCGGCAAGTACTTCATCATTTTCAAACATTTGTCTTACTTCTTCAAGATATTTGAAATAAAATTTTGAAATACTGAGGCTAGATTTGGTAATAATTTTGTTTTTAGTTTTCTACATCCCGAAATTAGGCTTACATCCTTACAATTTATTTGTATGTTTTGCACTTACTTAAAAACACATATGATCTACTTTTTGGAAACCATTTTTCTTATAAGTTTTAAAAAATTTACTTAGATTTTGATAATATTTTTAAAAGGTAAATAACTGAATTAAGACAAATTGGTGCAATAGTGTTTATAGTGATAATCTATTATAGAACACATTTGAACTTCATAAAAATGAAAAACGAAAAATACTATGGTTATCAAACAATGCCAAGAAAAATTGAAATTTAAATTATGAAAAATTACTAAATTAAGTGAAAAAAACCGGGGAAAAAAGAAAAAAAAATACTAAATAAGCAAAGGTAAAAAATGAAGGGAGAAAAAGCAAATACCAAACAAAAAAATTGAAATAAATAAATAAACTTGGAACTAACATACTCCATTATCATTTGAGTTAAAAATAATAATATATTAGTAGTAATTCATCATTTCGAACCATCATTTTTACTACTACAAAAGTTATTAATAATAAAATATCTATTTCATAGTAGCAATATAAAACTAGGTGAATATATGTAAATAAAACATGAAGTATAGAAATTTATTTATGTAAATAAAACATGAAGTATAGAAATTTAAAGAGAAGTACGCATTTAACCAATTAATATTTTATTTAACTATTAAAATTTTATTGTCTAAAATATAGTTATTTATTAATTTAATAATATTACTTATAATTAAATTTTCAAATAGAAAAATCATTAAAACATAATCATCACACGTGCAACGCACGTTAAAAGTTTCTAGTGATTTTAAAAGTTAAAATTTCATACTTATAGTTTGATAAAATTTCATAAATAGTTCCTATAGGTTGATAAAATTTTCATCAATAGTTTCTATGTCATGAAGTATTTTTTAGAATTTTATCAAACCATAGAGACTAATTATAACATTTAAAACTATATAGACTAAATTCTAACTTTTTCAAAACTATAGAGATCAAAAAGGCTAAAATATATATTTCTTTTATGGTCAAGGTTTAAATATCTTTTAGTCCTCTACGGCCACAAATATATAAATTGAATCTCTATTCTTTTAATAAACTTTAAAATTAGTTCTCATTATTTTTTAAGTTAATTTTTATCGAATTTAGTAAAATAATAATAATGATTATCATTCAATAAAATACATCATGTGAATATATTTCTAAAATTTATAAAATGAAGATAAGTAGAGACCATTTTTTTAAAAAAATTAACCATAAACTAACATTAAAGACTAATTTTAAGATTTATGTTAAATTACAAGTTTAGTTCTTGAACTTTGGTACATCTAATAGTTTCTTGAGCTTTAAATAGTATCTAATAGATTTTCGAACTTTCAATCTTGTGTCTAATAGGTCTTTGAATTTGTAATACTACGCCTAATAGTTCTATGACATATTCAACATTTTTTTTAAACTTAACCAATCAATTATACATAAAATTTAATATTGTGTCTAATAAGACACTAAACTTTCAATTTTGTATATAAAGAGTTTGTTAATTTACAAAAATGTGAAATAGATCTATTAGATACAAAATTGAAAGCTTAATGGCTTATTTTAGATATAAAGTCAAAAGTTTAGAAAAAGTACTATACATTCTCTACAATTTAGGGATCTATTAGACACAAAAGTTCAATGACTTATTAAATATTTTTTAAATTCAAAGACTTATTTGACATAAGCTTGAAATTTTAGCAACTAAACTTGTGATTTAATCTAAAATTTATTGAAAGTATGAAAACTAAAATTTGACGTTAGAAAGTATAGAGACTAAAATAAAACTAATCATCGAATTACACGTACCAAAAATGATATTTTAACAATTTTCTTAATCATAGATAGGTCTTCTACCTTCAATATATTGAGAGAAAACAATAAAGCATGCATTTAATGGAATTAAAAAAAATAAAAATAATTAAGAGAGAAATTATTGAACTCACTCCTTTTTTTTTAAAATGTGTATATGTCATCTCTTAAAAAGACGATTTATATACACGGAGAATCCTTTATTCGACACATGCCATTTGGCTGCATGCAGTCGAATTGGGTATAATAGTTCATCTCTTCAAGAGAAAAATTCCAACCACGTAATTAAACTAACAATACTTTAATAAATAGTTTGAAAAACAGTATATTTTAATAATAAGTTTAAAAAATAAATATATTAAAAAAAGTCCCCAAAATGTGATTTCCCCTTAAATATTAATAATTATTAAATATAGTCTATTTGAGCATGACTCAACTAGTTAGAGTATTATATTATCGATTAAAATATTAGTGGTTCGAATCTTCACCTCCACATGTTTTTTAACTAAAAAAAATTGAGAGGGTAAGTTTGAAATTTGTATCTCTTAATAACTGCAAGGTACAAATTCGAAATAATCAACCTAAATATAACTCAATTGATTAAAGTATATATCATTGACTAAAATATGAGATGTTCGAATCTCTACATGTTTTTACACTAATAAATAAATGTTTACCCCTAAACTTCTCAAATTGTATTAGTTTTTACCCTAAGCTTTCAATTTCATCAATTTGAACCCTAGACTTAGATAAGTGTTGCAATTTCTAATCACCATTCGATTTTTGCTAATTCACAACTAATTTCAAGGAAAAAAGTAATGCAATAATCTCCATAAACTAATTAATTTTAATAATATCAAGTTTTGCATAATATCTAGTTTGATTAATGCACAAATTAACCATTGAATAACTTTACCAAAACTCATAACTTTTAACAAAAAGTTACCACTTATATAACTTTTCTTTAAAATTCTATCAATTTTCACCATATATATGTTTTATAATTAAATGAACGCATATGATAATATTTTTTTTAACAAATTTTTAAACAAAAATTTATCAGAAGGAGAAAATTGCAACACTTATAAGTTTGAAGTGTAATTTGATGAAATTGAAATGATACAACTTCACAAATTGAAAGGTAAAAATTGATTTTTTTTTCAAAAGGAAAAAAATGGAAATATGGTATACTTTTTCTTTCGAAATTCATTGTATAATTTCTCTTCCATTCCTTTAATCTTGGAAAACAGCTGTTTCTCATATTTCAAAATAGAAAAAACTTAAGTGCAGTCTGGGCTGCACAATTTATAACCACATAAATTAATTAAAAAAAATTAATTTTTTTCTATGATTGTAAAATGGACAGCACCAAACTTGGGTGGAGCACGCTACACCCATTTTGTGCTCTTTCAAAATTATTCCTTCAAATTCAACTGCTCTAAAAAATATTGCTGTCCTTCAACTTCAACTACTCTAAAAAACCAAATATTCCTTCAATTACTCCAAAAAAAAAAAAAACTATTCCTTCACCGACTCCAACAACAAAAAAAAAAAACCATTGCTCCAAAAAACGAGGCACGAGAGGAAGCAGTGGCACTGACTTTGCGTCAGGGTATTAAATTTCCGTCGACATGTCGACATTTTCATCGAAATTTCCACATGCCCATGGGTTTGACATCGACATAAGAGGGAATCCACATTTCCACCATACCGTACAAAATTGACGAAATATTAAAAAAAAAAGCAAGAAAATGTAACTTAATGTGAATATAATAATGTAACAAGTATTTTATTTTATTTAAAAAGTGTAAAATGTTCATTTATTAATTTAAATATTTTTTTTGAATTTTTTATTTTAAAAAATTTTCCAGAAATATCCATCGACATCGACATTTTATCGATATTTCCATCGACATTTCCATAAAATTGAGACTTCGACATTTCCGTCGACATCGACATTTTAAACCTTGCTCTGCGTATGGAATTATATAACAACTGGGAGACAAAAGGACCCCATGTCTTAAATTGATCTGCCAGCGATCCTTTTAAGTTAATATTCATTAAAAAAAAATTAAATTACAAATTTAATCTCAATGGTTTAGATAAAGTTATAATTTAATCTCTATAATTTTAAAAGTTAGAATTTCTTCCTATAAATTGATAAAATTTTCGTCATTAATTTCTATGTCATGAAGTATTTTTTAGGGTTTTATTAGACCATAAAGACTAATTATAACATTTAAATCTATATAGACTAAATTCTAATTTTTTTTCAAAATTATAGGAATCAAAATTGTAGTTTAACAGAAAAAAAAATACTAAAATATATATTTCTTTTATGGTCAAGGTTAAAATATCTTTTAGTCCTCTACGGCCACCAATATATAAATTGAATCTCTATTCTTTTAATAAACTTTAAAATTAGTTCTTAATATTTTTTGAGTTAATTTTTATCGAATTTAGTAAAATAATAATAATGACTATCATTCAATAACATACATCATGTGAATATATTTCTAAAATTTATAAAATGAAGATCAATAGAGACCATTTTTAAAAAAAAATTAAACATAAACTAACATTAAAGACTAATTTTAAGATTTATGTTAAATTACAAGTTTAGTTCTTGAACTTTGATACATCTAATAGTTTATTGAACTTTAAAAAGTATTTAATAGATTTTCTAACTTTCAATCTTGTGTCTTATAGATTTTTGAATTTTTAATACTACGTCTAATAGGTCTATGACATATTCAACATTTTTTAAAATTAGCTAATCTATTATAAAGAAAAATTGAATATTGTGTCTAATAAGACACTAAACTTTCAATTTTGTATCTAAAGAATTTGTTAATTTACAAAAATGTGGAATAGATCAAAGATCTATTAGACACAAAATTAAAAGCTTAAGGGCTTATTTTTGATATAAAGTCGAAAGAATGGAAAAGTACTATACACTCTCTACAATTTAGGGATCAATTAGACACAAAAGTTAAATGACTTATTAAATACTTTTTAAATTCAAAGACTTATTTGACACAAGTTTGAAATTTTAGAAACTAAACTTGTAATTTAATCTAGAATTGATTGAAAGTATGAAAGCTAAAATTTGACATTAGGAAGTATAGAGACTAAAATCAAACTAACCATCGAATTACACGCACCAAAAATGATATTTTAACAATTTTCTTAATCATAGATAGGTCTTCTACCTTCAATATCATTGGAGGATTTTTTTTTTTTTTTTTTTTTTAAATGTGGGAGAGAATTCCAACTTTTGATTTTTTTAATATTGGGATAATTTTTGTGTTCTTAAAATGATTTGTTTATGGTAGACTGCACTCTAGAATGCACGTGCGACTTATTGTTCTGTTTATGGCCAAGACTAAAAAAGGGGATTGGGTTACCGTTTCCTTCAAATTACCAAGAGAGAGTGAATGAATTTGGAGCCATTATTGAAGCAGAAATCAGATATAGAATATAGATGGCCGCAGAACCTGACCTGGATGTGTCATGTGTTTGCACAGCTGTTTTTTTTTGTATGTTACCTTTAAAATTACCTCATCGCTGCACTGATTTCTATAAATTTCTTCTTCGTGTTCTTGTTGTTTTTGTTTCTAGCCATGGCCGACTCCCCATTGCTGGAATGGGCCGAGCACCGCCGGGAGACGACGTGGGGTGCTTTCTTTGGGGAGGTGAAGGCTGTTGGTTTCTTAGCGGCTCCATTGGCTGCTATCAATCTGTCTCAGTTCTTGATTCAGACTGCTTCTTTGATGATTGTGGGTCATCTCGATGAACTCGCTCTCTCAAGCACCGCCATAGCCATATCTTTAGCTGCTGTTACAGGATTCAGTGTGCTTGTAAGTTCCTCCCCCTTTTTTCATCGATGTTGGATTCATTCCCTAGTTTCATGTGGATTTGGTTTGTTACGATATAATGAAGAGGACGATGTTGTATTTCCAAAATGCTAAGATGCAAATAACAATCATCAATGACATGTAAATGCAAATAACTCACTAGCTTTGAAAAAAATGACTTGAATTCTCCCTTTGATGATAGAGAATTTGAGTTGGTTCTGTCTAGGTTATTATTATATTATATATATTTGTGTTTGACGACCTAATATTAACTAAGCAAGCTTCTAGCTCGTTGGCAGGGGGGCATGATCGTTTATAAAAATGCTCGGGTTCGACTCTTCTTTGCAGCATTTTGATTACTTTTTCTTCCGTTTTTAATTTTGCGATTTAGAAAAAAACAAAGATAGAAAACGCTGGGCTGGATAGAGGGGCACGCTACGCTTGTGACTTTGATTCCTTTCCTTTTACTACTTCAATCTTTAAATTTCTTTTTTTGAAAAGAAAAAAAAAACTCTTGGAGGCAGTTAATATTTAATTCTATTTGAATTTTGCATTATGCAAATATATATACACGAATGTAGAATTTTTTTTTTAATAGTCGGTAAATTATTTTAGAAAAAATAATTGCACAAAAAACATAATTATTTTAAAAAATCTTTGGTAAATATTTGAAGTTTATTTTTTTAGAAGCAAGTTTTATTCTTTTACTTATATATTTATATTTATGTAGATAATTTTATAATGTTTATTATAATTTTATGATTAATATTACTTAATCTAAATGTTATATATCAATACATCTAAAATTATATTTATATGAAGTTTAAATTACAAGTTTAGTTTTTAAAATTTTAAATTTGTGTCTAATAGGTTTACGAATTTTAAAAGGTATCTAATAAATCTCTACCTCATTTAACAATAATTTAGTTTTTAAAAATTAAGCTTATAAATTTCACTTCCATCAAGAGTTTTTTTTCTTTCGTTATCTACTTTCTTAATATGTTCTCAAAATCTAAGTTAAAATTTTAAATCTAAAAAAAAATTGTTTTCAAAAAATTGTTTTTTGTTTTTTTAATTTGGCTAAGAATTCAATTGTTTCTTTAACAGAGGTAAAACCCATAGTAAAGAAATTGTAAGGAACCAAGAACAAATTTCAAAAATATAAAACTAAAAATAAATTGTTATCAAGCATGACCTAAACTTTAATTTTCTATGTAATAAGTCATTGAATTTTCAAAATGCCAAATAAATTTATAAACTTTCAATTTTGTGTCTAATTGAAAAATAAACTTTCAATTATATTTACCTAACATATGCATAAATTTTAAAAAATGTCGAATAGGTAAAGGACTTATTAGACAAAATTATGAACTTAAAAGGAAAAAGTATATTAGACACAAAATTAAAAGTTTACAGACATAATAAAAACAAAACTTGAAAATTTAAGGACTTATTAGACATAAAATTGAAAGTTCAAGAATCTTTTAAACATTTTTTTAAAGTTTATGGACTATATAGACATAAACTTGAAAGTTAACTTGTAATTTAACCTCATATGAATTTGTGCCCCCGACTAAAGTTCTGGATCTGCCACTTAAGATGTTCTCTACCATGCGTTGACTAACAATGAATTTGAGTTATATATATAAATAGTTATAATGTAAAATTTTGTCCGCTATGAAAACCTATAGATCCCGCCATGTTTGCATCGAGTCGCAGTACTGGAAAGCAAAAATGTCAGGACAATAGTATCTTTATATCTCTACAATTGGATGGTATTCACTTTGAGATTTAGCATAGTTGAGTTTACTTTTGTACTCACATTCAATGGAGATATTGTGTATATATATCTAAGAACTTCTCCTTTCCAAGTAAGACTATGCTCAAATTCCTAACACAAGATAATTTTGTCTTTAGCCAAAGCTGGATTTATGCTATCCATTGGTTTGCCATTCATGAGAAGTTATGAATCTATGGTCTATTTGTTTTGCTAAGTTATCATTCTGAATTTCGTTCTGCCAATGCCTGATTGTCCTCTAAACTAAACTTGCAGATAGGTATGGCTAGTGCCCTTGAAACTCTATGTGGGCAAGCTTATGGGGCTGGACAATATCAAAAGTTTGGAAATTATATTTACACTGCTATATTCTGTCTTCTAGTAGTTTGCCTCCCTCTAACTCTGTTATGGATCAACATGGGGAAGGTACTTGTTTTTCTTGGCCAAGATCCTTTGATATCACATGAAGCCGAGAAGAACATGATTTTTCTTATACCTGGGCTCATTGCTTATGCATTTCTTCACCCACTTATGAGATATTTTCAGATGCAAGTTTTAGTGATTCCCATGCTCATAGTTTGTTGGATCACCTTTTGTCTGCACATACCCCTCTGTTGGGTTTTGGTGTATAAAACAGGACTGAATAACCTTGGAGGAGCTTTAGCCATGAGTATTTCATATTGGGTGAATGTGATTTTTCTTATATTATATATGAAATTTTCTCCCAAGTGTGCAAAAACTCGCGGTGTAATTTCTATGGAGCTGCTCAAAGGAATTGGAGTCTTCCTTCAATTCGCAATCCCTTCTGCAGTAATGACTTGGTAATCCATTTTCACTTTCTTTGTGTTCTAAAATAATCATCATGGAGTTTTAGGTTTGTTTTTAATGCTGGTGATTGCAGCCTGGGATGGTGGTCATTTGAGTTGATTATCTTATTGTCTGGACTTCTGCCAAATCCAGAGCTCGAGTCTTCAGTTCTATCTGTTTGGTAATCTTCTATTACCCCTCTTTTTCTCCCCTCAAGTGAAAAAAGAAGTTTCTTTTGAATTAAAAGGAAAATGATTGAAACTATGATAACTTTTCTTAAATTTTCTATAAGAATCAAAACATTTTATTAGAGAAAAGACCAATATAACACTAAAGGGGAGGAGAGCCAACCTCACGGCTAAGCTTAAAAGAAAGCCCTCCAATTATCCTAACGTCTCATATAGAGATTAATTACAGTAGCCTATGCCAAGAAGTTGCAACAAAAAAGACATCATCCACAAAAGATGAAAAGGAAATATGATACTTAATTTTCTGTTGATCTCTTTGAAAAGGAAAAATTGTTTCAAGTGACAGTTGGCTTTTATGAACAGCTTCAATTCCATGACAACAGTTTTTACATTAGCATATGGAATCGGTTGTGCAGGCAGGTATGCCTTAAGTCCTTGCAGATTTGCTTGTTATCATGTAAGATCAGTTAAATTTGCATCACATTTTGTTCTTGTAATTGGTGCTGCAGTACCAGAGTTTCAAATGAACTAGGAGCAGGGAAGCCACAAGCTGCTCGTCTAGCTGCCGGGGCATCGATGTTTTTTGTAGCTTTAGAGGTCATCATAGTGAGCATAGTCCTCTTTGCTCTTCGTCATGTTTTCGGTTATGCTTACAGCAGTGAAAAGGAAGTTGTGGATTATGTTGCCGTCATGGCTCCTCTAATTTGTGTATCAATGATATTGGATGGCACTCAAGGGGTTCTTTCAGGTAGTTAAACATGTGTGTTTAATGTCAATAAGCAATGGATTCTTTTGCAGAGTTGAACTGCTGTTTGTTGAATCAGGTATTGTAAGAGGATGTGGCTGGCAGCGTATAGGAGCTTACATAAACTTGGGGGCTTTCTATCTCTGTGGAAATCCAGCTGCTGCAGCTCTTGGTTTCTGGGCAAATCTGAGAGGGAGGGGCCTGTGGATTGGCATCCAAATCGGGGCTTTCGTGCAGATGCTCCTACTTGCAATCGTCATTAGCCGTGTAGATTGGAAAAAACAGGTCCAAATCTTCCATTTCACATTCTCTTAACTTTCATCTCAGTTGATATTTTTCTTGTTTGATGAAAAGCTGAACAAGTAAAGAGAAACATGTATAGAATAACAATGTCTACACTGTCTTTTCTTTGACAATGGCTTTTTGGGTGGATCACAATTATGTTCAAAAGGAAAAAAAAAACTTCAGTAGTTCTAAAAAACAGTCCAAACGTAAAAAAGCAGTTAACAAATCATATCTTTGAGGATTTTATTCGTTCTAAAAAACAGAGTAGTTTTCCTGTCATCGTCTTCGTTTTTTAACACAGTATGAATCTTCAATATAAAGATGAACTTTAAAACAATGGCTCAAGCATATTTAACTTCCTTGTTCATCAAAACACAGAAAGTTTGAAGTAAGAAGACTTTGTTTTGTGCTGATGTGCTGGGAATTTTTCTTGCTGTCATGTTACAGGCAGATGAGGCAAGGAAGAGGATCTTTGAAGGAAGAGGCTTAGTAAATAAATATGAGGAGGAAAGTGTTTGAATGGGAACTATGTCTTCTGTGCTAATTGTGACTTGTAACCAGCAGTTAAAAGGATATTAGAAGAGAGAATATCTGATGTAGAGACCCACAGCCATGTGGTACTTGGCAGGGGTGTTCAAACGTGAGGATATAGATTCGGCATAAATTGTAGAAGCTGTATTAGTTGTATGAGTTTGATTAGGTTCTGAGTTTGTTTGAATTTAAATAGATTAAACCCTTGCAAGTGAAGTTACTTTACTTTTTTACAAGTACAAAATGAATGTGTTTACCCCCAAAGGACGGGTTGGTAAGAGTTTTTACATTAGCGTACGAATGTGATTACATTAATTATATCGTTCTTACCATTTATTTCATCTAAAAAGATATCTTTAAAATTATTTATGTTATGGGTGAAATTTAGACTTAATCAAATATTCCAAAACAAGATAAAAGTCGATAAGAGCTCATAAGAGAAACAAGCCCAAGGGAACCCTGCAAACCCATAGATCAAACTTTTCAAATCTAGTTTCTAAATAGAAGAGAAAACCTCTCTCTTTGAATCCTTATTTAAAAAGGAATATGGATAACCAATGTCAAATATCCTATAAATATGTCATTATGACTCAAAGAAAGAGAATTCAACTTAATCCCCATTCTCTAAACTATAGCTTGCTACACTGTTATTCTTCTTTGACTTAAGCATCAAAGCTGGTGTGGCAAGTGTCACCCCAATACTTAACTTTTTCTCTTTTGCAGGTCACATTTTTCTCCCAAAATTATGTCACGTGAAGGTTATGCGAGATTTTCCTTGGTTAGATTTTGGCTACAGTTGGTACCATCTGTGGGAAACGAGAGTGTTCTACCTCGCATACCTAAATTGTGAAAATCAAAAGCTATGAAGACATGAAGGGCTTTTGAATAAACAAAAAAAAAAATCATTAAAAAAAGAGAGAAAAAAGAGGAATCCCTAACGTTCTTCTCTTTCTTTCTCTCTTCACCTCCCTCTCTTAGGTGTGAAGAACCAGCCAGTTGTTGCCCCTTCTCGAAGTTTCGTCATTCGATGACCCACGCCAGCAACCACTGCAAGAGTGATATTTTTCAACACCGACACTTAGCGACGACCTACTGCATGCGATGACACCCACAAGTAACACACCTCCTTCCTCGCTAGCAAACTCTAGACTCTTGACTTGTTCACCGGCGACTGCATCACAACTGTCTCCCATGCTCCAATGACGAAGATGGCAGCACAACGATCTTTCTCCGGCGACGGTAGATGTATCCATGTAGATCTCCCTCTAGCAGCAGACGATCAAAACTCCTGCGGCAGGAATACCAGTCAATTATTGTCATTTACCAATATGAAAGAAGTTATTTAATTATTGCAAAATTCAAAAACTACATCCCTATCATAACTGGGGGAAAAAACAATAAAATCGACAAATTAGGGAGGAGAGACAGGAGCTCGCACAAAGCAGAAGAACGATGAAGAGGAAAAATGATGAAGAGGAAGCAAACGATACTACCGAGCATTCTCGTGAGAGAGAAGAGAGAGGATGAGAGAAGACGAAAAGGTTGCAAATGGCATGATGTCCATGGGGTTGTGTGCGGACTTCAACAGTGCAGACTTCAACAGTGTTTACTGTCGAAGTTTGGAAAGTTGCAAAAGAAAATTCGGGTTCAGTAAACATGTGGGCCAAACGGAGAGTGGACTTAATATGTCCACTTCCCCAACTCCTACTATGTGGGCCAAACACAGGTCCTTAGAATTAATCTCCTTTTCCTTATTTTGATGCCCCTCCATGGAAATACAATACCTTTTTGAGTTTTAGAAGAAAATACACACGCAATAGTTTTTTTTCCCAACCATCTCTATGGTGCCTTGTGTCATAAGGTGATTAATACACACACAATAGTTTTTGGTGAATGCTAGAGAACATTCTAAGCAAAAAAACTTGGGCTAGTTCAAAAAGCACTTCTATGTGATGTACTCATGCATGACAATGTAAAATTAAGAGAAGAACTAAAAGAATCGTCAAACAAGAACTCAATCAAATCTTGGAATGTGGAAGTCGAAGGCTTAAATAATTAAATTTGAAATCTCGCTTTTGAATAAGACTACAAAGCAAAATTTTAAAGCCTCAACCTTGAAGATCTCTACAAATTTGCAAATAACAGATAAGTTTTATTTAAACTCAAAATCTTTTAATGTCACATTTAAATTCAATAGACAATTTGTCTAGGTCTCATGTTATTAATTATTAACCAAATGATGCATGGCAGTTATTTTGCTATAGCCTTTTATCTTCTATATAAAATAACATCTCTTTATGCTCAGCATTTTAGAATTTATTATTAATTCTCATTAGCATCAAAATGACAATCCTTATGTTTCATATTATTATCTCTTTGAGGCTATTGAAAGTGAAGCTTTGTATAACTTAGTTATATGATGAAAATAAAATTGAACATCATGAGTAACTAGGAATGCCATGAAACATCTGTAGAGAAATTTATTGTGGAATTTTAGAGGTCTTGTAATTGCTTGTATGATATAACAAGTTTTTTTAAAGCAGATCACTTCATAAAATTCCATCTTTTTATTCCTCATATACGTGATTGAATATATTTCATTTAGCTAAATCAATATTTCATTTGCATCGAATTGTCTAACTCTCAAATTAGAGGGTGTTTTCATTATACTTCTCACATGATATGAGAAATATCATGTTCATGAAAATTATATTTTGAATTAAGAATTTTCAGATTCCACCAATTCAAAAATGCACATGCACAAAGAAAAGGCAAGAAAATGAGATATGTCTCCCTATCAAACAAAAAACAAGCAAAAGGAAACGAAAAGTAAAAGACAAAAAAAAAAAAAAAAAGAAAGAAAAGAAACTGGGGGCTCGCTAAATCCTCAAGGCCGAGGCCGAACCAAGATCTAAAGCTACCAAAACTCCCCTACTTCAACCAAGAACAAGATTAAAGCATGAAAACTAGGGGTTGGGCGAGGCCACCATGGCCGAGTCGAGCCTAAGATTATTCACACCCTCTATTTCAATCTAAAATGCAAGTCTAGTAAGTTAAAGCAATGGATTGGGAGTTGGTCAAGGCCACCATGGCCGAGCCGAGCCTAAGCTTACACACTATCCTTAGTGTCAATCAAGGAAACAATTCAATCAAGTCAAAGCTACAATGACCTAAGCCAAGGTGAATGGAAGCCTTTGGTAAAGCCATAGAAATCAATAAAGAATGAAAAATTCAAGCAAAGTTCAACAAAAATTTAGACAATAAATCAAGATTAAAACAAAAAAAATATGGATTCCACTATAGATATGGTAAATCAGAGCTAAAATCTGGAGCCCACTCCAGATACGACTAATTAAGTCGTGCAAACAAAGCACGAAACACGCAAAACTCTAAAGCACTTAAGTGCAGAGGAAGCGACCAGAAAGCAACCCCAAAAAAGTTTGGTTGACTGATCTTGCCAACCCAAAAATCTGAAGAAAACCTCACGATAGGTCCCTATTGAGCACAACAAATCAGGCCTCATAAGCTAAGTAGAGCGTGATGAATGCAAAGCTCTGCTTGAGTGTGGAGGATGCAAGCTTGAAAGTATTAAATTGATTGAGAATGCAAAGTATTCAAGATTGATTGAGCCCCAAAAGGGGTTTAGTTAGTTGATCCTGGCGACTTAGAAATTCGAGATGGATCTCGCGATGGGTTCTTAAAAATATTAAATGTGCAGAATTTGGTTATGTAAAACCAAACATGGACAGTAAGTTTCGACAGAACAAACGTTGTGATAGGCAAAGTTACATCATTAGAGACAAATTCAACGCAAAGTTTATACTCTCAAATTGGGTTTCGAATGTCCAACCCAAGAAAAGCTAAGCCATGAATCCCAACTTGGGAGTGTGGGCTAATGTTATGGGTGAAATTTGGACTAAATCAAATATCCCAAAGTAAGATAAAAGTCAAGATGATAAAAGCCAAGAGGAGAAACAGACCCAAGGAAACCCTGCAGGCCCACATATCAATCTTTTCAAATCCAGTTTCTAAATAGAAGGGGAAACTTCTTTGAATCCTTATCTAAAAAGGAATATGGATAACCTAGGTCAAAGATTCTATAAATACGTTGTTATGACTCAAAGAAAGGGAGTTCAACTTAACCCTCATTTTCTAAACTATAGTTTGCTACACTTTTCTTACTCTCTAACTGAAGAATTAGAGTTGGTGTGACAAGCGCCACCCTAGTGCTCAGCTTTTTCTCTTTTACAAATCACGTCTTTCCCCCAAATTACAAATTTACAGTTGTTGTCACATGAAAGTCAGGTGAGATTTTCCTTGGGTAGATTTTGGCAACAACAATATGTATAATCAATTTTTACACGTCAATTTACATGAATACTGTAGTAAATGATGTCATGTTTGCATTCAAATTTTTACATATTAGTAGTCGTGCCAATTTCCATCTTAGTCCAATGAAAAAACTATCCAAGGGTATTTTTTGGAACAAATTTCAAAGTTCAAGGGTAAAAATGAAAATTTTCAAAGTTTAAGGACATAATTGAAACTTACTCCAATATTTAGGGGTATTTTGTATAATTTAACCAATTAAAAATTTAGTTTTTGAACTTTCAAATTTGTATTTATTTGGACTTTGAATTTTAAAAAGTGTCTAATAGGTTCCTAAACTTTCAATTTTGTGTCTAATAAGTCTCTAATTATTAATTTTATGTCTAATAGGTCCCAATTACCGTTGAGTTATGTTTACTTTAACAAAACTGAACTAATCTATTAGATATAAAATTAAATTTATGTCCAATGAGAATCTAAACTTTTAATTTGTGTCTAGCAGGCTCGTGAATTTTTTAAAATGTTGAATAGGTCAAAGACCTTTTTATTAGATACAAAATAAAAAATTAAGAACTTATTGGATACAAAATCGAAAGTTCAATGATCTATTATAATACTTTTTAGGGAAAATTACCTTTTTGGTCCCTGAGTTTTTAAGATTAGGTGCGTTTGGTCCTCGAGTTTTCAAAATGTACCCTTTTAGTCCCCGAGTTTTGAGAAATAGGTTTAAAAGGTCCCTCTGTTTGTTTTTCCGTTTGCTACAGTAACGAAATAATTATTTTATTAATTTTAATAAAATAAAATAATAATTATAATAATAAAATAAATTTAAATAATATTAAAATAAAAAACCCCACTCTCTCTCCTCTTTCTCTCCTTTCTCTCTCTTCTCCCTCACTCCACGCTCCCACCTCTACTCTCCTCTTTCTCTCCTTTCTCTCTCCTCTCCCTCACCTCACTCCCCCACCTCCACTCTCTCTCTACTGATGTCACACCCCATCCCAGATCACTCTAACCAACCTAGGACGTGGCATGTCGACAATCAATCGAAACAAAATAAAAACGAAATCCAATGTCCAGCTTATCAAAACAAAATATGCTTTGGAAATAATAGGTGGCTATCAAAACTTTCTTTAATAAAATCCTCAAAATTTCAGCAGAGTTTCCCCTAAAAAACGGATGAATATACCTGGATTTTTGAAACATTGTGCTTCCTAATAACAAATGTACACACACACACATATATATATATATAAGTTAGATACTCTTCTCCAAATCCATTTCAAATACACTACTCAAAAACACTCCAACCATTCAAACGTAACTTTAGAAAGTCAAAAGTATCGTTAATAATTTACAAGTACAAATCATAAGCCAACATGAAACCCAAAATGTGGTGCGCTTAAGCTCGTATTAGCCACTCTAGTTACAAAATGTGCTTTTAAAGCACATGTACATACAAAAATGATATGCAATCTAGCAAGTCTGGTGGCAGAAGTCAACTTTAGTAGGTTCACCAGAAACTCAAACGCTACCTGGTAGGAAAATGCAAAAAGAAAGAATGAGCTAAAAGGCCCAATGAGTGGTGAGTTAATAGGAAAATATCTTTCTCGAAAACCATTACGCAATACACGTAAATTCAAATCTTTATAAAAATCACAAGTAAACTAGGAAGAGTTTTAAAGTTCTCAAGATCACAAAAAACACAGTAAAATTTGTAATAATATCACTTCAACCATAAACAACGAAAATAGAGATTATAACTTTAGATACAATACCTCTGAAAACCTAATATTTGCAAATAACAGTACATATGTAAATAGAGAGATAGAGAAAACGTGTAGTTACAACTCTTGAAAACATAATCATAAGCTCACAAAATCCATCACCAAACCTGTACCCAAATCTCCATAGTACTGGCGTAGAATAAACTCCATACGCACAGCAACTCACTCTCTATCATACTATGCACCGAGTAATCTCAGGATACATAGCAGAGTAAATCTCTGTCATACGTGCACGTAGAACTGCCTCCAAAGGGCTAAGCACTCTAACACACGGCCCAAAGCCTATGTGTGTGTTAGAGTGGGTCCCAAAGACCTCTCTCTCTCTTAGTATACTATAGAAACACATTCACATAGCATACAGGTAATCACAGTGGGTACATAGATTTAGTGGTTTGAAAACCACTTTTAACATAAAACTCTTAATTCTCAAACTTTTTCTGAAAACCAAACTCTTTCTCTAAAACACTATCTCATAGACTTGAAAGATTTTAAATAACACTAAACATGTGTAAATACTCAAATAATAATCAAATATCTCAATAATATAAAACATTTCCAAAGTCATATTTTCTCAATAAACATTACAACTTTTCTAATTCTCACATAATCATAAAATGTTTCAAATATATCTCTAGAATGATAATTCCAGCTAAAATCATAAGATTACTGGAAATTCATGAATATTTTCCAAAAATCTCATAATAATAATTAAATAACGAAAAACATTTTGTAAAATAAACCACTCACAAACTATGGTGGGATTGATATGTTCGGGTCGTAAATCGTTCCAATCTCTGTTTGACCTGAAATATTAATTGAGTTACCATATGAGGATACAACATTTTTTTTTTATCACCAACCCAAATCACATAACCTTAAAATACTTTCTTCAATTCCAACATATATTCTTTCTTTTCACAAGTACTATTTTGTCTTCTTTTTTTTCCAAATTAAACAACAATTTCTTTCTCTCCTCTAAAAAAAACTCATCTTCCTTCTAACTACAATAATATATTCCATTCCTCCCAATTTAACTACCATGAGTATAGCCCTCCAAACACACTAATTCTCACTTTTTAATTAATTCTAGATGTCCTATTTTTACTAAAAAAATTCTCATTTTTCCAACTTCCCCAATTTTCTTCCTTCAATTGTATGTAGACACAAAAAAATAATAAAAATACAATCTTTCTCTCTCTCACCATTAACTTATTGCATTTGACTATAATGTCCCCAAACTTAAATAAACAATTTCTTTTATTAACAATTTTTCTCTCCAACAACCCACCATCTTCTTCCTCTTCCTTGCCCAATTTCTCTCTCCTTCATAATGTCTTAAACCTTCCCTTCTTGCTCCCTTTAGCTTATGCTTATGAACTCCCTTTTTCTTCTTCTTTTTATTTTTTTTTAAAACACTAGTTCCATACATCCAAACCCCAAATGAAACCCAATTTCTTCCATCTTCTTACACATCCAAACATGAGTTGTAAAGAAAATAGAAAAACCCACAATTAAACTTAAAAATTTCTCCATAAATTCCTCAAGAAACTTACCAAACTTGAAATATTTCCTTTGTAAGACTCTTCCACCTCAAAATTTCAAGTAGTTGAAGTTAAACTCTCCAAAATAAGCTTCTCACCACAAGTTCTCCTCTCATCTTCAAAACCCACGATTTTCCTTGTAAAAGGAAGAAAGCATTCTGTTTTTTTTTTTTCTTTTTCTTTTCCTTTTTAATTTAATTGAAACTTTACAAATCTTCTTATCCCAAAAGATAAAAACCCCAACTTCCAATAATTTTTTAACAACCCACCTTCTCATCCCTCACACCCACGTGCCCACCACCAAACTAATCCAATTTTAATTTTTTTTTTTTTTTTATTTTAAGCCAAACATCAAAAGACATTTTTGCCCTTATCATAAAAGTAAAAAGACAACTAAGTCCTTACAACTGAAGCTCGTCGCCGACGCCAGCGCCGGCGTCTTCTCTCTGCTACAACAAGTTGGCTTCCTCTCTCTCTTTTTTCCTCTCCTCTCTTTTTTCCTCCAACTCTCCTCTGTGAGACGATTGGAATGGGTAAAGAAAAATGGGTAAAGAGTTGGAGGTGGGGGAGTGAGGTGAGGGAGAGGAAAAAAGAGAGGAGAGGAAAAAAGAGAGAGATGAAGTTTGATGAACTGCCAACTTGTTGTAGCGGAGAGAAGACGCCGGCGCCGGCGCCGGCGACGAGCTTCAGTAGAAAGAGAGTGGGAGGTGGGGGAGAGGTGAGGGAGAGGAGAGAGAAAGGAGAGAAAGAGGAGAGTGGAGGTGGGGCGTGGGGCGTGGGTGAGGGAGAGGAGAGAGAAAGGAGAGAAAGAGGAGAGAGAGTGGGGTTTTTTATTTTAATATTATTTAAATTTATTTTTTTATTATAATTATTATTTTATTTTATTAAAATTAATAAAATAATTATTCCGTTACTGTAGCAAACGGAAAAACAAACAGAGGGACCTTTTAAACATATTTCTCAAAACTCGGGGACTAAAATGGTACATTTTGAAAACTCGGGGACCAAACGCACCCAATCTTAAAAACTCAGAGACCAAAAAGGTAATTTTTCCTATTTTTTAAAGTAGAATGACTTATTGGACACAAAATTAAAAATATAAAGAGGTATTGGACATTTTTTGACCTGAGAGTAGTTTATCCAAAAATAAAACAGAACAAGAAACGACGTCGTTTTATTCCGTTAAAAAAAGTGAAAACCCCCGGAAATAAATACGTCTTTGTTCAAGCCATCGTAAAACCCAAACACAGAAAACCCCAGCTTTCCGTCTTCGAGTCTCTCAAAACTCCGTCACTCAGAATCAATCAAGTGCATTCCATTCTCAGAGGGACACACTCGCCGACTGCGATGGGGAAGGCGGATAAAGAGCAACTGATTCGAACTCTCAATACGCATCTGAACACCATCCATGAAACTTTTCAGGTTCGATTTTCAGATGAGCTTCTGGTTGTTATATTCCATTTGTATGGAGGCTCAAACTTCCGATATGATTTCTATTTTCGCCCTTTGACTTGTAGATGTTGGATCAAAATCCATCGTCTTCCCTTGAAAAGGTGAGCTGGGAGGACGTTCTAAAAATGGGCGACCAAGTCTACAAGCAGGCGACTGTGGGTATGTTTCCGCTTCGTTTATAATTATCGTTAGTATTGCTATTGTTGTTCTTCAACTGTGGGGATGAGAGGATATAATAGATGTGAGTATTGTTTTGTAAGTTGTAAATTGTAATTGCGTTTCAACTTTCAATTGATATCTCAATTTTGATGATTTGATTGGAGTTCATGTTTACTTTTTAGGTCCTAAGGATTTCCCTAATGATGAATAAGTGGAAGAAATTTGTTGATTGCATTTATCTCCCCAAAATTGGTTGCTTGTAGTTGATGGATAATGGCACGAATTTGATTGGTTGTATCTTTTGTTTGCCCTGTAGCTGGAATGGTGTGGACTGGAGAAAGACTAGAAGTTAAAGCAATTGAGGAGAACATGGCAGCTTATTTCAACATGATGCAGGGTTTCCTCCTGGTTTCCTATGGGTGTAAAGTGGGTGCCGGGCCTACTCTGTCTTCTGTGATCCATGCATCTGTGAAGCAAGTAATTGATTCCAGTTTTAAGTTATGGAAGGAATCCGTCTCTTTGTATGGTAAATGACTCTTCCCCTTCTTTCTATCGTAAACTTCCTGCCAAATTTTCATCATTAGGCTATCCCACATCAATCTAGAGAAGGAAAAGTTTTTGGGATTTTTCTATATAAACAATTTAAAGAAAGAAAAATTCTAGAGGAATAAGTTGTTTATTGTTTGCTGTTCCATTTTCTGCCTCAGGACACCCTTGACAGATGGATCTTGTTGTTCATTGAGTTTTGTTTAATTCACCATTTTCCAGTATCTACTAGTGTCTTATTTTTTGTTAAAACGTCTCTTGATGTCGTTTCAATGGAACCAAACAAATAGTGTCCAAGAATATTAACTTCGTAAATTTTGTATAGTGTTGCAACTATAGTGTATTGGGAGTTGAATTCTTGATTAAAGTAAACTGATGCTGAATTAAGGTTGTCTGTGGAAGATGATGGATTAGTTGAACTCCCATGATATAGGTTGTACACTTGAGTTCATGTTAAAGTAAATTATCTATTACAATATCATGGAGGTAGAAAAGAGTTTTACTTTTCCAGCTATTTGAAGTTTCCATCATCAACTATTGATGATAGGGTTGAATTCATTTATATGTTCATGTGAGTTCATTTTTGCATCAAGCCATATAATAATCGATGTTGTTTGCATTACAATGGTACTAGTAAATGCAATTTCGTTCCTCTCTTTTGATAACACTAGTGTCAACATTCTTGGTGAATGAACTTTTCAGGACCACAGAATAATAAGGACCAAAACCAAGTAGTTCCACAGTTGGTTGGTGCAGTTTGGGACGCTTGCTCCGCTCTTAAAAAAGCTCCTTCCACAAATATAACTGCAATTGGCCGAGCAATAACCCAGGTAGCTGTATCAGTGAAGGATGTCCTCCGAGAGATGAAGGAGCTTAAACAAGGTCCCTCTGACTTGGACGAAGCTCCCAAAGAATCTTCCAGCAAAGTAGAAGGTGATTCGCAAGATGAGGTTAATACAAGCGATGATGCTGATATAGATGCCGATATTGGTAACGATTTGTCAGCTGAAGAGATGAGAGTTGCTCAATCTGCTATTAGTGTTGTATCTTCAATACTTCAAGTTATAAAGGAACTCATCCGCTCTATCACAAGTTTGCTCAAGCTGGAAAATGTAAACAAGGAAAGTAACTTAGAGTCCTTGGAGAATCTATTGAAGCTATGCCAAGGAATTGGAGTGCAGGTTGATGAGCTTGGAGCTTGTCTTTACCCCCCACAAGAGGTCCCTGCCATTAAAGCAGCTTCTGAGAAAATTTCTAGCCTTCTTGACAATATGCAGGCAGAGTTGGGAAGTCTTGGTGGTAATTCGGAAGGCTTTCTTCAGGCATGCAACGGTCTACGAAATTTGTTGAAACAGCTCGAGATTGAACTAGGTGGCTCCACATCTACTGATATAGAAAGTAGAATGGAGAATGTAACTTTAAGCAACTAAAGGAGATTATCTAATATATCTCCAGGTCATACAACTTATTCCTGATTCAATTGTCAGTCTGAGGGGGTTAATATATTTTTGATTTTTTGGTGTATGTGGGTAGCCATATTTACATCCAGTTTTGTTACTATATCGGATCTAGTTCTTGTCATGAAAGAAACCAAACTATCTATTATTGTGTACATCAAAAAATTCCCTATTTTTACAGTGACAAAGGAAGTAATTCAGAAAGATCCATGGAAGAATACTCCTTTCTATTAAATGGTGTCACAATTACACTACATAGAAATTTGTGAATGTACAGGATCCTCACAGAGATGGAAAATTAGGGTTGAATCTATCGCCCTGAGAGCTTGACCACCCAAGCACCCCCCAAGTAAAGACCCAGCAGGGGAGCTGCCAGAAGCACCTGAGTTAAAGGGTCTGTTGATGGTGTAAGTACAGCAGCTACCACCACTGCACCAACCACAACGTATCTCCAAATAGAAAGCATTTGGTCTCCTGAAACCAGCCCAAGTTGTCCGAGCAGAATCTGTATGACTGGAACCTGCAAATACGATGAAATGTATGGTGCACAAAAAGTTAGCTCCACTGAGTGAAATTTGGTTTCGTCATAAGAGTCAATTTCTGGAGGTTTAAAGATGATAGATTTGTTCCCAAGATGGGTTGGTAGGAATCTCAGTATTTTAGGCTCCATTTGATAACCATTTAATTTTTTATTTTTGAAAATTGTCCTTATTTTTTCATCATTTCTCTACAATGGATTTCATATTTCTTAAGAAAACATTATTAGCTAAATTTTAAGAATAAAAACAAGTTTTCTAAGGCTACTTTTTTTAGTTTTCAAAACTTAGCTTAGTTTTTGAAAACATATGTAAAAAGTAGATGACAAAATTAAGAAAATTCACAGGTAGAATTATTTATAGGCTTAATTTTCAAAAACTAAAAACTAAAGTCCCATTTGATAACCATTTGATTTTTGAAAATTAAGCCTATAAATACTACTTCCACCTATGGGTTTCTTTGTTGTGTTATCACTTTTTACCTATGTTGTCAAAAACCAAGCTAAGTTTTGAAATTTTAAAAAAATAGTTTTTTTTAAAAAAAAATTGGCTAAGAATTTAAATGTTTTCTTAAGAAATATGAAAATCATGTAGAAAATGGAGAGAAAACAAGTACAATTTTCAAAAATCAAAAACCAAAAGGCAAATGGTTATCAGATGATATTCTTACAGATATCAATGCTAATTCAATTGTGAAGCAAAAAACTTTACCTGGAAAGACAAGCCTGTACTGAACATAAGCACAAGTACAAATTCGAAGTATTGATCTATGGACCACAAGGATTCAACAGCTCCTTCAGCATAACTAACAAAGAAATTTAGGGCTGCTGGTGTCAAAACTATGTAGGAGAAGGCAATTCCTGCATAAAAAAGTACAGAGGAGCCTAAGACGATAGGCCCAAGAAACCGTCTTTCTGCCCTTGTCAATCCTGGAAGAACAAATGCAATAATCTCATAGAGAATGACGGGACTTCCGAGAAGAAGGCCACAGTATCCTGATACCTGCAGCGCATAAGGAGAATTTTATTGTAATTGACTTCCACCATCTACATGCAAAAATATACAACTGCATATTGGAAGGAAGTGATCCTAACAAATAAAAAAACTTTATCAACGTCATAGCTTCATTATGTTTACATATTCAAAATGCATCCTAATTCACCATCACCATACAACTAAGAAGCTGACTATGTCAAATAATGTTATAATTAACATAGTACTTATATAAGCTGTGTTTAATATTGGTCCAGTTACTTCATAAGAACAAATGTATATTTAAGGGATTTCAACTTTGGACCTCTTACTTTAATTTCATGTTAAATCAGCATGAAACCAGAAAGTCGAAGCTATTAGACTACGATAAAATTTAATCATTTAATGAAATTCAACCCTTTAACCCAAGTGATCCACCTAAGTAAAAGGTCGAGTTGGTTAAAGTCAAACTCGATCTTCTCATTTTTCAAGATCTTTTGTATCATAAGCCATTTTCGTATCAATAGCTATTGAAATGGATGGTAAGGGTAACCATGCTCACAAGTCCATAGAAGTGATTATACTGATAATATAATTATATTTCATCAATACAAAGTTCTGACCTTCAATGTTGTAAAGAAAAACTCCCCAGGAGCAAGCTGCAGGAACCTTACACCTTGTGCCTTAACTGGAGCTTCAAGAATTAAGACGAGTTCCTTTGAAAATGCAAAGCATCCAACCATTGCAGCTCCCACCGCCAACACTGACACAAACATCCTCTGACGTAGTTCTTCAAGATGATCAAACACGCTCATTTCTTTATCATCTGGAAGTAGATCTTTATCGGGATAGAGAAAGTTATATACATCGCTTCTTTCCGGAGTCCCATTTGTTGAGTTCTCGGCGATATCTATTATTTTTTCATGAGAAAAATGGTGTATTAGAAACTTGTATACCGATTATAACATCAACTTTCTGCAGCCACATAATTTAACAGGTAGGAATCAAGATATGCAATGAGCATTCAATACAAGTGAAGTATCTGAAAACATGTAGAGTTCCACTAAGTTTTAACCAGAACTTCGATATTCCGTCTCCTAGTTAATGGATCCAAATAAATCCACTTATGACTTTCTCCCTTCAAATCCTGAACTCAGATAAGCTCAACTAAGAAACAAGTAATTTCTTTTAACTAATCCTATTCGGTACTCAAGTTATAAACAAAATTAAGGACCAATACTACTTAATCCAATTACTAATAAGGGAATACCAGAGCAATAAGCAGTTTAACTATGCCACACACAGCTTCAGAAATTGTTCCGGCTCGCAAGCTAACTACCAAGCACGATTTTCAGACGAAAAGACCTTGAAATCAAACATAGGTTTTGGCAATACTAATACCTGGCTCATCCTCAATGATCGTCGAGCCATTTCCACCACCCAACTCCGTCTGCTTCTGTCTTACGTCGTCATCGACAGCAGAACACACAAACCTATTGAAATTTCTACGGCTGAGCAAACCGGAGAACCGCAACTTCGACTTTCTCGATGTTGGGCTAATTCGAGCTGAAGCAAGCTGGGAGGTTTTAGCAGAGAAACGGCAATGATTGAGCTGCAAATGCGATGTCAGAGCACCGCTAATGCTTGCCATCTCTTCTTCTTTAGCTTTCTGAATCAAAATCGATGGCGGCTTTCAGCCTTATGCCGAAAAATCAGGACTCTGTAACATCAATTTGTTGGACCTCACTCTTGAGGATGATGATATTTTGGGGTAGTTAATAGCTTCCAAGGCCAGAGGCGTAACTTAGCAGATAATTGTGTATCCAATCTAAAATGAGCCCTTGGCTCGAAACTGGTTCTCAATTTCGGCCCATTAATTCTATTCTACCCAGCCCACGTTACAATAAAATTTGAGAAATTAGTGGATAGGTCTTTTTTCTAATGATATTTCCCAAAGGTCTATTATCATCAAATTTCTAATCTTTAACTTATTTGTCAATTAATACCTTTTTTCTCTTACCATGCTACCCTTTTATGAATTGAGTAAATTTACATTTAATACAATATTTTATTTAAACAATATTTTATTACCTTTTTTTATTTAAGAAAATTTAGTGTATCATTAATGGTTTATTATATTATTACGATTTTCCTTCCGTTTTCTCATTTTCCTTTTTTTTTTTTTCAAAAATCGTGTCAAATAGGCTTGTTCACATGTAATTTCAACAAAGAAATAAATGAGACATGTGTAAATGAATTTATATTTGTATTAATTTTGTATGTGTGATACAATATCTAATTTGTTCATCTGATTCTTTCTCTCTCATATACAAATGTGTCGATGGCTGAAAGCTTGTTCTCGAGCGCATTTGTTAGTCTTTTCTGATTGACCTTTGGCTTATTGACTTTGTTGGATTGGCCTTCAGCTTGTTGATCTCTAGATCGACTTTTGGCTTGTTGATCGTTGGATCGGCCTTTTAAGGACCTAAGGGCTTGTCTTGGAGGATCTTTAGTCTTCCAAGAGTGTTCAAAGACTTCAAGGAGTGCTCAACACCTAAGGACTGGTCTTGAAAAGTCTTTGGTCTTCAAAGAGAGTCGTTTAGCACCTAAGGACTTCAAGGAGCATTCAACACTTAAGAACTTTGGCATTCTTTGCTCTCAATTCTCTCTGAGTTCTCTGAAGAGTTTAATTTTTGAACCTTTCAAATGAAATAGAGTTATTCTATTTATAGAACTTTCCATGGGCATGTGGGCTTGGGCTTTAATGGCCTTTAGGCCCAACCATGAACTTGGGCTTTGGTTGGCTTTGGGCTTAACTATTTAGATTTGAGTTTTATTTAACTTTAACCCAAATTTCATATAACCCAATTTGACAAAATCGAATTTAATTGTTTGGTCAAATTGTCATAGAAGACATGTGGTCTTTTAGGGGCTGTTTGGCGTGCTGGTTTGGAATCAGGAACCCTTAAATTCAGAAACCCTGGGAATCCTTGGCTGGAATCAAAAATCCTGAAGTTCATGATTACTATGTTTGGGGTGCAGGGTTGGGTTTGGTTGGTTTGCTGAAATCTGTGTTTGGGGTGCAAGGTTGGGTTGGGCTGAGCTGGGTTTGTTTATGCTGTTTTTTTAAAACCATTTTTTTAGGTTTTTTTTTAGATCCATTTTTTTTACTTGATAATTGTTTACTGAATTGTATATCAATATTTTAACCAATTATGTGGATCAATTGTTTCAAGCATAGTTAATTATGAATGTGTAGTCTATTCAAGTATCTCATTCACTCCATTCATGATGATGTAAAATTAAATAACATTAGTAAGAACATATATTTTAAATACTTAATACGTTGGAAAGAAGAATGATGTTGTTGGAGTAAAGAAAATCCATAATGCAAATGAAGGTCCAAAGTTCATAATATCATAATACATAAGCTAAAGGAATGAAGAAAAGAAATAGCAATAGTTGTCCAAAACACAAACTGAATTAAAACTAAGTAGTAGATGAAGGTGATGAAGGCATCGAGTTGTCATCCATGAGGGGTCGGGTTCCAGGTGTTCTCCCTTACACTTCCACACAGTAATCATACTTCCAATCTAGGGAGAATGCAAAGAACGGATGAGTACGAATCCTATGACAAATAAGAAAGCATGATATGTTCCCTTTCCCAATGTAGATACTCTTGTTCAGCTTTTCTTTATCTCTTTTCGTAGCTTCCTTCCTTTTCCAGCCTCCTTTCTCGATCCAAAGTGTCTCATCTAAATACCTCATTCGAAGCATTGATTTCAGGGTTGGTTGGACAATTCTAATACATAGGTGGACAACTCAATTAATGAATTTTCTTGCACGTGTGAATCAGGTGGTTCTTTTAATAAAGAAATGCTTCAACAAGGATTTTTACTTCTCTCTCCAAACTCATCTCCCAACATTGTTTTCAAAGCTCTTCACTTGAAGCAAAATTCAATAAATTAAGCTCATGTCTTAGCCAAAAGTATACCATTTTAACATCTTAAAAGAAATTCACTCTTAACAGCAAACACATACAAAACTTGGGACTTTAATAACCAAAAATCACCAAAAGCACTCAAATAAGCAGGTTTAATAAGATATTTTTAAACAGGAATAACTCTTCTATTAAAGAGTTATCAAACTTTATTTTAAAATTTTAAAAAATTGGAAGTCTATTTAAAAAATTAATGAATTTAAAATTCTATTTCACAAAGTATTCAGAAAACTATTTTAGGAACTCTATTTTAGAAATTAAAAAATTAGAAGTTTATTTAATAAATTAAGGAATCTAAAACTCTATTTCACAAAGTATTCCGAAACCTATTTTTGGAACTCTATTTTAGAAATTAAAAAATTGGAAGTCTATCTAAGAAATTAGGAAATTTAAAACTCTATTTACAAAGTATTCATAAACATATTTTTGGAATTCTATTTTAAAAAAAATAAAATATTGGAGGTCTATTTAAGAAATTATAGAATTTAAACAAAATTTCGCACCCTATTTTGAAATCTTTTTCAAGTATAAATGAATTATAAAATTTGAATTCTATTTTAGAAATTAAAATATTAGAAACTATATTTTGCACAGTATTTTGAAACCTCTTTCAAATATATTGGGTTAAAAATTTGTTTAGTAGCCATTTTTAGTTTTATTTTAACATTTTAAAAAATTGACTATGTGGTCGAGTCACTGGGGTGATCGTTGGAGTGGTTGTTGGGGTGATCAGGTTAATGGGGTGGTTGGGTTGCCGAGGTGGTCGCCAGTGGTGGTTGCACGGTGGTCAGGTCGTCGGAGTGGTCGTTAGGTGGTTGTCGACAATAGTTGTTGGTTGGTCGGGTGGCTGGAGTGGTCATATGATTGGTTAGGTCGTCCGAGTGGTCGTTGGGTGGTTGTCTGGTGGTCGAGTCATTGGAGTCGTTGTCGGAGTGGTCATTAGGGTGGTAGGGTTGCTAGGTGGTCGGGTCACCAAGGTGATCACTAGAGTGGTCACCATGTGATCGTCAACGGTGGTTTTGGGTGGTTGAGTTTGTTAGGTTGTCAGGGTAATCGCCAAAGTAGTCATCAGGGTGGTCGGGTCATCGGAGTGGTCACTAGGTGGTTGTCGGCGGCGATTGCTAGGTGGTTGGGTTGTCGAAGTAGTTGTCAGATGGTCATTGGCGGTGGTTCGGGCAAGTGGAGTTGTCAAGGTGGTTGGGTTATCGAGGTGTCAAGTTGTTGGGGTGGTTAGGTCGGATGGGTGGTCGTCAAATTGGTCTCTAGAGTTCTCATTGCAGTGGTCGCTGGAGGTAGTCTTCAGCGGTGGTCGGGTGGCCGGTGCAGTCGTTGGAGTTGTCGTTGTCAGTGGTCGTCCGAGTTGTCACCGGAGTTGTTGTCAAAGTGGTTGTCGGAAATGGAAAACGACAAGTGGAAAAGGAAAACATGGCACAAACCCATGGAGTTGCACTATTGTAACCCATGGGGTTGTGTTTCAAAACCAAGGGTTTTGAACACTTTGTGTCAAACATGGTTTTGGGTTTGAAACCCAAAACCATTCCAACCTAAACCCATGGGCCAAACGCCCCCTTAATTTTTAGAATTTGCTAATTTTTGTCTTCAAATTAAATTTGTGACATATGTCAATTTATAATTGGTCCCAAATTTAATTATTTATAGTTTTGTCATTAATTTGGAATAATGACGTGGCAATTAGAGATTGCCGAAATTTCTCTATCAACAAGGCTGCTTTAAGTTCCTATTTTCATAAATGTCTAAATTTTTAAAATTTTACAGATTTAGACTTGCTGTATTTTTTTTGTATAATTTCTTGTCATTTTACCCTCGTTTATGTTTATCTCTCCACAATTATTAAGTTGATTCATTTTAATTTATTTTATATTACACTTCAATCTTATATGGTAAGTAATATTAATATTTAATATAAAAGATAATATTCAAAATTTTATTTCTATTTCAATTTGTAATATTCTTGCAAAATAATTAAAAGATTTCAATTTTTAATATTGTCTTCTTTATTATTCTATTTTTCATTTCGCACGTGTTCTCTATGTTTTCTCATTTTGTCCAATCGTTACTATCTTTACCCTTCTTCTTCATTTTTTTCAGGTTTTTTTTTTTTTTTTTTTTTTTTTTTTTTCAACTTTGCATCATTGTATCCTCTTTAATTTTTCAGCCATTTTTGGTCTGAAATTTTCTCTCGTTAACTATTAACATTTTTTTTTTGTTGTAAACTTTACTCAACAACTGCAGAAAAGATGAGTACTTCTTCGTATTTTATTCATTAAATATTATGTTTGAACCTGATATAAACGACGCATATGTGGTTCATACTAAGACTAAACCTGATTTAGTCTAACATATATTTATTGTCGATGGTTATATATATTCTGGATACATATTCATACTTGAAATATGGAATTATCAAATTCTAATATACACTAAGAATATATTTCAAAATCCAATATTGTCAAAATAAATGTATAATCAAAATAAACTATAATAACATTTTTATTAGTAATAGAAGGAATCAAACATCAAATTGTATTCCAATATTCAATAATCGTTATGATTAGACAATAATAAAATATCCCCACTACTACAATCTGTGATAAAAGATTGAATGTTGGTCCATTAAAATCCTAGCTATTGAAATTTTTTCGCTCTTATTTTCTTTTGCAAAACCAAATTTTTAAGCGAAGAGTGATCTCAATATCTTCAACGGCATGACAACTTTATGTTTGGTCTTTTTCAATGGTTGTTATGGATTAACAAATTGCATATCTTTCACCTTATTTCGTTTTTTTCTCAAATGAACCTGTCTCCATTAGCTGCACAATGATATACATATATATTATACATTCATGTGTATATTACATATGTACTTCTATATATAAAATAAAATAAAACATAAAGATGTTATATATAATGAACAAACATAAAGAGTTACAATTAAATATACAAGTGTACATATCAAATATACCTCAAAACAATAGCTATATGGAATTATTTGAGTTCCTATCACAACATCAAACTCCTCTTCTATTTTGGTATGCATTTATTTTAAAGTTCAGGATTCAAACCATTAAAAAAAATTATAATATACCTAACTATATAAGTATTATACCTCATCATAATTATTAAGTATTAAAAGTTCAGGGTTCGAATCAAAAACAAAATTCATAACATACCTAATTATCTAAGTATTATACTATGACTACACAGTATAGATGAAATATTATTGGCATATGTAATAGGCACATAGTTGAATATATACAAAGTATATAACCAATATCTCTGATTCTATTGCCTCTACCTTATTTTCTTGGGTATTTATTACTCTTATGCTAGAACTCCCAATCCCCAACAACCATTAACTTTTGCATCTGTTTTGGTTGTTTCCATTATATTATATGTTTTTTTTTTTGAAAGGTTCTATTATATTATTTAATCCTTGACATTGCCGAGTATGTATGTGTGTGTGTATATATATATATATATAATGTAAATATAAACTATAATATATTATACACATGGTGTGGTATATATCATCTCAAACAAAGCAAATACCAATATGTCTTGTCGAAATTTTAAAAAAAATGTCTTCTCAAAACTAGATATCACTATTTTTATGTCTAAACCTTAATTTCACTACATCCTAACTCCACATGCAGCGCAATAATAATTGCAATTCATGGTCAAATTTAAGATCCAAATTTCGCACACATCAAAAAGTAAGAATCAATGATAAATGCAAGCATACAGGGTATAATCCCTAAAGATTATAAAGCATTTTCAATTGGAGTACCGTGAAAACATAAAGAAAACCAAATCGACACCAAAATTGATAAAGAGCAACAACATTACATGACATTACACCCTAAAAAAAAAAATAAAAACTAAATTCCACGATTTGAAAACGTAAACATGATTTTTTTTTTTTTTTTTTTAAAGTATCAAACTAACCTTGAAATGAGTGACAAGGGATTGGAGCACAAACAAATCAAAGAGGTGGAGTGCGGCGACATTTAATTTGGATGGAAGGAAGTTCTATTTCCAATCTCAGAATTAGGGTTTTATTGTCATTCCTTCTAAAGCCATTTTGGAGAGGATTTCAATCAATGACGCATTAGTGAGTTTTTCTTATTGGATTTTTTTTTAATAAATTTTTTATATATCATATTAAATGTGAAGGTTTTATGATAATTGTGCCGGAACTTTTGTGTTATAGAGTAGAGTCACCAGACATTTATATAAATTATAGTGATTTGGGTCCATTATGAAGCTTTTATAAATATACATATATAATTTTCTTTAATTAATTTACATCTTGAGTTTGTGTGATATTGGGCTTGGATCTGAAACTCAGCCCTGGTCTGGAGAGGGTGAGGGTCGATGGTTACTTTGGGAAACAGCCTCTGCGGCGCCTGAGTTGAGCCAAGCCGACGCCGTCAAATTCAATCTGCGATGGAATTTAATCGGAATTCGAAGTCCCTGCTTTACCTTCTCCTTCACCCAGATTTCTAATTGTTTAGGAGGCCCATTTCGACGCATGGTGTAGCTTCTCTAATCAATGACCCTCTGCATTAGAGCTTCAAAAGCCATAGCTACCACAGCTGCTTCGTACCCCTTTTCTTTCAAGGTACGCCTTCTTCTTCCCTTCTCTTCATTGCTCCATTCCTGCACTCTAAGCAACAGCACAGCAACGTTATCGGAAACTCATTATAGAGACCTTATCTTTGATACAATTGAAGAAAAGCCTTGGGCCTTTTGTAATAACAACTGGGTATCTGATCAATTTGGTGCTGTGATCATCGATCCTCACTTGTTTATTCGAGTCCTCGATTGCATTCGAATCAGACCTAGAGTTGCTTTGCGTTTCTTCCGATGGGTTTTGGTTCAGCCCGATTTTAAGGGTTCAGAATTTGTGTTCTGTGCTATTCTTGATATTCTTGCTCAGAACAATTTGATGAGTTCGGCGTATTGGGTCATGGAGAGGGTGGTTAGCATTGAAATGCACGGAGTTGTCGATGTTTTAATTGCTGGGCACATGTGTTTAGAAGCTTCGATTAAGCTTCTGGATATTCTGTTATTGATATACACGAAGAAATCAATGGTTGATGAATGCTTGTTGATTTTTGATAAAATGATTCGAAATGGTTTATTGCCTGATGTGAAGAACTGTAATAGGATTCTCAGGGTTCTAAGAGATCAGAATCTCGTGAGTAAAGCTAAAACTGTGTATAGAATGATGGAACAGGTTGGGATTAAGCCAACTATTGCTACGTATAATACTATGCTGGATTCCTTTTGCAAGGAGGGGCAAGAACATCAAGCTTTAGAGCTTCTTTCAGAGATGCAAAAGAGAGGGTGTTTCCCAAATGATGTAACATACAATGTGTTGGTCAATGGGTTGTCGAAGAAAGGAGAGCTTGAACAAGCAAAGGAACTTATTGAGGAGATGTTGAATTCAGGACTCAATGTTTCAGCATACACATATAATCCTTTGATCTATGGTTTTTGCAAGAAGGGATTGTTTGTCGAAGCATTTGATCTTGTGGAAGAAATGGTGAATAGAAGAGCTTTCCCTACTCTATCAACTTATAATACACTAATGTATGGCCTTTGCAAGTGGGGGCAAGTGACAGATGCTAGACTTCGGTTTTCTGATATGTTTAAAAGCAATTTTACGCCAGACATAGTTTCGTTCAACATCCTACTGTATGGTTACTGTAGATTTGGGAATATAAGTGAGGCTTTTCTCTTGTTTGATGAATTGAAATGCAGAAATCTCATTCCGACCGTGGTAACGTATAATACCCTTATATATGGTCTTTGCAGTTTGGGTTACTTGGATGTTGCTTTGCGGTTGAAAAAGGAAATGATTGATCAAGGATTATTCCCTGATATCTTTACATATACTATATTAGTTAATGGGTCTTGCAAGATGGGGAATTTATCAATGGCTAGAGGGTTCTTTGATGAGATGTTGTGTAAAGGGTTGAAGCCTGATCGTTTTGCATATATTACTCGAATAGTAGGAGAAATGAAGCTTGGTGATACATCCATAGCATATAGCATGCGAGAAGAAATGTTGGCAGAGGGCTTCCCTCCTGATGTCATCACATACAATGTTTTTGTGCATGGATTTTGTGAACAGGGAAATCTTGAAGAAGCGTGTGATCTGTTAGAGAACATGGTTCATGATGGTCTTGTTCCAGATCATGTGACATATACTAGTATCATTAACGCTTTCATGAAAAACGGGCACTTGAGGAAGGCCAGAGAGATTTTCAATGAAATGCTCAGCAAGGGGTTAGCCCCTTCTGTAGTAACATATACAGTTCTCATTCATGCACATGCAGCTAAGGGGATGCTGGATCTAGCATTTATGTACTTCTCAAAAATGCTTGAGAAGGGCGTTTCAGCAAACGTAATTACATACAATGCAATAATTAATGGTCTTTGCAAGGTTCGGAGAATGGACGAGGCTTATAAGTATTTTGATGAGATGGAAGAAAAAGGAATTCTTCCAAATAAGTTTAGTTATACCATATTAATAAATGAGAACTGCAACATGGATTATTGGGAAGAGGCTCTAAGATTGTACAGAGAAATGCTAGATAGAGAAATTCAACCTGATTCTTTTACACATAGTGTGCTTCTGAAGAATCTACAGACGGATTATAAAGAGCATGCACTACAGTGTATAGAGAGTCTGACTGAAAGTGCTGAAGATAATGTAAATGCCAAGTGATGATGAAGGCTATGATGGAATCCAGGATTCTCAAGTTAGAGACTGATGTATCTAGTGTATACTATTTATCCTATCAAGCGATGGTTAACCTCTCGGAATTTCATTGAAAGAATTAACCTCAAATGACTCTTAAGTAAGAATTTTCTCCTCTAGGACTTGTATCTTCACAACATTCAATCCAAATCTTTTTAGTAAATTCCTGTCAACATTAATTGTCTGCTCTACAGGATATAAATGCTGATTGGTGGTTTGGAAGCTTTATGGATTGAGGATGCAGTTCATAATTCCTTTTTTGGTCCATTACTTTCTGCAACAGAGTTTAAGCTGAAATCAGTTTGTGTTGGACAAAAACGTTGTTCATTTCACGAGATATTTTATGAAGAGTTATTCACTGCATCAGGTATACGTTTGATTCCATACTGTACTTAATTTATTCAGTAATTGTTCTGGAAACATTATATTAATTCTTTTTAAGTACTTTGGAGGGGAGGTGATCAACTTGTATCTTGTATGTTAAAAAGGATCATTAGCATGAGGTAATAATTGATATTGTATAATCAATCTGGCTCTGTGAGTAAAAGAAAATGAAGAAAATGCATATCTGCATTTCTATTTCTTTTTCTTTTTTTAATAAAATATGTTTGATTCACTCAAATTTCTCTGTTATTACATTTTTTTTCAGACAAATATGAATATTTTCCCCCACCCCCAAATGTTGTTGAATTCAAAAAAAATATGAATATTTGGCCAAATTTGAAAAACACAAAAATATATTGAAAAGTACTTCTATAGTTTTTTCAAAAGTAGATAACCAAATGAAGAGATTGTGGGTAAGTAAGCCTATTTTTTGAAAACTAAGAAATTGCAAGCAAAATAGGTAGTTACCAAATCCTAAATTTCGAAATACAACATAGAGGTGCTACGGTTTAGAAATAATCTTTTAGACAGACCTCTCTAGGGTTAGTTTTCTGTTAATGACCCTTATAGAAAAATAACTTAGCATGTAGATGATAGTATCTTGGTGGATATTTTAAATTTATTTTTGGGTATAATATTTACACTGATATGACCTCTTCCACCTATGAAAGCATTTTTGGGTACTGCCATCTATGGCAGCATAAAGTTAGAATTTTGCCATAGCCATAATCACAACTGCAATAAAAATTGCCTCGTACTTAGGTCTCGAGTCTTTCACCTCACCCTGACACACTACATTCGCTGTGGCCATTGCTTTAGATGCCAGAACCAAACACTCCAAAGCCACCAAAGTATCAGCCCTGTATTCAGTGCCACCTGCAATGGCGTAACTGCTCTGAGTATGTTGAATGACGGAGGGCTGGAGAGTTTTGTAGTTTTCTTTTTTCTCATTAATAGTTTGAGAATTTTGAAGCAGGAGAAGAAGAAAAGAAAGAGAGAGGAGAGGTACAATAAAGATTTATATAAAACATGTCATCTTAGTTAGCCATATCCTTTTTCTATGCCACTAACGAAAATTCATATAAAACAAGACTATTCAAAACTACTTTAGAAACCTCACGAGTTTAATTGTTCTCTTAAACTTCGAATAGAACCATTCTTTTCAAGAAAAGATTGTTGAAACATAGTGTTTTCCTTTTATGGATTCTAAATTGGCTTCAGCTAAATGATAGATCCCCTCCCACCATTTGGCATCTCGAGTGAAAGTATGAGTTGCCAACAATTTAGAGAATAGGGCGTGAAACATTTCTTGCAGATGCATTTAGTTTATAGCAGTTGAATTTGTTTTTCATTGTCATGGCTTCCAGAAGTATAGTAAATGCTTTATAATTATTCAGTGTTGGGAGTGCAACCAAAGTCTCACATTGACTAGATAAGGGGAAAATCATTGATATATCAGTGAGTACAACCATCTTCATTGATATGAGACATTTTGGATAAAATCAAAAGCAAAGTCATGAGGGCTTATGTTCAAAGTAGACAATATCATACTAATGTAGAGATATGTTGAGGGTCGTTGTCTCTAACAAGTTTCAGTGACCATTTACTAAGAGGGTGAAACAACTAAAAAGGTTGAGATGAAGATGAAGCCACTCTTTATTTGATGAGATTTTATCTTTGTAATCTGTGGACAAGAAATCTGATGTATTATTATATTTCTCATATATCTGATTTTAGGGTTTAGGAGAATTGTTTGAAAAAATAAAACAAATATATGCCATTTTTGTCATTCTCGTAGCTAGTTGATTGTTGATATGATGTACACTCACGGCTGACTGAAATGGTGAAGTTCTTGGACATGCTTGATGGACACAAGCTACCAAATCTGATGCCTGCATCAAACACTTACAAGACCGGCTGATCAAATACACATATTCAAGCGTACAACATTAATGGATAAGTTGATTGATAATATTCTTTCTTGTAGTCCTCTGTCTAAAATCTGGGCGGTTCTGTCCCCATTGTATAAATTATATAGCAGATTTCTCCTATAGTTTTGATTCATAAGTTTAGCTAAAATAAAATAAGTGTAAAAGTTACATACCACTTATTTATTTATTAAATTATATTTTACTTCACACAAAATATATCTATGTTACTGTATTTGCAACATTCTGACTGTGTTTAGAAAATGTATACAAAATGTATACAAGGGCAATGCAATGCCAATGAATCAAATGTTGAGACAAATTACCATCGTAAAAGTCAACAGTTTGACTTTCTATCCCACAATTGTGAACCCGAAAAAAAGAATCAAATTTTATAAGTGTTGCACAATATAAAAATGATGTAAACCACCATTTGGGTGGATAATCAACGTATTAGCCTTTAGGCAATGGAATACATTCTTCCCTCTCCCCAAAGAAAAATCTCCCGGACGACTTTGAAAGTTGTGACTCTACTACTTACCCTAATGGAAAACCTGATGCTATCTACAAAACACATTAAAAATTTTACATTATGAATGGGAGTCCCATGAAATAAAAAGAATTATAGTTCTCTTTTTCCCTATGAAGAAATCAATAAAAATTATTTCCACTTTTTCCTTCCAACCAATTGGTGAAGTTGCCAGGTCCAAATAAGCAGGAATAATACAAGGGAAACTCCAACAGATATCCAGAAATGCACCAACCAAGATGGCATTGGTTTAGGATATAAACCTAAAATAAAAGGAAATGTATTAGTATCATCAATTAACAATAAAACAAGTTCTCCAAGATCAAGAAGCGAACCATGTCCAAACTTGACGCAAATTAGAAGCTCAACCACGCAAATGGCCAGAGAGAGCCAACAAAATGCTCCAATTTTTTTTGCAGGTTTCCTGGAATACAGAGTAAAGTAAGAAAAAATTTCCATCAGATTTTATATGTGTTTTCCTCAACAGTGATGTATTAAAAGATTCATAAATCCCAAACAGAGAAACACAGAGAGGGAAGGGGAGAAAAACCTGTCTTGAAGGTAAACGTTGTACTCGCGAATTGTTGGTATGGCGATTAGCCACCATAAAACCAACCTGTATACTATTACAGGGTTTCTAGGAGGAATCCAGAGACAGTACTTCAAAAAGAATGTGTTAAGCTCCACTGTCAAGAAGACAATGCAAAGAGCAAGAATTTGAATGAAACGCCATGGACCAAGTAAGGGATGCCACTCATCTTTATCCCACTGTGCCGGAGTGAACTGCCCCAAGGTCCGTTTCACCTGCAAATAAGACTACGCACTATTAGATCATAGTACAAGTAGCACACGGAAAGCCTTTTAGCGCAAGACAAGACGTACCCGATGTGTTTTAAGAAAATGATGATAGTTCATAAATGAAGAAAACAAACATAGCACTTCCCCTCAACCCAGCAACAATAGCAAGAGTACATTTCTTCCTTAAATTAAATACAGTTGAATATAATCTGAAATAAGTGGAAAATGTGCATTCCTAAAATGGGAAATTTCACATATCAGAAGAGCCAAGCAAGTTTGCCAGATAAACTGTCAGCTCATGGTTGATGTTCCCATGTTTCGAGTTTCCATTTCTCGAAATCCTTCATGGGATAAATGTCTCCATCATCTAGATCTAGAATTATGGCTTCCATGTTTAAATTTCTTGGTGAGCACTCAAGTTAATCATATATCACAGTTGAGGTTGAGGACAGAGTTTCCTATCATTAACAGTAAGGCAAGGAATACTTGATAAATTTTATTTCTTGATAGGAAATTAATGCAAGACTTACTTTCCCAATAATATTAGGCTGTCGACTTAGACCAACCCACTTGTATGTTTTCCCATCGAAATATCTGACAGTACGCATTCCTGCCCATATTCCTGCAAAACAAGTAAAAGAAATTAAAAAAAAACACAAACTAACAGCAGATTTCGCACATCCATTCTTTAACCTGGTAGTCCAAGGTCACCACACTAATCATAGGATTTATGGAACGGGAATTTTTAAGACAAAAATAGCTAGAAGGCAATAACTGGTCAGTCTGTACTTCCAATTTCCTAAGAACTCTTCAGATAATGCAAACCTATACTCCCTCCTCATCACAATTATACTAAAATCATTACTCTGGGGTTTGATAACATTAGACAAGTTACTTGGAATATTCCCACATCACTACTAGAGAGTACTCCAGATAACCTAGTATAAGGAGATGAATTTCCATACAGCATCTTGCTGATCAAGAGCAGCCGTATTAAATTCATGTTTGCAAGTTGAATTACTAGGAATTCCTCACTCCACAGTACACACTTTCCCCATTTCATGGGCTTATTGGACTCATGGAGTATGGCTTACCATGTACTCACCATACACTAAGAAAACAGGTAAGACCAATTGGCACAAAGGAAAGAACTAAGAACTAAAGAAGAATCGATATGGACTTGAACGAATGCAGTCCAGGAAAACTTCGAGCTGAATGGCCTCACATCAATTGTCGATCCCACCAGTCAAAAATGGTTTTTTAATGTCACAATTGCATAAATGAAATATTTTCCAACTGGTCATTAAATTGGATAGGTGTATAAGTCATAGTCAGTTCAACTGGTAAACCTACTAGAAGTCTGAGATAATAACAATAAAATAGTGATATTTCTGAACATAAAAATAGTACTCTACAAGGCCATCATGTTCTTTTTATAACCTAGATTTTCAATAATTAAAAACCACATCCATATCATAGCTAGATCATCAAGATGAAGCATAGAATTTGTCTCTGACAAACCCATAACCGGGGGTTACTCCTGATCTCTATTAACCGGGGGTTCGTTCAACACTCTTATAGATAAAAAGATAAAAGTTAAAAAAGAGCATATGACAATCGATATTATATGTGCACATACATACGGCCAAATTATTTCCATTTTCAGATTTTTGTAGGAGTGAAGAACTCACCAAACCAATTGCAAATTAATATGTCAAGAATAATACTGTCCCACCAGCATTCGTTGAAATTTGGTAGCATATGGCGGAAGGTAAGCTAGACAATAAGAGAAAATTTTAAGTTAAACGGCCGACTTGAGCAAAAAATCGCACAAGTCAATGACAAACAAAAAAACATAAAAGGAATGAAACGAAAAGGCAATCTTAATACGTTATTTGGTTTTGTAGTACACATCATTTTTTCGATTTTGTCCCTATTATTTCAGAAGTTCCAATAACCTCAAGATATCACAATTTTCAGGCAAGTCCTCGCTAAATAAAGCCAAGTAATAGAATAGTAATATAGTTTTTAAAAAGATATTATTCTCTATGAGTTTATATTTTTTAAATATAAAATATCCCCGTTCTTACCCAACCTAATTGAAAAACTTAACCAACCCTACCCAAGTTTAAGAACTCACTACTAAAATAACCAACCCTATCCTATTTTCTTTGTTTATGTAATCCTTTCTTCATTCACGATGTTTGGAAATTTTCAACTCTCCACATAACTGTACTGTACAATCTAGCCTTTCTTTCCTTCTAGTAATGGACTAGTAGTGTTCCTTTTTAAAAATTAATTTCAAATATATGGTAGACTGGGATTTTAATGCAGGTCAGTTGGACATTTTATATTTATAGAAGAACCAACAGCAAAAAGAATATCTTTGAAGCGTCAAACCACTATTCCATCATTTAATTTCAGTCGTCGCATTATTAAGGGCAATATTGATAAATGGCTTTATTGAAAAATTTTAATACCTTCTCTAGGTAGTTGAAACCTTTGCAACATTAACGGCAAAATTCAACAAAAGATAGCAATTGTAAAAAAAAAAAAAAAAAAAAGAAAGAAAACTAACCTCCATTATCTCGAACCCAAGTGATAGTACCCATAAAAGAGGCTGATTACGGATCAATATAGCCTTACCCCACCATCCAATTATGTGAGCAGCAACAAATTCATCAAACAATGTTGCCTGAGTGAGCGAACATAATCAGAAACATAAAGCACCTTGAAATTATACTAATAAAGAAAGTTAATGGAGGCACATGAGACAAAGCTATTGAAATTGGAAAAGAAGAAATCATACATAGACATTCTTAAACCTGCTTGTGGGATTTTCAGGAACAAATATACGACAATCAGTACCATATGATCTCTCAGGAAGCTCTAAATCAAGTATCAGAACAAAAAAAATATTTAGAACAGGCACTTGAAAAGCAGAAACCATGCGACAAACACCCATTATCTAAAAGCATAAACTTATTACCAAGGCCTAGATCAGGATGGAGAAATTTCATGAATTCCCGAGCATCATCACGCTTCTGAAAATAAGTTTACGGATAAGCAAATACAGTATACAGAAGAAAGCGGTGATATTGAAGCTTACACTCCATATCTTGAATGTTGAGTGTGGCATGAGAGCAGCTAAATGGTTTTATCAAGGAATTAGATGCAAAATATGAACAATCCTCAAAAGAGAGAACAAAGGTCAACCATCAAATACTAAAATCAAGAACTTTGAAGATATGAATACTTAAAAGATTGCAAACCCAGTATGAATTCCAGAAAGAAAACCTACCTGGAAAAGTAAAAATGTGAGTGCTACAAGATAAATGACAGCCAAGCCATGTACTAGGCGCCATACAGCTGGATGAGGCCTAATAAGAATCCTGCAAGACAAATATTATAAACCTGGTTAAACTGATCATACAATGATGAGAAATATTCAGACGCATGCCATCAAAATTCAATCCACTAAAAGAACTATGTTGTAATACACAATTCAAATTAGGAAAACAAAAAAAACAGATGAACAATAATGTCCTCAAAATACACACACACACGTTTTCCCCTAAAAACACACACACACACACTATTTGTTTGAAGAGGAAACAATAACTCATCAAACATGGCCAGAGGGAAGAGATTTCCCTCTGTCAAGGAAGTTTTAAAAAACCACTCCAATATAAATAAATCAAACTACAGTAGTTACAAAAATTTAAATGTGAGAAACTCCAATTGATTAGAAGAATCAAGTAGCAAAAGAAAGTAACTTCATTGATCAAAAAATGTAAACATCTTATAATGATGGGTCACATCACGTGTAACATCACTAGTCATTCTAAAAACCATATTGATCAAGTCTTTACAAATGGATACATATGATAAAAGTCAAACAACTAAAAAACAATATTGAAATAATAACTTACGTAGAAGGAGCTTGAAGCAAGCAATATGCAAGGAATACAGCGATCATTGCCCACACACCCCTATGAGAAGCAGCATTAACTAAAGTTTATTAAGAGGAAAAAACAATTACTTGTTCTTGAAGGAGAAATATTTATCATTCTGAAGCAGACCTTTTAACAGATGTAACAAGATCACTTGATGCAGTGCATTCAGGATCTAGAGCTCCACTGGCCCAGCTGATAAACACATCGGAACAACAAAATAAATTCATAACTGCAAATAGTTCATGCAAAAGCATTCACTGAAAAGACAAACAACAGGACTTCATTCAAATTTTGAAAAAATAATTGAAAAGGGCTACAATATCATCCAAGACTGAATATTACCATGCACTAGGAAATAGAGTCTCTAATGCCCTCCCTTTATTCTTCCTATCCAAAGTGTTAGAATCCAACCCAAAACTATAAATGTCGAAGACCATGGTGCTGAAAGTGATGAAGAGGATAGGTGATAGAAAAAATAAGACCAAACAAGAAGAGAAAAAAAACTTTAGCGAAAGTTATTATTCTGTTCCGAACAAGATGAAAAGGAAAAATACATGGACAAATGGTCTCCATGTAATTGAGAATAGAATTAGAAGCAGCTCAATTGTCTATCAGCCGAGTAACCATTGACAACAAAAACATGAACTTCCATCTTTTAGAAAACAAAGGCATACTTCACTATTCAAGAAATTGAACATGGTAGTCATTATCAAATAATTTGTCGAGTTGAAATTACAAAGATATAATCAGAGAACAGAACACTCACATAAGAAAGCAGGCGCCAACAAGTAACAAGGAAACCGTGCGTGGTCTATAGGCCCATGCAGTCCACGGATCAAGATCATCTATATTTGATAAAAGAGAATCACCATTCTCTCGAATTAGGTGATTCTTTTTATTCACTCTCCTTGGACCAATAAGTTCCATAGATTGAACTGAAAAGGTTGAATTTGCCTACTGCAAGACATGACACACCATTGGTACTTATAAAAGACACTACAACTATTCCTGAAGCTATACACTCGCGGTGCGGGTGGGGGCGAGAAGAATCCCAAAAAGTTGAAGAAATTATACAGAACTGGCAGGTTGTCAACATATTCAGAGAATGAGAATCAATAGAGCAAGCATCATTCAATTAACATACATGTTTACATACATGTTTACATAGAACAAGCAGATTATCACGAATATAAAAACGTGAAGAATGTGATTACGGTTGAACACATAAGAATTGAAAAAGATTAGAAATGAATGACACAGGTATAAGATGAAGGTTCTTGAGGTGGATCTCAATCAAAGAGGCCTAATCTCACAATGGGAAGGCTAATATTCCTGAAATAATAATAAGAAACGAAATAATTTTTTTAACATAAATTCCTCAAAAAGATGCAGTAGCAACAGAAGAGAAGAAAAGGATAGAAAGGATGATTCTGTTCAATGACACAGGAAACAAAGACCACGACCCTACCAACAATAGATATAAAGAAGCCACAATAACAGGCAGCAGACGGCAGGCACATCAACAAGGTAACCAATAATCTTTTTGACAACCGATCAATCATTCATCACATCCTGAACCACGCATGTAATGAAACATTGGCGTGCACAAGAACAAAAAAAAAAAATGCAATCGTAAAATTACCACTTGAAAAACATACAAAGTCGAATCTTTAAACAAGCTATCAAGAAAACAGTTTCTTCACTACGAATGCAATGAAATTATAAATAGTCCCCCGTTGAGAAATTCCATCACAGCATGCAACCAAGTGAAACCGACATACATCGGTCAAAATGTATGGAACACAAAAGGCCCGTTAGGTAAAGTGATCAAGAAAACATTCCATTGAAGCATGTGAGATCTATCCCCTTTGCCAAACATAAGGAATCGACCCTACAAGGTGCCTTATTATTGACATTGACATCCCTCGCCATTCTATTTCTAATAAAACCATCCTCTGACATGTAGAGTTTAAAGTCAAAGAGACTCTAAACACTCCAATCATTTAAGGCGGAAAGTAATACTCGTTGAGAGATAGCTGCTAGCTATCCACATAGCCCTCCAGAGAAGAATAAATTGCCCACATCAATTCCACTTGCGTCAAGAGAAGCTTACAAACAACATTGTGATTTGACAGAAGGCTCCAAAATTTGATGTCTTTCTTGCAGAGGCCGTTAAACATTCTGATGAAGACCAACCAGTAGCTTCTTCATCACCATATAGCAGAAATTAGTTTAACTCTATATCACTTAACTAAAACTATTATGGCATTCCAGGCAAGCTATGACCAAGAAGTCAAAACCCTCAAGCAGCCCACTTCCCAGGGATAAAGAGTCATGATGTAGAACAGTGTAAATATGAAAATGTGTGTTAACAGAGCAATCTCTCTGTCTTTCTCTCTCATCTTTCCCATAAATAATCCAAAATACCCTAGTCTAGAACCCACCTTCGCATCCATCTGTAATTTGTAAATCGATAAAACTTTTGCCTTCACTTTAACAATAAGCGCATTACTAAAGTAGACCCAACTTTAGGGGGGGGAAAGAGAGAGAGAAAAGCCCAACACTGTTGAAAAAGCAAGTATGATGTAAAAATATAGTAATTAAAACAATGATTAAGCACGGATCAAAAAAGTTATCATCATAAACCCATATGATTTAAAGAACCACCTTAAACCTTCTAAATGGCTATTCACCATTAGGACGGCGTTCTCGACAGATAGAAAAAGAGTAATCCATTTTCAACAAATGCAAATGAAGTCAGAGATCAAGCGAAATAGACTAAAACTCACACCAGATTCCAAAATCAATCACAAACCAGGAAGTAATATAATCCAAATTTCGCTCACGACTTCAAAGAGAGGGGGAAACATAAATACAAAGAATAAAAAACAACAAACCCAAATCAATTCGCCTAAAAGCTTAAAAACAACGCAAAAGATAAAGGCAGGGCAGACGTACTCAGCAGCACAGCGCGAATAAAGAATCACAAAGCGAAGGAAGATGACGACGACGCATAGAGATACCACACATCAACCCAAAAACATAAACAGTCACAGAAACAGTGGAACGATGCCGAAAAGATTAAAGCGAGAAACGAATGCAGAAAAAAGAATACTCCTCAATCCTCTTTCGGCAATTGGTACAACTAGACTACAGAGGCTTGTTCCCATATAAAGCGGAACTGAAGGCCGACAAACGGCGCTGTAGCGGTGCGATTGAGAACAAACATGAGAATCCCAACTGTAAATCAGAGAAGAAGATAGATAGAGCCCAGTACAGAGAGTGAAAGAGCAGTGATGAGAATCAGAGAAATTGCATCTGAATATACACGGAGAGAGAGAGAGAGAGAGAGAGAGAGATTGTGATAACAGTGAGTGAATGAGAGAGAGTGAAATGGGTCTGTGAAAGAGAGCGATGGAGCTGTGAAAATGGCGGATTGAAGAAGAAGAAGAAGAAGAAGAAGAAGAAAGTGAATAGAAGACGAAGAGAACGAGGAAAAATGTTCAAATTTACAAAAGCGAATCAAACAGAGGCCATGAGAGAGAGAGAGATCGTGTGGTCGATGGTCAAAGATAGATTTGAAGGGTTTTGTATTTATTTATTTATTTATTTTGGGTTTATGAATTAATATGAGAGAGATAAGGAAAAAGGGAAATATTAAAAAAAAAAAGAAAAAGAAAAAAAGCTGTTATTTAATTCGTTATGCCATTTTCAGGTTTTAGGCTCTTCCTTAAATGACGCGTATGTTTCAGGCCTAGTACCACATTCCTTTCCTTTTTCTTCTATCTATATTACTTATTTTATAATTTGATACATTTTGTGTTTTTCCAACCAAAAAATAAAAGAAGTATAAAATATTAGTTAAATAATGAAAGAATTTAGGGATTTTTTATTTTTACTCCTCAACTTAAATCAATTTTTACTCTAAACTTTTAATTTTATCAAATTACATCTCAAACTTAAATAAGTATCGCAATCTTAATCCTAAACTTTAAAAAGTACTGCAATGCTAACCTTCTACTAAGTTTTCACTTGAAATATCATTAAAAAAGTATTCTCATATGAATTCTAAAACATGTGTATGGTACAAAATTGATAAGATTTTAATTAAAAAAAAACGATAATAGAGCTAAATTTTCATTGAAATTTGTGAATTTTGACAAGGTTATTAAAAGGATCATTTGTGCATTAATAAAACTTAATTTTGTGCAAAACTTGACTTTATTGAAATTACTGAGTTTATAAAAAAATTTACATTGCTTTTTGTTTAAGTAGTTGGTGAATTAGCATAAATTAAATGGAGAGTAAAAATTGCAACAATTGTCTATGTTTAATGTCCAATTTGATGAAATTGAAAGTTTAGAGTAAAAATTGATACAACTTGACAAGTTTAGAGATTAAAATTGAATTTTTTCCTATGATTTAATTACAAGTTAAAATGTTATACTAAGTTTGATAAATTTACATATCGATTATTTAAATTATTTATAGATTATAACGGTGAGTTAAGAATATAAAATTAAAAAATATGCAATTGTAAGAGAGGCAGCACAAGACGTTTTTAATGCAGTTCAATTTTTCAACTTACTCCACAATGCCACACCCAAATAATAAGATTAATCAATCAAAGGTTAGTACCATTTACAAATCAATATTGATTTAAGCATAAAAAAAAAACTTCCATCTTAAATCAAGCTGCAATAGTTGATCGACTCCTTCAATTATATCTGTTCAATCGTATGAACTCTTTTCAATGGTGGATATGTCTTCTCCCAAAACTTAATAATATTTCTCTCAAATAAAAAGATTCACACTTTTATAATTTCACAAAAAATGCTCCCAACAAAAAAAATTACAAATTTATAACAATTGAGAGTGGATAAATAAATTTACTCTATTGGTTAGTATTGTTGTCTTGCAATACTCCAATGCCACCATGTATAAAGAAATGAAATTGATAAAAGAAGAAATGTGAAATCCAATTAAAATTTAAACCACAATCCCTTCAATTGAAATTTTTAAAAAAAATAATTAAGAAAATTTTTCAAATTGTTAGACACTTACCTAGGACAATTGAAAAGACAAAAAAAGAGTTCAATTTCAAATTTGAATTCAAATTCAAACGTGTTAAAATTAAAGAAAGATGAATAAAGGGAACTTTTAAGTGTTTTTTTTTATACTAAAAATGTCAATAAATAAAATTCCTTTCAAATAGTAAATTTGATATTTAAGCCATCATTAAGTTACTTCTTGAATTTTAATATTTTTATTGTGTTTTTTGAATTATACCTATCTTCAATTTCTGTTATTAATGTCTCAAAAAAAAATCTGTTATTAATATTGAAAGAGAAAATGTTGATGTGACATTTCATAAGATAAAATGCTTGTGGTTTTTCAAAGCATATTGATGGTAAGGAATAAAACTAGTTGTTTTATATTTTTCTTTTCAGGATTCATTACTTTATTCTTTGATACCAAAACTCGTGTAAAATATAATTAACTGATCTGAAAATTTTCTGAAGTCATTAAAGAAAATACTAGATTGGAATTATTCGATTCCCTCCTTATTGTTGAACTAAAAAATATATGTGCATTAATATTCGGTGGGATTTTTTTTTCAAAGTTGGACCTTTTTCTCTTCTTTTATTTTATTTTTAATGTCTATTCTCTATTTCTTTAATTCTTCAAAAAGAATAAGTTTAAAAATACAAATTCAAGGCTTTACAGATTATTTGAATTTGCTAAAAGTAAGTTTAGCTCAGTGGTAATTGACATGTATTATCAATCAAGACTAAGAAGTCAAAGATTTGAATCTCCCACATCTAAATGTTGTTGAACTAAAAAAAAAAGATTATTTGAATTCTCCCTCAGCTTTTGGTCGAGAGTACATGTCAATTACTATTGATCTAAGCAGTGTACTAATTTTTTTTAGATACAAATATAAAACAGGCTCGAAAGATTTGAACTTTAAATAAAAACTCAGTCAAATTGGACGGTGGTAATTAAAGAATATTGATAATGAATATTAAAAAGAATAATGGAGTAGGAGAAGTTGAAAAGAATAGTGAAATTAAGAGTGGGGGTGGACCCAAATGGCATTTGAGAGTGATAGAAAAAAGGGCCCTAATTAAACACACTTCTTTGATGAGGAATATGCAATGTGTCCAAACAAGCATACGTGCAAAATATTGTGTAGGGCACACTAGCTTAGTAATTAATGAAGACATATGGTCACATAATTAATTGGTTGGTACAATAATCCAGCTGGGACAATATCTTACTCATCTTTTTTCCAATTTAACTCACCCTTATTAATGACCTCCCGAATTCTATATAGGTTATACATTGTAGTCTATTTTAGTTCTTAAACTTTCAACAATTTTAATAATATACTTAGATTTTTCGGAGAAGATCTCATTTAAGATATCTATGATTTTTCTAAAAAGTTGCAGGTTCAAATCTCCTATTCCACATATGAAGTAACATTTAAGGGAAAAAAAATCCACCTATTTTGTTGACGATTTTGCTAATCAATGCTCTAAATTTTGAATACAACGTATTTATCACATTCAATTAGATGTGTTGTATTCTTTAGTTATGTTTAAGGGGTAGAGCTAAAAATGTTTATAAGAATGTGTAAAATCTTACATTATAGCCTTTTACATATAATGTCAATTCGAGCATAACTTATTAGATAAGACATCAATTATCATTTTAAAGATCAATGGCCGATTCTCAACCCTCGTAATTGCTGAACTAAAACAAATCCATGTATAATAATTGAATTAAAAAATTTTGCCGAACGAAATGACAAGATGATGTGCTTTGGGCATCCCCATTAGAAAGAAGGGTCGAAAGTTTTGTGCTTGTAGCTTTCCCCGTCCGCCCTTCGTCAGGTGGTGCTTGTGTGTGGGATGTGCTACCAAAAAGCTCCAATATTCTTCTTTTTTCACTATGCAATAGGTTAGTTTCTCTTTACTAAGGGTTCAAAACCTTATAATAAAAAACTTGAGCATAAGAGATGACCTGAATATCAAATATTCTACTTATTTTTAAGACGACAACTATTATAAGAGTATGGCGTTCAAACCATAATTTCTTTTTTTGGCAATATTACCCACAAGCAGAGAAACTCACATTAGGTCAAGTTTATAACACTAGGGCTCCGTTCTATAATTATTTGATTTTTTATTTTTGAAAATTAAGCTTATAAATAAATCCTACTTCCATTTATGAATTTCTTTGTTTTGTTATCTATTTTTTTATCTGTATTTTCAAAAACCAAGCCAAGTTTTGAAAACTAAAAAAGTAGTTTTTAAAAACTTGTTTTTGTTTTTGGAATTTGGCTAAGAATTCATATGTTTTCTTAAGAAATATGAAAACCATTGTAGAAAAATAGTGAGAAAACAAGCACAGTTTTCAAAAATCAAAAACTAAAAACGAAAGCCAAGTTTGATAAACATCTGGTTTTTTGTTTTTCAATATTAAACCTGTAAATACTACTTTCACCTATGAATTTCCTTGTTTTGTTATCTACAAACATATGTTTTAAAAAACCAATTCAAGTTTTGAAAACTAAAAAAGTAGTTTTCAAAAACTTTTTTTTGTTTTTAAAATTTTGCTAAGAATTCAAATGTTTTCTTAATGAAGATGAAACTTGTTGTGAAAAAATTATACGAAAACAAGCACAAAAACTAAATGGTTATCAAACGATGCCTAAATTTTTTTTTTTTTTTAATTGTTACTGTGTGGATATGTATTAAGTAGAGCTGTGCATAGCTGGTAGCTGGTTGAGACCAGATCTGCAAAATGGGGGGGAAGGATTTTAAAGAAGAGTGGTCCATTGTCGTAGCCAATATAGTGAAAATTATGCCGAACCGACCAACCAGTTGCTATCAAATGTTTAAGTTTTTTGGGATAAGATAATGAATAAACAGAATCTGTGGTTTGACAGCATTGACAAAGATTTCTTCTTCTTCCCCCCAATAAATGTATTACATAACAAACACAAAACAACACCATCTTTTCTCCTTTTATAATGTTTTATTTCATTTTAAAATTTTGACTTATTAAAAAAATTGTCAAAAGATCCATAACCATTTAAAGAATCAATGTACTTATTGAACGTTTATGATATTTTAAAAAAAAAAATGTCTTCCTTACATGTTGTCTTGGTTTTTTATTGTCAAGATTCCATGTCCTTTCTGTTTTGAAAATTTGAGTCATTTGTCTTGATATGGAAAATGATCTTTTATATATAATTTACTTCTCTAACTTCTTCTAAACTCCTCATTCATCCTTATTAAAAATAAGGAGTAGATAACAGTAGATGTCACGTCACATTTATATTAACATAGGCCTCATATGATAACCATTTCGTTTTTTATTTTCTGTTTTGAAAAATTAAGCTTATAAACATTACTTTTACATATAATTTACTTGCTTCATCGCCTATCTTTTTTCATTTTGAAATCTAAAAAAAGCAGTTTTTAAAAACTTAATTTTGCTTTTGAAATTGGGCTTAAAATCCACGTTGTGAAGGAACAAGCATAATTTTTCAAAACAGAAAATCAAAAATAAAATGATTATCAAACGGAACCTAAAATGGCAGAATACGGAGTGGAATGAAAGATGAAAGATGAAATCACAAGTGAGTAAATTTAGTGTCTGGTAAAGAATGCTAATATTATCTGTAAGATCTCATCCTTCTTCTGTTTAATAAAATCTGAGTTATTATTATTATTAGAGAGAGAGAGAGAGAGAGAGAGAGAGAGAGAGAGAAATGGGATTCAAAAAATGGATGATGAGCCGACAAGGCAACAAGAGCACGATATGAAAGGACATGGGATGGAGGGTGAGAAAGTCACAAATGTGGTGAAATTAAGAATTGAAGGGTAGAGACGACTAGGACCATTGAAGCTGCTGAAGAATTTCTGAGAACTATGAGACAAATAATTAATTTCCAATGACTCTCTGGCCTCACTTTCTGCCATTCAATGCGCAGCACTGTCTAATCCTCCTTTCAAAACATTTTTGTGTTTTTAAGGTATCAGAAAATGACATTCACAGCCTGTCTTCTACTGCCACTCTCTGATTCCTCTCCCCCTATTTTTCCATCCGACACATTATTCTTGTTTTCCTACAGCACACAGCACTATCGCTGTTGCATTTCCCTGGAAGAAAAAAAGCCCCAGTAACACTTGCACTAGTTTCAATTTTAAATTTTGTACCCTTTCCACTGGAATGGATTACAGTTGGAGAGGATGAGCCAATGGTACACCTACATCTGTTGCTTCAGGGGGGGAAGAATTCTCTAGGGATTTGAGCATTGGTCAGATCAAGCTCTCCTCTTTCTAATTTAACTTGGTGGGCCATGAATCGTTTGGATCTTTCTTTCTCTCTATATCTCTAACCCATTTTATCTACTGTGGCCATTTTCAGATTCAGACAGAGGACCAGAATGGTGAGGTGTAGGCATTTAAAAACTCAGCTCTATCACAAATTGGTGTCAATGATTTTGACATGGCACAGAAAATTTTCCATTATTTGGGGGCTTCTTTGGTGTTTTCATAGAAGTGTAAGGACCCAACATCTTAAAAAGGAAGAATAGGGAAAGATACAGACTGTGCAAGGACCCAACGTCTTTAAAAGAAGAGTCAGGAAAGATGCAGACTGTGCTGTACTGTTGCACCTTTCACCCCCTCAGCTGACATGGCTGTTTTTGGGGACTAGACATTGTTTACTGCTAGGCTATCGAAATCAAAGATTTCACATCGGAATTTTACAGGCCTACTATTCTTTTTGCCCCCCCCCCCAAAAAAAAAAAAAGATATTTTACAAGTATGTGAATGGGGTCTAAATAAATCTATATACAGAATAATCACATGTAATTTCCTGAACCGAACCTTGCAGTATAGCATTGCTTTCTCCATCTCCTTTGCAACACATGACTTTTCTCATTATTCAACTCCAGTGCCTTCAACATCAGCCCTATGGTCCACGTTCCAGCCTACGAAGCGAATGTTCTTGTATTTTCATGAACTGCGAATTCTGCTCCTCCTGCTGCTCCAAATCTGTTACTAAGGAGAAAAGTACCTAGGTCATATGATATTGTTATTGCAAGAATATCAAAGTTTGTCAGTTATTAAGTTTTTATTATTTGAAGTATCTTCATTTCTCAAAAGCAGAATCCAGAAATCATGAGATTTGGTCAGTGAACTGAAGAGCAATACCTGAGCTTCATTGGTTGTGCTCTGCTTTTACTGAATTCTCAAAATACGCTTCTGTTAAAAGGTGGAAGTGATGGCTTAGCTATGATCCTTCTTGCTCCTTTTTAGCATCATAGACATTTGGTTGAGATAGTCATGTCCCGTCTGAGTTTCACCCATCAACCACTCAAGAGCCTCAGCTGCTGCATCCTTTTCTGCATTCTTTTTGTTGGTACAAGGTTGTCCCATAATTTGCAGTCCATTAAATTCCACAGTTGCTCGGAATTGATTATTCTTCAATTGCTTAGTCTTATAGGTAGGTGCAGCATATCCAGCCCTCGTGAGTAAAGTCTGGAGCTGACTTTTAGAATTATCACCACCAGGTCCACTTTCAGTTCTTGAAACAGAAGTTGGTGCTGCTGTCAGAGTAGATGCCTTGGAGGGCTGCTGAAGGATCTGGCGGCCAAAAACGAATCGACCTTCACACTGGTCTTCTGAAATAAGCAAGCGTACAGCAGATAGGAGCTCATGGTGGGAGTGCAAGTCCATCTTTGGATTTAGTAGCTGCACATTGACCAGATCAATGAATAGAAGCACTTAGGATCGTCTATTAACAATTAGCCATTTTTAATGGTTTTAAATTTGGTTAAGATTTTAATAACATTTTTAAAAATTGAAAACAAATAAAAGATATTGTTACTTAAAATACCTTGTTGTAAGAAATATAGAACAGAATGATTATATCATATGGAATCTTAACTAATTGATGTAGTCAAAAAAATTAGTAAGAGAACACATGTTATCAACTAAAACTAAGAGAACAAAAACAACAGGTCCTACCAACACACGACATATGATATTCCACTTACTTTCTTCTGTATAAGCTCTTCAAGTTCCATTCTTAATTTCTGATACGTCTCCGCTACATCAGGTTTCATAAAAAATTCCAAAAAACCGCTCAACATTTTCAAGTGTCCATCCTGCAAGAACAAGAGTTCACTACAACATTTGGAATATGAAACTACAATGTATGAACCTTTTTTTTTGGGGAAAAAAAAAAAAGAAAAAGAAATGCAGTAGAAATACGGCAACTGCAAAAAGCTATTGCGGGAGAAAATGTTGATCCCATAGAATACTTACATAATCACCTTTTGAGATGCTTCCACCAAAGAGAAGCAGCATCGAGTCAGAGATAGCTGTCGAATCTCGAAGGAAAATGGAGTTCACTTTTATCTTCTCATTGAAAACTAGCCATGGATATGGAATCCTCGACTCTCGAGCATTGACAGAGTTCTATACAGCAAAGTGAAGATGGAATTTAAAAGGGTGATAATAAGTAATTGTAATCCCTTGACTACATTTTAGTCAAAAGAAAAAGGAAATCCATGTTACATACTAGTAGTTGAAGAACATGCATACCGAATAGAGAAGCACCTGGCCATCCTCCATAGTTTTAAGAGAAAATGACTTCTCGTTATGCTGCATGCCATTAATGTTAGTGAACACTAAAAGAGTACCGAAATAAACAAGGTGACATCATATTTGGGAGCAAGCACAAAGAAATTATCTACTTGAGACAGAGAATAAGTTAACACGATAGACAAGGGGCAAAGGGCATGTCCTTTGAAGAACAGACAATGACACAAGGCAAGGCAAAGGCATAGACAGTCACACAACAACATGCTATTCTCAAAAAAGTTGAGACAAGATTGCAGGGACATTGATTAAGAAACATTTGCACACATTACAGTCCTTCCAAGCATTGTGAATTTTATGTTCTCATAAGGGGTAAAATTTGAATGTTCAAAGTTTTTACTCATAATCTTGTTTTTCCCCATAAAAATAGATGATTCATATATAATCTTTCGATTCTTGGGGGAGTTAAGGGAAACCATAAAACCTTAAATTATTGTGATTATTTTCTAATCATAGCCAAATTAGCTGCCAATTGCCTCTTCCTTGTTTTAGGCTCCTCCCCTAATTACATAACAGGTATTGTATAAAATATAGACAGACAAGTCTCATTTCAATTCATTCGTAAGAATACACATTCTTTTCAAAAAAAGAAAAAGGAAAAAAAAAAAGAATACACAAACATAAAAAAATAATTATATTCCCCAATGATGCAACATTTTCCAATTATATTTTTCTAAAATTCGTGACTTTTATAGGTTCCATTTGTCTGTCTGCTATTCTGCGTGTGCGTGTGTTCTTTTTAAATTTTTGCTGTGCAAATATTGGTCTTTAGTCTTTAATGAACACTCAAGAGGTTTGAATAAAATAAATATTTTAATTCTTGCTTTCATTCTTTATATAAAAGATGTTCCACACATCATGATTCTTTCCTTGGAATCCTGCTCCATCTCCACGTGTCCAGTCCATTGTTCTTTTAAAAAAAAATAAATTGAATACTCCAAAATGTGTACTGCGATAATGTCCTTGTTGAATCTGACTGACACTGACAGTCTGCACAGAATAGCATTACAATGTCCACGCTTTCTATAGCATATGATTCCGCCAATCAAATGATAACTTATTGTAGTAGGGTAACTTTTTTGAACTCAAACATTTTTTTTTAATTCTATTGTATAGGGTAACCTGACCTCAACAATGGAAAGAACAAACTATAAATGGATTAATTTGTTTGGCACCAAGGGATTAGAAAAAGGAAGACAAAAAGTTGATTAAAATTAGATAAAGACAACAACATACCACAACAGAGCAAACTCCAGGATATAGGCCATAGCAAATAACTGCACGTATGAGTTGTTCATCAAGACTCCAAGCATTGTAGGAGTCCGAGTACCCATCAACCAAGCCAGTATCTCTAAGCAAAGAGAAAAACTCCTTCCTTAGTGAATCAATAGCCTTCATCGATTGTACAGAAAGGAAGTTCTTCCAACAGAAGTCATATCCACCAAAGTTCCTCTCAGCTTCTTTCCATCCCCCATAAGCCCGGATAATAGCAAGGTGATCACTATGATCTTGTGAAAATTGGGACTTTGCAGCCTCTGCAGCCTTTAAATAAATAAAACAGAATACATTAATATGAGAACTGTTTTTATTTCTATTATTTTGATTTTAGATCTATATATCTTCTTATTACTTTCAATTTTGCAAAAGACATTTTATTCAGTAAACGAACAATATTGGAGTGGAAGAAGATAAGACATCACCCTATATCTAAAAGAAAACAAGATTACAGAAAGATTCAATTGTATCTCTCTCTTCCCTCCATTGACTTCTCCGACTACAAAATGGTAGGGTGGACATATAAGGCTGGGACTAAATAAAAATTCAGTGCCTATTGTGAACAAAGTTTTCTCAATAGTTCAGACGTTAGTTACAGAGGGAGCTGAGGCGGGATCACTGAATCTGGAGTGAACACCTTTTCTCTTTCTTTGAAAATAGGGTTGCAGTTTACATTAGCTTCAAAGTCCTCCGTACTCCCTCAACCAGAAGTTTTCAAGGAGTTAAGCAGTGATGATTATGTGGTTTAGATCAAAAGAACCTCCATCAAAAAAGGTTGTCTCTGAAATCACTAAGCTTGACTTGAACGGAAGCAAAGATCGCCTTTTGATCCTTGCAGGATAAAGCTAAAAAGCATTGACAATCTTCTTTGCTATTACAGCAACTGACCTTAAGGAGCCATTTGTTGAGCCATTGAAGATGGGTCTTATGTAGAAGGCTGAGTCAAAGTCATTAAGAAAGAAACTGAAACTTTGAATACTTATGAAAGGACTAAAGGAGGATAAAGTCCTCAAGTCACAACATTTAAGACCCGTAAGTTAGATGAGCATGCCATCAATAGAACTCTTCTCACCTGGACGTAGATGCTTTCATTTGGCATAAAACTTTCACTGTTCATACAAAAATCTTCCACATAGACGAAGCCCTTTTTAGATACAAAGATAAGGTTCAAGTTCAAGCTATACTTCTCTAACCAAAAGGGGCTGGTGCACAGTTACACTTACGAAGTTACCAACATTGAATTTGAACACTGAGACACAACTCACGCAGTAAATCTGAAGTTGTTCCTCCATCCACCAGACAGATTAAGAAATGTCAGATGGAACCTTGACTCTTTTATTGCTACTGGAAATGCCTGTGTGGCTGCATTGAGCGTGCTAAGAAAAATCTAAGAAAGCTTGATTTAATGTCCGAGTATTCAACCCACCAAGAAGAAGGATCCATTTGCAAACTTGAACTTCTTAAGATAAGAATTCTACACATGGCCTTAGTGAGATCCACTGAGAGAGGAGCGATCAAAATAAAGATCCTGAAAAGGGGGTTAGAAAGAGAATATACCAGAGCCATCCAGCTTACAAACTCTCTCTCTCTGAAATAGGAACAACCATCTAGTCCATTTATAACTGAGATCCATTCTACAGCTTCTAAGTTCTTTATCCTTTAGGTTCCTTCAGACATTAAGACCCCACGATGGAGTATATAGAGACAAAAATGGCAAGAAAGGTAAGTCTTTGTTGCCCAAAAGAGCATAAGTAAGATTTGGTAAGTCTTCGGAAAGAGAAGATGTCCCATCCATCTTATCCTCCAAAAGTTCAAAGCAATTCATAATAGAAATCTTTTCCCAGAAAATGCATCTAAAATTAAGGATTGCCTAACAAAGGTGGAGTAACAGATGCGCACCAACCTGAAAACCATCCACTAGGATCAATACCAGACTTGGTAACAATTATTTAAAACCACAATGCCTTCATTTCTAATGACAATGTGAAGCTCCAAGGCCATGTAGCTAAGAGCACCATATTTATACCAACCTCCCAACTGGAAAAGACACAATTTTCCAGTATTATATCAGGTACAACAACCCACAATCTAAAAGCACTCCTTGCTAGAAGTTTCTGATCACCTTCTCAATCTCTGACATTCAAATGTTAAGAGTGTTTTAAATAGAAAAAGAAATAAATAGGAATATTAGAGAGAATTGGCCAGATTAAAATCATATGCTCTCCCATGGACAGACAGTAAGGCTTCCAATCTTTGAGCTTCCAAGAAATCCTTTCCAAAATGGGATCATAAAACAACCTCAGCTTTAGATTACCCAGCAAGGGAAAATCTACGTACTGAAGAGGTCAAACGCCTGCTAAACACCTACAATCCTCAGCTTCTTTGACCTCCTCCTTTGAACAATTACTACCAGCCACAAGTAGGCTTAGCCAAATTAATCTTGAGGGCTTGAGCTCTCTATATATAAAGGCACTCTAGAGTAAGTTATAGGTCATTATTATTATTATGATCATTATTTTTTGGTAAGAAACCAAGCTTTCGTCGAGCAAAATGAAAGAATATACAAGGGCATACAAAAAAAACTAGTCCACAAAAGGAGTCCAAAACTACAGCATCGAATTTCAATCCAAAAGAATAAATTACAAAAAGCCTAAGTACCAAACGCCCATGCGAATTAATAAGTTCCAGGTAAAATAACAAATTTGACCTCTTAACAACTAAAGCAAATGTATAGCCTACTATACGATATACCATGAAGCGAGTAGACTTACATCCTTCTTCTCCAGTGGCGTTAGAAAAGGGTCTCTCACACTGAGGCCAGCAACAATGGTCAAAATTGGATCCAAACAATTGAAGATAGCACCTAATATCAACATCTTTCCCAGTTTTGGCTCCATTGGGAGCATAATCAAATAACGACCTGTCAGGAGCACTGAATAAGGTCATCTGTTCTACATTACAAACTATACAATACCATAAGCTATAATCATCAAAACAGTGCTGGGAAAAAAAACAAAACAAAACATCAAAACAGAAAGTATAACTTAAACCTTACTCCATACCTAAAACAGTAAGATTTTCACTCTCATCAAATGCCCCAATTATCTTCAAATATTCAATAGCATTCTGAACCTGCAAACAATAGTTGACCAAAAATTATTGCAGCAAACGTGAAAAAGTACAGGTTAGTGGATGTCTGCAAAGGGAGATCCTACAAAGAAATGTGAGAGTTTAAATGCGTCAACTTCACTATATAATGTATCTAGATTGAAATAATAATGAAAAAGACCAACCGCTAGCAGCTCTGGTGACTGCAAAGCCCTAGATAAAAACTCCGATATACTTCCAAGCTTTAAGCTTTTTATTTGCAAGCAGAGGGACTGTAAAGGTGTTCTCAAAATTTCTGCCAACTGATACTCGGCAAAAGCATCAAACACACACCTAGGGTATAGATGATAACATTCTCCTGGTTGAACACGACCAGCCCTTCCTCTTCTCTACAAAATGAGAAAATAAAACAATCAAAATTAACGAACTATAAAAGATTTGAAATACTTAAAATATCTCCAAACCTTAACGCACGCACACAGTTCTCATTGTCATCCATGGTTAAACTTTTAGAAAAAGGACGTAGCAAAACACAGAGAAAATTTCAGACAGGGAAATGAGATAACAAAGAAAAACCCACACCCAAAATTGTCACATATTTGATTGCAGATTGCACATATATTTCAGGTATGAAGTATTAGGGCAACATGAAGCTCTAGGACAGATATACAAGAATTATAACGTTCTGCTATTAATGAGTGCTTCCAATTATTAGTGTGTTAAGCCACAACAAAACTAGTTTATTTCCTCCCCCCAAGAGTTGAAATACATTTTCATATCTCATTCTTCCACGTTAATAGCATTTGTTTCTTATCTCGTTTCTTATTCCATTATATTATGTATTCATTATGTCATCCATGTTAAGCATATAGGTACAATACAACAAGGTCATTGTAAACCATGAAGGCATAAATGCACAGGTCATTGTAAACCATGAAGGCATAAATCCACATGTCATTGTAACCCAGGGGCTTGTATCTGATTACTCTCTTTCCAAGTAAGCAAAACAGTTATTTCATCCTCAATTAACCTCATGAGCTCACAGAAATTTCAACAAAAGCCATGAAATTTAGAAGTATCAAACAGAGAACCATAAGAAATGCTCATAAATTTAACTACATTTGATTATTGATTGGTAAAATACAGATCATTTTACAGAAACTGTCAAGGGACTAATTAAGGTCACATAGGAATTACGTGGATTGATTTGGCTAGAAAGCATCATACATGCTTCAGTGATTTTTCCCAAGTTAAAAAAGTTTAAGAAAGAATCATCCTGATACTTGGTTAGATTTGATTAAAAAGGAAATTTCTGAGAACAGATTCAAATTACATGTTAGCAATTAGTAAAAAGATTTTAAAAGCTGAAAACAGGAGCATAATGCCTACTATAATTCAGATCCTATACCGGAAGATACTAAATAATATCTACAAAAATATAACCAGCCTTTCTCTGGTTTTAAATTTAACGTTATACTGTAGCCTGGAGAAGCAATTGGAAACAATGCTCTAGCCTCTGAAGACAGAGAAGGATTAGTTCCAATTTTATCAGACGTCCCCGAAGGGGCACAGAGAAGGATTAGTTAAAAGAATAAAAGAAGGCAGCCATCATCCAATTGCATAAAATCCCTCCAACAAAGAAGTGGAAAAAAAAATGCATGAGTAAAATATATGGTATATCAATTATACGTAGAGAAATATTCAAACCAAAAATAGAATGGAAATCCCATATGGTTCCTTGTATATGCTAACATTCGAGGGAAATAACCCATATCTTTAGCAAGAGAATATAACCTTACTTGTTGAGCAGAAACCTTGGATATCCACGAGGGAAGCAAACAAGGAGTGTTATTTAAAGCATCATACGATGTTTCTTTTGCCTTTCCACAGTCCAGAACATACACAACATCATTTATAGTGATACTTGTCTCAGCAATATTTGTTGCAAGCACTATCTTTCTCACTCCTTTGTCAGGTTCGATAAATATTAACCTCTGCAGACATTAGACATTAATGCTGAAACGTTGATGAATATACAAATTTGGGAGATAAAATTTTAGAAACAACAAAAAAACAGTATAGAGTATATAGGATCACATTAATGCATTCACAGTCACTCAAAAAAGTATGATCATATTCCTCTATCTCAATAAAGATGAAAAATATTGGCTATGTCATGCAGAAAGAAAAAGAGCATATCATGCTAACTAATATCTCACACAGAGAGAAAGAGAGAGAGAGATTTGGCGAATCAAATCATTCTGTTTCCACAATCCATTACCTGCTCTGAACTGGCCATTGAACCATGGCACGCCAACAACATAACTTGACTTGGATCTCCTAATAAAGGGTGAGACTGAAGTTTCTCCTTCAGAGAACTGATGTCATCCCACCCAGTCATAAAAACAAGAATAGCTCCAGGCATTTCACTCTCGCATATGCTGACTAGAAGATATTCTATGAGATTAAAACCAAGACAATCAGGATTCCAACACGATAAAGAATCCTGAGTTTGAAGACTGTACTCCTTAAAATCAGCTGCCATAAGTGCATCCTAATTACAAAAATTCCAAGTGGGAAAAAATGTTAAACAGATTAGGATTTTAAAGTTTTTTTTTTAGGAAGAAACGAAACTTTTCATTGATAAAATAAAAGAGACTAATGCTCAAAAGATACAAACTCCACAAGGGATTTTAAAGTATTAGTGCATCCAAAAACTTCGCATACCTGAACAGAGGAAGCAATCTGGGTTTTCCTCTTTCTTGGTGCTTGTTTGCTCATTTTCCATGTCTTCTCTTGACCATAATCATCTATTTGATTGTATGGAGTTAATCTGTAACCCGTCATTTCTAGAATATCCTCCAGAAAATGAGTTCGGACAGGGTGTGTGAATCCCTAATGCATACCAAAGCAAATGATTCAGCGCTGCATTCAACTAAATTTCCAGTCCTTCAATTGAGCTAACTTCCACCAACAGGGAAAAATTCAAAATGAGAGTTTTGGAATTATTCCATCATCATCAAAATTACCACTCACTATCCAACTCAAACAACTGACATTAAGAAATATAGCCTTTTGAGGGTTATTTACATCTAAGAAATAAATTCAAACTCTTTAGTCTGTTGCCCTTGGCTGCAATTTCCAAGTTGACCATATTTCTCAAATAAATTTCACAAAATGCCTACCTCTGGGGTTCTGGGAATGAACGGATTGTTTCTCTCTTAAAAAACATGAGGGTCTGAAAATAATTACAAAATAACCTTAATATTGAGTTCCTAAAAACTGATTTGCAAAAAAATCTACCAAACAGTCCTTAGTTTGAAACGCTGCAAACAATGCGATTTCAGTTAAATGAAGCAATCTCTTTTATGACTATGCTCAACCCATGGAGTTATTAAAAATGTTTTCAAGCAAGAAACAATAGATAATACAAATTTCAGCATTACGAGTCACTGGAGCCAAGCCTGTGAAGATTCATAAAGGAATAAAACTGAACAGCAGACATAATACCATAACATTGAATTCTCTTCTCCAAGAACAATAACAAACTTCTTATTACCGGAATGTGAATTATTTGAGCCCCACCAAAGTAGGATGAGAAAAGTTCTGCATCTAAAGTTGCACTCATTAGAATCAACCTCAATTCTGGCCGCCGAGGAAGGAGATCTTTCAGGACAATAAGCAGAAAATCTAGAATGAAAAATTTTTGGAATGAGAAGTTATAGTTTTCATAGACCAAAATCATCTATTTGAATTACTCTTCACCTTCATTCATTCCACGTTCATGAATTTCGTCGACAATAACATGAGTTATGCCTTTTAAATTTCTATCAACCAACAATCTTCTCAACAAGATGCCCGTGGTGCAAAAGAGAAGATGAGTCTCCCTCCCTTTCATACCCTCCAGCCGCACTTTATAACCAACCTTGATTAAATACATGAAGAAATAGAAACTTTATCATAATCCATAACGTTAAATGGTAATGGTTTTGGTTTCAGATTTTGAGCTGCTTACAGATTCACCCAATTTCTCCCCTCTCTCAGAAGCAACTCTCTCAGAGACAGACATAGCAGATATTCGTCTTGGCTGTGTACATATGATGCTGCAACCAGCTCCACAAAGTGATTCTATTTCTGATTCCAAAATGAATTGGGGAACTTGCGTAGTCTTGCCACAACCAGTTTCACCTGATATGATTATAACCTGCAGAATCCAAATTCCAGCCATTACAAGGCAAATATATACTTGGGAAATTATGATTTTATTTTTGCAGTATACACCAACACTGATTAAACGTCACAAAATAATAAAAAATAGAACTTGGGGTATAATAAATATAAAAAAAAAAAACTAGTAGTAGTAACTTTCACATAAAGGGGAATCTGACAAACAAAGCTAATATAATATGGGAGAGATGACGAACCAATATTCTTTTTCAAAACCATAATGTGAAAAGAGCTTTCATCAACATATATTTTTTAAAGATGGTATAACAGAACTGAAGTTTATGAGTTAGTCTAAAAAAATACATAGATACGAAAATTTTGGATTATTAAACAAAAATAGGACAAAATTTTCAAAATGGTGAAGTGTTTCTATAAGAAAAATAGATTTTTTTATTTTCCATGTAACAAAGAAGGATAAGAGTTCCAACATCCAAGCACTTCCAAGTCCATCACATCATTTTAAGAAACGATAACTTTTTAAAAAAAAATGTATACAAATACAAAATATGGGTGATAAGGGATCCATACAACACCAAGGAAATTCTAGAGAAGCTCTCCAAAGAAAGAGAGTAACTAATTAATATTTTAAAAAATTCTAATTAGAGACTCCAGCCATAAAATTAAAGAGATAATATCCCAAAAGCATTCAAGATTCCATTCCTCAGTTTGGAATGTTCTTCTAATCCTCTCTGTCCAGAGCTACAAAAACTGAATAGATCGAGTTGATCCAAAGAACGTTAGCCTTACTCTAGGATTGATGTGCTATACAGGGTAGTGAAAATGCTACTTGGCTACCAAATTTATGATTATGAGCATGCCATTTCACGACAGCTTATAATGAAATGACATGTTAGCATGCCGGAACAAGTTAAAAAGACATGGTATATTAATATATAAAACCATGAACAACCTGATTCTGTGAGATTGTGGTCAATATTGCATCCTTCTCCTTGTAAGCAGGGAGATTTTTCCGGAATTCCAGCATTTCTCTTCCTTCAGGAGATGACTGATTTTTACAAAATAATGTATGAATCAAAAAGTAAATAAAAATACAAGAAAAAAATCTACATTTTGTGCCATGAGAAAAATGACTTAAAACCTGAAAGGTGATAACCATATCTTACTGAACAGTCTTCGAATGACTTTGAAAGTCATGATGGTTATACTGTACAATGTCTTTATCAAAATATTTTTTCTTCTAAAAAATATAAATGTGTGCATATAAACTTTTTTCTAACTAAAAGATATAAATGCGTCTACACAAAAGCTTTTGTCTAAATAAAAAACCACACTCATTATCCCAAAGCGCTTCAAAATGAGAAGCCTGCTAAGTTTAATTTGATCTCATAAAAAGAATGTACATGTCATTATTCAAATCAAACGAACTTATGAACAAAAAATGGAATTTCGTTAACAAGTTCAGTTATAAGAACTCTCCACTAGCAAATCAAATGTACGCCAAAACGCTCCAGTACTTCCTAATTTAACTAAATGCTGTTTCATGCATCAAATAGACCTCAAGTCATTTGCTTTCTCAACTATAAAATAAGCTCGGTGTAAACTCTCAAATAGTAGAACTATATTTCTAAGATCAAATACAAGCATCTTAGAGAACCAATATAATCTTGCACAAGTATTCAGCGAAGTTTGTAGGTGCATCATACTAGTCATAGACCACACCAGACAGTCAAACCTATAATGTAGAAGTTCAAAAATTACTCAACCAAATGAAATGCCCTGAGGGATAAAGCTAGCAGAATGTTTTAGGGAAATTGAACCTGCCAAGCATGCTGTTGTTCACGCAGATGCAAACTTCTCCGCCAAAGAATTTTTTCCATCACAGCCTTACTAGATGATTGTAGCTCAGGTTGCTCAAAAAGCCCTTCATCTGTAGCAATGCTACCACTGCTACTTGATCTAGAGAAGGAGATATCTTGAAAACCTTTAAATCTAGACTTATGAGAGAGAAATTCTCCCAGATGTTCATCTACTCTTCTAAGCAACCCAGGAGGCAAAGAGACCTGTTCACATTCAAAAAGCTTCAATTTCTAGAGAAATATGCATAAAAGCAGACTAGGGAAAAATAGACCCAAAAATTGTACATTTCAAAACAAGGCACAAATACAACTGTTCATTTTTGTGATATTGATGCATTAAATGATAAATTAACGAGAAGCTGGCAACGATGCAAAGAAAAATATGGCTTCCAAGTGAAGAAAACAGAGGAATGAAAAAAAACTATGATAATTAGCACGGGCAGATGGTTCCTAAAACATGTGAAACAAAACGAGCTGTAAAATGAAACAACACTTATAATACCTCCCTCTGTGGACGCCGATCATCCAAATCAAATCTGTAGTTCGGCAATGGGACCTTACTAAAAACAGCAACTTTGGCATATAGATGGCTACCAAGAATGACAATCAGAACATTTAGAATAACAACCATCTATTTTAGTGGTAAACACATTGCAGATTCAAAGAAATCAAAAGTTACCTAAAAAGTCCCATTCTACTTGCCAAAGCAGCTATTTGCTCAAAATCATGTCTATCTTTTTTCTCCCTTGAAACTAACTCTTGCTTCTCCTTGTCACGTAAAAGTAATGCTAACTTCCTTTGCCACAAATCAATGTTGACAGAAGGTGAGACACCCTGTAAATATGTCAATAATTTATCATAACAATCTTGTAAGAAAGTAAATAAAAACTATAAAACATATCAAATCAAAGTATACGTTCACATACTACATACATACAGCATGATTATATGTACACAAACACATATTTGTACAAGAAACAGTTAAATATACATTAAATAAGAAACAATCATCTATTTGTAAAACGAGTAGTATCAGTCAAAAACTCTAAACAGATCTACCTTCGTTTATAAAATTCAATCCCAAAAACAAGTAGAAACAAAAAAATCATCTACTTCTAGAGGCGCCAGTCAAATTTCTTGATAGCAGCCCGACGTCAACATAGCTTTACCTAATGAACGTCATAGCCAGCAGCTTAGACTGACCATTAAATAACCGAGTAAATAACACAACAGAACGTTATCAACTGTTGAGCCGCAAATTTTCAAATCGAACACCGATCGATCGAACGTTTAACTTGAATAAAAAATTACCAACCCAGTAAAAAGAAGCCTAAATTCAAGTAACTGGAGAAGGTAGGCTCGAAGTCAAATGCACGCAGCCATTTGACAGAATTGAGAACACGGCACTAATCAACTTCCGAAAAAACAAGTAAAAACATCAAAAGAACAGAATCTCACCGATTGATGCGAAAACTCAAAATCACAATCCCAACTCTCCGCCGGAGGCCCATCGTCGTAGGCGGAATCAAACTGCTCGGAACTAAAACGCGAATAGCCGGTCGGGAGGAGTTCCTGAGATCGAGCATGCAGGCAAGGCGGAGCAGTGGCTCCAGAATTGAGGAGCGAGGCCGGAGCCTCCGCCTCCCGAAGCTTGCAGTCAACAGCGGAAACAGCAGGGGAATGATTGGGAGAAGTGACGACGGCGTGGAGACGGAGGTGAGGAGGGACGTAGACGGCGCCATTGGAGGAAGGAGAGCGGTCCTTCATTGGGAGAAGAGGAAGAGAATGGGAGGGTTTTAGGGTTTTGGAGAATTGGAGAGGAAGAGGAGGATGAGGTAGAAGATGAGGAGATGGCATGCAAGGGAAAAAGGATGGGGAGTTGGGGGATTTTCAGAAGGAGGTTTCCATTGGAGAAGAGGTTTAAGATGAGAGGTTTTGAGTTTGTTGAGAGAAAGAGAGAGAGAAGAGAAATGGTGGCGGAGGAAGCAGGCGACAGTGAAGAAGGGAAGGTATGAGCATTGAGATTGAGCGTCTTCTCTTTTTGGAGTTTTGACAGTTTTTGAGTTTGGTGTAACGGCGCACTCGAGCTTACTCCTCACGAGTCCTCAATCCGACGCGGCTTTTTTGGGATGAGCCGTGACTTTCCACGTCAGAATCGTTTTGCTGCTTCCAGGCCTGCGCCCACGTGGAATTTTTTTTTAATATTCTTTTCTTTTTTTAATTAGATTTTGGTTAAATTTGTGTCTATTCCATCTTTCAACTTTTAATTTTGTTTCTAATAGATGATTGACTAATTCGATGTTTTTTAAAATTCACATACCTACTAGACATAAAATTGAAATTTTATAATATATAAAATTTAATTTTATATGTAATAAATCAGTTAATTTTAAAAAATTTTGAACATATCTTTAATTTATTACACACAAAATTAAAAATTTAAGAGTCTATTAATTATTTTTTAAAGTTCAGAAACTAAATAAACACGAAATTAAAAGTTGACGGACTAAATTTGTAATTTTTAACCTTATATTTTTTTATAATATTCTCTCAACGAAAAACGGGGGAATAAGTCAATTTATACCATAATTAAACTTGGTGCCCATGTGGGTTATTTTAAATATTCTCTCGATAAAAGAAAAATAAGGGAATAAATTCATTTATACCAACTTAGCATGGTGTTTCACTTTTCACTTTTAAAAAAATATATATATATTAACTATGGATATTAGAACCTCTAACCTCTTAACCTATGATAAATGTCTTAAATAGTTAAGTCATGCTCGAATTTGCTATCACTTTTCACCTCTAAACTTTCAATTTCATCGATATGAACTCTTTACTTTAATACGTGTTGCAATTTTTATCTTATGTTCACTTTTGGCTAAATTCACTCACTAAATTTAATAATAAGCAACACTTGTCAAATTTTAAGGTGCACTTTGATGAAAAAATTGAATGTTCAAGCTAAAGTGAGCTAGTTTAGCGATAATTATCATGTATTTTTTCTTTTAAGATTAGAGGTTTAAATCTTTATACCCCACATTTATTGCACTTTTAGATAAAAATTCGTGCACTTTGTCTATTTTAGGAAATTTTTTTTACCAAAAAAAATCCAACCAAAGTAAGATTTTATTCCGATACTTTTCTTCACACAAAAAGGTAAAAACCAATATTGAATCAATTATTTTTATTAAAATTATGAAATCATTATAATTATTATTTTTAGGGCAACGACTGTAGGAGGGAAATCTAAACCGCGTAAAAAAAATCGTAATTATGAGCTATGCTAACAGTTTAGTTTAATCGCAATGATTTCATAAATTTTAGGGCATAATTTTTTTTTTTAGCAGAAGGGTTAAACCGACTGAATCGAAGTTGGTTCAGTCGGTTGGTTCGGTTCAGTCGGTCGGTTTACGGCAGGAAACTGATTTTTTTTAATATATGTATTTATTTTAACTTATATTATATATATATTATTTATTTATTATATTATATTATTATTATTTAAAAAAAAAAAAAAAGGAGGACGGTCAGTCAGGTTTGGGCTTTTTAGCCTCCCGACTAACTGATTTGTCAATTTTTCTATTTGCAAAACCGACCCCACCCGCCATTGCCTATAAACCGCCCGACCGACTTCGGTTCGATCGATTTCGATCAGGCGGATCACTTTTTTGGATCTTTTGCTCATCTTTAGTTGGATGAGTTTTTTTTGCAAATTTTATAAACAATTATGATAGTTTTTCAAGTTTTTCAATTTTGTCTTTGTTGGACGATTTGGGCTCGCCAAGACAGCAAGCTCAATCGGATATTTGGGCCCACTCAAATAATAACTTGGGCTGTAAGATTCGCCCACACTGGACTCATTTTGTCTAGAAAACTTGATTAGGCTTTTATCGCATTTTTATTACTACTACTATTATTATTAGTTCAACAATTGCCGAGAGGAGATCGAACCTCACCTTTTGAATAGTAATTAGTACACGAACTATACTCGATTGGCAGCTTTTATCGCATCTCATTCTCAATGATACCCTTATCAATTGTATCGTATCATTAATGTCGCTCCACCAATTTGGTTAACCTTTTATTTATTTCTAAAATATCCTTCTTTTATTTGTTTAGTTGAATTGAGGACGAGCATTCAAACCTACCTCTTAGTTGGGACTCGAGAACTTATGTATTAATCGGTTGAGTTATGCTTAGATTTGACATTTTGGCAGAACAATTTGCTTAATGGGTATAATTGTTCGTGTTAATGGGAATTTTCAAGGAGCATAGTTTTCGTATTGGTGTGGTGGTTAATTTTAGGCATTAAATAAAATTATGCAGAAATTATTTCGCCGACTGTGAAGTTTTTTTTTTTCTTCTTTTAAGATAACGATTGTGAAGTAAGTTATATGTATTTTGTTTCCTTTTCATGATTCGATGGAAGATGTTATTTTTCATGTGTAATTAATTGATAAAGAGAGATCATGTATCGATGAAAAATTATTCAATAAAACTGTCACAATGTGGCTGCCTCATAATAATTGTTAGATGTAGATTCAATAAATTTCATGTCATTGGATATAAATTTGAGTTACTTCTCTCTTTACATTCAAACAGTGAAAAATTGTTAGTTACATTGTGGTGGCCTCACCGAATAAGATAGAGTTTTCATGATATTAAGAATTTATCATTACAAATATAACGTTCGTTAATTTTAATGTTTTTCTTAAAAAAAACGTTAATTTTTATGTGAGTTTATATCTGTCGATGATAGAGTTTAGGCCTTAAGATGCTGGTGATCTCGTGTTTGGAGTTGGAAATAGATAGAAAATAAGTATTAAATTTGTTTCAAACTAAATATTTGTAAGTATTGCAGTTGCCTAATTGGTGGTTGGAGGATCTCTCGACATTGCAACAATTTCATAAGTTTGAAGGTGAATGATCAAACATAAAGGCAGAGCCAAAATTTTACATTTTAACTTTCTATATATATTGGTCTCGTTTTTTATTTTTAGTTTTTGAAAATTTTGCTTAAAAACACTACTCTTTCTATAGGTTTCTTTGTTTTGTTAACTACTTTTTACTAACGTTTTTAAAATTGAAGTCAAGTTTTGAAAACTAAAAAAAAAAAGTTTTTAAAAACTTGTTTTTGTTTTTGAAATGTAGTTAAGAATTCAAATGTTTTATTGAAAAACAGGAAAACCATTGTAAATAAATTATGAGAAAACAAGCATCATTTTCAAAAATTTAAAAAAAAAATTGAAGTTTCGTTTGATAACCATTTAATTTTTGAAAATTAAGCTTATAACACTACTTCCATCTATAGGTTTTTTTTTTTTTTTTTAATTTTGTTATCTACTTTTTACAACTATTTTCAAAATCCAAGTCAAAGTTTGAAAACTAAAAAAAAAAAATAGTTTTTAAAAACTTATTTTTGTTTTTGGACTTTGGCTAAGAACTCAAATGTTTCCTTAAACTATGGTAAAGAAATTGTGAGAAAACATGCACAATTTTCAAAAATAAAAAACCAAAAATCAAATGATTATCAAACATGGTCCAAATAGTTATTATCAAACAAGACCATAATTATTCAATTATAAAATTTTAGAGAGACGAATTTGCGGGAAAACTTGAAAAACATTAACTCTTTATATATTTATATTTATAACTTTCTTAATCTAAGACAAGATGATGGGGCATTTCGGCCCCTCTTCACTCTGCTCTTTGTTCAGGTGTAGTTTTTGTAATTTGCCTTTTTTTAATCATTGTTTTAACATGAATAAGTTATTTGGGACGTGAGTTATAATAACATGTGTCATAATAGTCGGTGGAATATTCTGCACCCCAAACACAGACTATTATAATCCAAACTAAACAACTCGATCTACATTTTAAGCAATATTATATAATTCTACAGACTATTATAACCCACAGACTAATATAACTTATATGTTATTATAACTCACTCAGTGCCTCAAATAACCCCAAAGTGTTTATCAAAACTAAAGTTCATCCCATGTTACGTGAAACGTCCTTGCTAAAAAGGTCTTCCCCTTCCTCTTGCCATTGCTAAAAAAAAAAAATAGTTTCAATATATACCAATACTGCTAGGGATAAAAAATATTTTTGTTGCTATGATCCTTTTGCGACCTATTATTGGATAAATACGTTTCATTCAGTATGTAGTTCTAGAAATTATAAAAATACTACAAAATTTGAGATATATACATCTATATATTATTGTAATATATACAACAGATGATGGTATAATTCAGTGTAGTACTCTACGATTGACCATATGAATTGAGAGCAATAGTGGTCTACAATAATATAGACCATAGTCAAAATGTTAACCATGGTTTATAGTATTAGACAATAATTCAATGTAAACCATATAGCTAAGACACATTTTCTTGGTTCAACGTCGGAGATGGTGATTCAATATCTAACCCTTAGGACATATATATAATACTTTATCATATTAAAGCCACTATTTTTCCAACTATATATATGATATATTATGGAATTTCATATAATTGTATTTTTTTTTAAGGATAAAAACACTTTTGGTCCCTCAACTTTCATGAAAAGTAACAATTTAGTCTATGAATTTTAGTTTGTAACAATTTAATCTCTATACTTTGAAATTTTTTAATAATTTAGTCCATTGACTTTAAATTTTGTAACAATTTAATTCATATCATGAAAAATATCATTAAAATTTAGTGTTGATTTTTATTATGTAATGACTTTAGTTTTCGTAGTTTATATAAAGACAATAGATCCCTAATTAGTTTATTGATCTACATAGGTAAGAAATTCATTATAAATCTTGACAATAATTTTTACAATAATAGAGAATAAATCGCTAAAAATTTTAATTGAAAGTAAATGGACTCAATTGTTATATACTAAAGTTCAAGAACTATATTGGTACAAAATTAAAAGTACTTGAACTAAATCATGACAAATTTAATGTTTAAGGACTAAATTTGTTGTAAACCACAGTTAAGAGGTTGACCACTATAATCATTTATCACCTTTAACTCTAATATTCTTTCAGAAATTATTGTCTAACCTATAAAACTACACTAGATATATGTACTCAAATTTTGTAGCACTGAAACGAATTTAGGTTATGCTAACTGGAGTATAGTTCAATTGTTGAAGGCATATTCCTCGACCCAAAACGTCAGAGGTTCGAATCTCCCATGTGTTATTGAATTAAAATGAAAAAAAAAAAAGAAAAAAACAAACTCGGGTTATACCTTTGCATAATAAACCATCATTCAATTATCTCACTAGGGTTTTTGTGTGTGTGTGTTTTTTGATTTTTCCTTCTTCTGAGAGACCAACGATGTCACTAAGTTGAATTACTAACTTCGTGTTTCCATTTCTCTTTAAACAAATTTGTGTATTCGTAAATATATTTGACTTTCCACAATGCTAATGTCCAACCAAGCTTGTTTGGTTGTCCCCTAAAACTATATCTGCCAAACAAATCATTTAGTAATTCTTTTTTCTAAATTTAGTAATATATAAAATGGGATCAATGATCACTGATCTACACATAATCCAAACAATTAAATAAAAAATATCTACTAAACACGTATGCTCCTAATAACCATTTTGCTTCAACATTATTTTATTAATTGAATTAAGTTTAGATCGACAATAATAGAAGAGATTTAGTGAGTTTGGCACGACAATTCTTTTTAAGAACTCAATGTAAATGATTTCCTAATAACGTATTTAAATGAAAATTACAACAACAAAAAAAAAAAAAACCTATGAAAGAGAGAGAGAGAAGGGAAGTAATTAGAAATGATTTTATTAAGAGAGAGAAACGTAGAAAAAGATGAGTGTAAGCGATGCATTTCCAGCAGCGGCAATACGCATATTATTACAACAAAGCTACCTCGTATGCATCTCTTACAGTCCCATGCCAAAACCAACAACACACAAAACACAACAAATCCAGACATGCAAAAATTTAAATCATAAAATCAAAATAAAATCTAAAAAAGTATTTAATTTAAGTTAATAATAATTCGGACCGCTACACCTCAATTCCCCGCAATGCAACGACGTCGTCTCGACGCTCTCTCCCACTTCTGCAGTACTTGAGAAACTCAGGAGAGAGAAAGTTGCACACTTAATTCCACTTTTCTCTTTACTTTGTTCCTTTTCACGTCATCCCCATTGGCTTTCCTCCGGCGACCGCCGCCGCCGCAGATGGTGGCCAGAGACTGCATAGCGGCGGCGGAGGGAAGAAGGAAAAAAGGGGGGGTTAATGGCGGAGGCAGGAGAATGGGAGAAATATTTTGAGGGTATATAAAGAGGAAAAATGTGGGGTTGGTTTGGGAATTGTTGGGCAATTTGGGACGGATCGGTAAGGGCATGTTTGTGGGAGAATGGGAAAATTTCCACTAGCTCGGAAATCGAGGTGGCTTTGTTTCTTCAATTTTAATATATATATATATATATATATATATACGTACATTTTTTTTAAAAAAATTATGGAGAAGAAGCAAAGGGTGGTGGGTTTCAATGTCGACACAGCATGTGAGCTTTTTTTCTTGGGGGGATGTTAATGGTGGTGGGGTTTTGTGTTCAGCAATACACACAAAAAGGAAAAAAGAAAAGGAAAAAAAAACCTCCTGAATGAATAATGATTTTAGGAGAAATTATTGAATGTGGTCGCTATATTGTGTATATATATATATATATATCATATTTTAAATCGTTGGATGTATGGAAAAATTATAATTTTTAATTTATCTCTTCTACATCCAATGAATATAAAATTGCTAGCCACATTCTATCCAATTGAAAGAATATATAGAAGAGGAAAAAGTACACTCCCTTGCGCACACTACTTAGATGAACTCTTAGCTTTTCTAACATGTGTTTTTACTGGCTTAAAATTTTTAGTAGGGGCCTAGTTATCTTTTTCTTTTTCAAATAAATGTAAGGATAAAGGCAAGAGCAGAGAGAAAAGGGAGAAGGGAAGCAATGCCCCATCTTCAGCTTTTGTCTTGAGTTAAAAAGTTATATTAACCAAAAATAAAAAAATAAAAAATCTCTCTTTAATTTTCCTCCTCCTATTTCGTTTTTTAATTGAAAGATTAAATACACATATACTATATACATTTAGAAGATCAAATTTTGAGTTATATACATAACTCAGTAGATAAGATATCAAATTACCATATCAAAGGTCAATAATTTAATTCTATCCACCTCACAATTGTTGAACTAAAAAAAAAAAAAAAAAAAGGAAGGTCAAATTTTGGCTCCTCCTTGAGTAGGTGAACAAGCTTGAGAACCCATATAGAAACTAATAATAATATGTTTGAATTGAAAATAACTAAAATATATCAATAAAAATGCATTGCATCTAAAAGTCATTAGAAGTTACTTCCTATCTAGTGGTGTAAGTATGTAACTATGGCTCATTGTTTTATCTTTAAATTCAAAAAATATTTGAAAAGAAATTTAAAATTTTAAAACTTTTGCTTTGATATACCTTATATATTCCTTATATATATATTTTTTTAAAAGTTCAACAATCTGGGAAGGTGAGGATTCAAACATCTAACCTTCCAGTTGATGATACATGCTTAAATCAACTAAATTTTTCTCAGGTTTGACACTCCATAATTTTTATTTTAAATATAAATAAAAGTGGGGTAAACTTTTGCTATCTTTGTAAAATTTTGTAAACTATGTCTCTAACCTCATGATGTCTTAGTCAACTATTCATGAATCAAAATATAAGCAATATAAAGGTTAGATTATACAAAATACCAATGAACTTTACTGTAGGTTTCAATAATTCCCTTAAACTTTTAAATGTTTCATTTTTATCTCTAAACTTTAAATTTGTTTCAAAATAATTCTTCCATCATCTTTTTCGCTAAAATGAAAAGACTGACTTGTAAAATAGTAGTACACATGACATAATTGTAGGATTCAATTATGTCATTGAACTTTAGGATAATTTTAAAATTTTGAATTATGCCCCTATACAAATACACATTTATCAATCTAACTTATTTATGTAGATAATTTAAATATCCTTTATAACAAATACACATCAGTCAATCAACATATAATTAGGTTCGAGAAAGTATATAAGTTTTCAAGGCCACTTTTTGAAGGGGGGGTTGGATAAAAGAAAAGAAAAGAAAAGGGGTGGGATGTGGGACCCACAACACACATAGAACTTTGTGCACGCAAATGGAAATTCAAATGGAAGAAAGACGACGGCGACTGTTGGAAGTGGAACGTCTGGTTTATCATTCAACTTTTTATATCCTTCCACCAAATTTAAAATCTTGTATATTTGTAAATCTTTTATTATTATTATTATTATTATTTTGTTTGTGTGTGTGAATAAATTCAACTCCATGATTGAGCACTCGAAAGCTCTCCCATATTTACAAAAATTAGTGATTGATGTGACACTACTTGGAATGAACTTCTATGCATGGCCTTTGAGCAAAATCATAATTACATATTTTTTGGCTCAAAATTTTTAACACTTTTACAATATCCACGTGGATTATTTTTGTTTGGAGAAACTAATCAAACTTGTTATCATGAATAGAAATTTGGTTACATGTGCAACAAATTATAGATAATAATTAGTACGGACCGAAGTTAGAAATTTTCCTAGAAAGGGACAAACTCTTTGGATGTATATATAAATAATATTTCAATTTTGAAGATTTAAGAAGAAAAATAGAGATAAAATTTTAAAATATTAACCCGTGTTTGATAACTATTTTGTTTTTAAAGATTGTGTCTACTTTTCCTCAATTTTTATAGGAGGTTTTCACTATTTTTGTAAACATGTATATGAATTATTATTAGCCAAATTCCAAAAACAAAACTAAAATTTTTAAGTGACTTAAATTTTGAGAATATTCTTAAAAAGTAGAAAACAAAATAAAGAAACACAGAGATATGGAAGTAGTATTTATAAGCTAAAATTCAAACAACACAAAACTAAAGTAAAATGGTTATCAAACAAGACCTTTCCCTTTTTGATACAAAATTTTAACCTAAAAAGGCTAAAGAGATGGACTATTACTCCCCTCTTTCATTCTTTACTCCACCACTAATTGTTACATTACTAACATTAGAAAGAAAGATAAAAAAAATCAAATTCTACTCTCTACAATGACATTTACTCTCCTCAATTGATACTTTTTTTTTTTTTGTCAATAATTCACCATAAGTGGAAATAAGATATCTGAAACTACAACTTATAAAAAGATCAAATACCAATATATTTAACTAATTGAACTTAGTATACGTTTGAATCGACTCTTCTCAATTGATAACAATAACTCATGTCTTCGGAGTTTCAAGAGGAAATTTAATACCCTTAGATATAACCCTAAGTCCACATCAAACTCCCCAACTAATTACAGAGAAAAACTTGGTGAAAAATGAAGGCAAATTCACTTCTTGATATTCTGATAAGAAAGACAAAAAGCAAAAGAAGGAAGAAAAAGTCAAAATCCTCACAATGGCCATTTAGAAAGAAATGGACGATTGAAAAAAAAAAGTGATAACTGTCTGTGAGGCAAGAAAGACACGATCACTTTAAAAATAAATAAATAAATAAATAAATTGACGGAGGGAAGAAGGCTTAAGTTTTAGTGGGATAAAGAAAAGCCAACACATAAAAAAAAAAAAAGGCAAGCCTTATAATCACTTTACTATAGATTTGTCAACTACATCAATTAAAAGCATTCACATAAAGCCGAAATTCTCATATTTACAAGTCAGCGTTTTTATGTATCTTAGATTCTTTTTCTCTCTCTCTTTCTCATCTTTTTCCCATTCATTAACATCATCGTCCTCTAAGGCATCTGATTATTTTGTTGTTTTTCATTTGTATTCTTCTTACAAGATATAAAGTGGAGCAATATATTTTGATTGTGATGTATTTAGTTGTGTTGAATACAAGATAGAGAATAGATGAGGTGATGCGGGTTTTTCTTTGAAGTTGTATTGTATTTTATCTTTGAATTTTAAGGCAGGTTTTACTGGCTAATGTATAATTGATGTCTATTATTAACCACGTGTCACGATTATGTATACATAATGTATCAAGGAAAAAAAAAATCAATATATGGGACCACGCATGTGATTTGTGAGGTGTCTGGTGCTAATATTCAAATATCTAATACACAATTTGAAATTGACTTAAAATAAAAGTTTCTACTATTTGAAATTAAAATTTTATTTGAGGGCAGCTACGGTTTGTAATTCATGTTTATATCTCTTCTCATCCCACGAGAGAATTTAAATAGAAAAAAAAAAAAAAAACAAGCTCAATTTTAAATCATAATGTAAAAACAATCTATTTGTGACAATAAATTAAACATTTTTTTATTTTAAATAAAAATTTAGGGCAAAAATTCAACTAATGAACAATATACTCATTATGATGAATTAATTTTTTATTCTTACAATTTTTGAACTAAAAAATAACAAATAAACAAGGTACTTACTTTTATAGCATAGCCTAATTGTGGTTCCAATGCCTAAAATATAAAATATTATTTAAAACATAAAGTATTTGACAAGTATGCCAGGTTGCATTTGCCATCAATCTCAACCGTCCATATACATTGTGCGATGCATCAGAGCCGCTGCTTTCTCCAAACGTCACCAACACGTCATTCGGACGTCAAAAAAAAAGAATTCAATCACAATTAATCAATCCCTACATACCGTATTAGACAGGTAAGATTAATATATTTAATAAAAAAAGGTGGGGATAGGAGGAGCGTGCAAGAAACGCGGCAATATAAAACGCAAATTTCGGAGGGAGGGGCAAAAGCGGAAAAGGAGGGAACAATCATTGGATACTCGAGCCCCCCATCAAAGGAAGAATGTGGAAAGTGGGGTGCGAAATTCCAAAAAAGGGAGAATGGATGTGTCCAGTTTGTGTCCGTTGATGGGGAGTTGGGCGCGTGAGACTCGATGCCGTATCTTGTGGCGGTTCAATCTAAATCCAATCCAACGTACCAGATCCTCTCTCCGAAGTTCATGTCCAAAATCTGTGGCGTACAATGTACGCGTGCACATTGGATCCTACGTTTTTTCTTTTTCTTTCCTTTTTTTTTTTAGTTAAATTATACCAAATAAATTTAAAGTTTATAGTAGGTTTCAATTATGTTTTTATTGTTCATGAAAGTTTCATTTTTAGCCATAACTTTTAAAATCATTGAGAGAATTTTCCGATGTGGGTGCAATGAAAGTTTTAATTTACTCGTGCCATTTTCTGTATTGAAAAAAAAAAAAAAAACTCTTAACCTTTAAACTTTTTTCAAAACATTTTGTATAAATTACTTTTCCTTTAAAATGAAGATAGAAATATGAACGAAAATTGTATGTGATGGTGAGATACTACAAAAAAAAAAAAGAAAAAAGAATAACGTTGATTAGGGAGATAAGCTGCTATGAGGATAAAATTTTAATCAAAGTAATGTCGTTTAGAGAGGGAAGCCACATATTTTGAGAAAAGTCACATATTGGTAATAATTAACAACCTTATACACAAGAAAAAGTCAAAAGAGAGTGGTGCCAAGAGAGAAATATTTGAGATTGGAGTTTGTTATTGAGATAAAGTTAGTGGATTTTAGAATTATTATTTATTGATTTTTTAAAATAAACCATTTATTGAATACTTAGCAAACGACATCAACTAATTAGTACAAAAAAATAAAGGGCACAACTTGAGTGCAGCCTGTGTTACACCCCAAGTGTGGTAGGTGCAGCCTGGGCTGCACCCAAGTGTGGTGCTGCCCACCTTACAACCACGAGATTTAAAAAAAAAAAAGATTTGTGTGGTTGTAAAGTGGGCATCACCATATTTGGACCAAGTTTTTTTCAAAAGTAAATGTCTTTTATACTTATTTTCACAATTTATTTTTTTATAAATTAATTTCATAATAAAGATGGTATGCTATTTTGTCTTTAATTTGTTGGAACTTTCTAAATTTTCACCAGCGCGAGGTTAAGAAATTTCACAGACTGGCTGGTTTTTGGATGTATTTTCATGTTTGAATTTTTAGTCCAAGTTTGAATAATATGTTGTTTTGTTTTAAAATAAAACAAAAGTGACTACACGCCAAAACAACAACAACAATAATAAACTTCATTTATATATTTAGGGTCTAGTGGTAGAATAGCACATGTTAATTAAATATAATATAAATAGATAATAAAAGCGTATCACAAAGTAAATAAAATTGGAATCATTACTTTTTTTTTTCTATTTCGACGAGTGTCTGAATTAGCTTGTACGTATCTTGATTAATTTCATTGGACAACCGACGAATCTACTACATTTGATTGATAGAAAACACGTAGGATATTAAATCTTAAGTAGGTAGTCACTATGAAATGAATTTATCATCTTTTATTACTTTAAATGAATTATTATTACTTATTACTGATTCAAGTTTTATTTTAGAATTGACTAGTGTTGTTTTAGAGAGTTCCCCCACCATTTCTTTTGTAAAATGTGATTTGACAAAAGTACGAAAAAAGTAAACAATAATCTCAATGTTTAATATTTTTGGCAGGGAAGAAATGTTTTAATATTTTTGAATGGAAAATTCTAAATTCATAAAAGGTAAAATAAAACTTGTGGTTAAAATATTATTTTGGTCATGTACTTTAGATTTCATTCAATTTTAGTCCATGTAATTTCAAATGTTCAAATTTAGTCTATGTATTTTGAATAAATCTTAAAATTAGTATTTATTGTTAGCTTGAAGTTAATTTTTATGAAACTTGTTAAAATAATAATAATAATAATTTTCATTAAAAAAATACATAATATGAATAATTTTCAAAATTTATAGAGGATATATATATATATATATATATATATATTGAAGAGCTAACAATAAACTAAACCGTAGGAACTAATTTTAAAATTGATTGGAAGTATGAGACTAAATTTAGACATTTAAAAATACAATGATTAAAATAGAACAAGTCTCAAAGTATGTAGACCAAAATAATATTTTAACTTAAATTTTTTCATGACAATCATAATCTCAATAAATGATATATTCTTTTAACGACGAAATTCTGATGTATTAATGATATTGTTTGAACACATTATTTGTTAAAAATGCCATTATAGAAGGATTCCAATTTTCTCTTTCAATTTTTTAATAGAAGGGTGATTAGACAAGGCATTGATTCACTTTAAAACAGATAACAAACCTTAATCATATGTAAAGTGAAGTTGTGACATAATTATTTGGTTTTCAAAAGAAATATTGAAATTAGTTTTTTCTATTTGTAGTAGTTTCCTCAAACATTTTGCAAGTTTTTTTTTAGTTCTTATTTTTCCTTTTTAAATGATAGCTACAATAGACTTTTATTAAGTTTTGTTGAACCATATCATCATTTTTTCATATGCCAGATTTAATAATATTTGGAGACGGATTAAATGATAAATGAGCTAAATTCATGTTAATTTCGATTGGGATACTCAAGTGCATCTATTCATATCATAAATATTGTTTAATAATAATAATAAAGATAAAGTTTAGAAGGAGAAGGATAAATTTGGAAGTTCGTTATTCAAGTGAGTATAACAGTAATGTTGCAGTCGGTATAAAAAAAAAAAACAGTAATGTTGCATAAAATTAGCATAATGAGAAATTTGTTAGCAAGTAGGATATGAAAATTGTGATCTAGAATTATTATTATTATTTTTTTAGTTATGTTCTAGAATTATTCTGTATCAAACTCGCATGTCAATTTTCATAATAAAATAAAACTGCAACCAATCAGTCAAATCGGAATTGTTTTATATAGTTTATATAACTCAAATAAATAAATTTTCAATAGCTGGAATAGCTCAGTTGGTTAGAGCGTGTGGCTGTTAACCACAAGGTCGGAGGTTCAAGCCCTCCTTCTAGCGTTTTTCTTTTAATTTGTTTCTTTTTTTTCCCCTTTTTGTTGTACCAACGAGGAAATGTCAATTCTCTCCCCCCCTCCCTCTTTGTCCTCTTTCACTAAGGCAAACGTTGTTTTGAAAGCCTCCAACGAGCAAAGAGATCTAAAATAACATAGGAGATTTTGGAGAATTTCATTGGTTTTTCAGTGTAATCATCATAATAATTCTTTGTAATTTATCCCCTTAAAAAAATCTTTGTAATTGTCGTCTCCAATTTTCTCATGTAAGTAGAAGAATAAGAAGGGAGAACAAACAAGGTAGATCATTCTCACTTACGTAAGGAAAGAAAGGAATAGACCTTGAAGAAACTCATTGAAAATAAAAAGGAACAAATTGAAAACTCCATCACTCCATTGATATACAAAACCATGAGTTTACATAGTTGCATAGTAAGATAGTCATTCAAGGAGAAAATGTAGATTCAAACAAGGTGGATCATTCTCACTCATGTAAAGAAAGAAATGAGAAGGACATTGAAGAAAATCATCGAAAAGAAAAGAAAAGAAAAGAAAACCCATTCTCTTAATTTTTTTGTTTCATTTTCAGCCTCACTCCATATACAAGAATAAGAAAAAAGAAAAAAGTGGATCATTCTCACTCACATAAGGGAAAAAATCGCACACAAGAAGAAGAATAGGAAGAGTGGAAAAAAAAACAAAAACTCCTGAATTTTTTTGTTTCACTTTCAAAATTCAACGACACCATTTTCAAAAGCTCCCTCGCTCTATATAAAGTCATAGTAGCATAGTTTTATTACGAGATACCCTTAAGGTAGAAAATGTAGATTTAAATAAGGTGAATCACTCTCACTCATGCAAGGGAAGAAAGAGGAATGACTTTCAAGAAAATTATCTGAAAGACAAGAAAACTCATTCTCTTAAACTTTTTGTTTTATTTTAAATGTTAAATGATTCCATTTTCTAAAGCTCCCTCACTCCACATACATATGAAGCCACGAGTTTGCATAGTTTCATTTTGAGACAGTCCTTCATGAATAAAATAAGAAAGAGTTGAACACAAACATTTTAGAAATAACAAAAATAGTTTATACATAACATGGAAATTCTTTTTCAATATATTGATACTTCTATGAAAGGTTTTAATTGATGAGCAGTGAAATATATATATATTACAAAAATTTCAAGTTTGCTCTTAAAATAATCGATATTTTATTGGATTCTCTTCTCTTAAAATTGACTGATATTTTCATTAATATTAATCTTCAGGCTCCATACATCTAATAAAACTAATACTCTTGAATCATAAAATGGACAAAGAGAAAGAGATTCAAAATCGAGAAGGATTGATTTGTAAATACATCATTTTAAAAAAATGACATCATAGTGAGTTTTCATTTGCAATCAAGAATGAGACTATATCAAAATAATTTAAAATTCAAAAGTTAAAAGTAAAACTGAAAAATATTTGAACCCATTCCCTACTCTTTTTTTCCATCTTGCTTTTATATTGAGAAAGATTGTTTCCTAGTATTTGTCAGTAAGGTCCCAAGGAATCCAATGCTTTCCCATTCTTTTGCCAATCCACTTTGATTTTGTTGAGTTTCTTTAATAAATAGCATCTTCCATTTTTCCATTGTGTTAAAGTAGCTCAACAAAAAGAAGGCAATCTCCATCATGATTGTCAATTAGAATCAATTATCAAAGCTTGCCCTAAGCTTCAGTAAAGTGTAGCCATTTATGTTGTTAACTCCAAAGGCTCTGCATTGAAAGAACTGATTGAAAAGAATTAAAGTGAAGGGATACCTCCTCATGTTGGAAATGATGTACAAAAAGAAACACAAAATCGAAGCTCAATAACTTCGACTGATAGCAACGGTATTGGAGTCATATCGCTCGCCTTTTTCATATCGACCCTTTACCCGTTTCTTCATGAGAGATCTGGCCTTTCGTTGGATTTGTTTCTCTTTCCTGAAAATAGAAAAGATGGTTGTGACATGGAGACAATTGAATGTACGCTTAAAAGAGATCTTATAAAACAGGCAGAATCTAGTTCATTGAATTGGTTTTTGCACTCAAGAAATGTATGCACTTTTTCACATACAGTTGAGACTGCTGCTTTTCTTTGTACCCTCCTCTTGATGCAGTGTCGTCGTTGAGGGGCATGGAGTGTTTACGCTCATGACGGTAAGGCGAGCTACATGAAGGTTCACCTCCTGCCCCATCGGGGCAATCTGTACCTGCACTGTCAATGCTCATCCTTGAATCAGCAAATGACAAAGTCGAAAAGGAGGGTCGGATTGGACGAGCAGATTCCGGGGTTCTACTCATGGGAGGAATACAAACTTCACCAGAGGGTTCACTATCTTTGTCCATAAGAGCAGACGGGAAGATGCAAGATGTCGTTGTCGCCGAGCTTGCCTGTAATATACAGATTAATATGGATTGGCAATACAAACAAATGCCTGCTCTCCAAAAAGAAGCTGAAGTTTAAGAGAATAAGTAAACTGAATCTATTTCCATAACAGGAAAAAAATGAAACTTGATTATTCATTTTCAAGGATCTAAAGAAAAAATAAAATTTAAAACGCTCCAAACCTCCATCCCTTTTCCATGGCGATTATCTGATTTATCGAGCGACATATCCTTCTCCATGGAGGAGTATGACTCATCTTTATTATCAAACAATCCTCCGTTGTGATCTTGATCACTGTTGAATATTTCGTCAAAGTTCTGGAATGTTAAATCAACTTCGGGTATGTTGAAATCATCGTGACAAACAAGCTCATCACAAACTCCAAGGTCTTGCATATTTTGAGACCATAGCTGCCAAGTTTTTTGAAAAATGTTTGAGAAAAATGAACTCCATAAAATTTAAGAACCAAAATCCATGAGTTGTTCAACAGATAGATAATGTTCAGAGAAAAGTATCATACTAAAATGCCCTGATTTTGTTTCATCTGAAATGAAGTGTCCTTAACAGATTAGTAGAAGTGGAATGTTGGAGTCATTTACTGAAAAAGAATCTGTAAAAACTCCAACAAATGAAATGTAACTCTATGTTTATGGCACTATTATTCATTTGATAAAAAAAGCTAACTTAGCTATAAGAAAGATCTCTCACTCTATATGATTTCTCACTTCTATATGATCAAGCAATGCCTAAAGCAAAAACCAGATATATATATCAAAAGACAATAAGGATTTATGGGCAATGATTGATTGAAAAACCTGACTACTTTCAGCTGGACTTTTACAATGCCAAAGGGATTCTCCATGGAAAGGAAGCAAAATAGGGGATGGCAATGGAAAATTCTCGAGCTGAGTAAACGAAGTCATTTTCAGCTCCGGAAGTGAACTGTCCCTTTTCTGAAGATCGGTACCACAATCTTCGGAATGCTGCAGGTGCTGATTAAGAGGTCGCTCAAACTTTTCCGAGGTGCAAGGCCTTAAAGAAGACCCTCCATCTTTTCCCTCACCAAGAATCAAAGGCGAATCATTATTCTTCTTTATAAGTTGGAGACGACTCAAATCTAGAATTTGTTGTAAAATGAATGAAGTGCTCTTTTCTTGACCTTTGTAAAGCACCTGCAGTAGAAACCAGAAACTAAGCCCCTCTTTCATGAGTAAAATGCAGTAGAATACTCATAAAAGAAACAAAGGCCTGCAGTTCATCAATTGAGTTGCACAATTATGACTCAGTGTCTAGTTTATCGCGTAATTTATGTCTAGTTTTAAAAACTACGACGAACTTCAACTGAAAGGATAGAACTAGTCCTTGACTCAATGTCTTTAAAAGGCAACTTACCTGGTCATATTCAACAAATTTGATAAATATTATTTTCAGTGGATTGCGCCATAACTTCTTAGCAGTACTTAATTGAATTCTTTCAAAGTATTCAGAAGAAGAAAGGAAAAAAACCATTATAAGGAATATAACATCACCAAATTATGAGAAAAGAATGCTCAATGCTGTAATTTGTGTAGTTTGAGATAATAAAGACAAATAACGTCGATCAATTCGGAAGCAAGATGTGTTATTCTATGTGTAGGTACAAAATAAAGTGAACCAGAGTATTAGAAGCCTTGTGTTTTTGAAACATGTTTAATGGAGTAACGAAAAACAAAAAATGAGATGACTTTTAACAGGGGCAATTGCCATTTAAAGGGAAAATCATAAAATTTATATGAAACTTTCCCCAGCCTGCGTTTCATGAGTTAATGATCCAACCTTGTTTTCAGCTTCAGCACCAGAGACATGAGCGGGATAGCTCATTCTAGCCACCCCGGCTATATGCGAAGAACTTCGTCCCGGTGTGTCAAAAGTCGTAACAATGGAAGTATCAGAGCCACAAGTGGACACAAACTTATCTTTTTCAATTTCATTTACATGAAAACCCCAAAGTGCTGCAAAATCTTTGGCTGAAGGACATCCCATGTACCCTCTGGTAGTCCTTTTCTGGTGTTGGGAAGAGGAAACATGAAGGGTTCGGTCGCAGCTACGACACAAAAACATCTGATGATCTAAACACTGAAGATAAGAAGGGAAACTTCTGCAAAATTCACACAAGAGAGTCCGAAGATGTCGACTCGAAAGTGCATTAGCTGAATGAACTTTTGCATCACAGGATAGGCAAAGGTGAGCTGCATCAGGCGTACACTAAATAATTGGCCTCAATGCAGCACAGAATTCACAAGTTCTCTCCATTGGTTCATATTCAAATTCTATGTCAGTTCAAGTCCACACATTCATATTTGAGAAAGTCTAAATGGCAACTGAATTGGTCTTCTTCCGAGCCCGCTGGATTCCATTGAAAAGTATCCTGCCATTATTTTCCAAGATCCAGGATGATGTTTTGACACAAAATCTCAACTTACTCATCACAACTTAAACCAAAGAAGCCTATTTGTTGCTTATGAACTCTTAAACTAAGCAGCCCTTCCACAAGCAAAACTTCAAATCAAAATTTAACCACCACAATAACAAATCATCTACCAACCACACAAGAACAAATCATTCAATACAAAATTCAGAAACACAACAAAACCAAGTGAAGATTCAACTCAAACAAGCAGTCTGAAAGATATTCCACAAAGTTATCAACAGCCAAGAAAAACTAAACCTCAAATCCAAACAGAAGAACTCAGCCAACAAAATTGAAAGAGCAGAAACCAGCATCGACCCAATTGAGAATTCACAACAAATAACAAGAAAAGTAAGGAAATTCAGGACGGTGGGCATTAAAGAAGACTCAACAAAAAGGTGGGTTCTGAGTGTTTTGACTAGTGTTTTCATTTAGGGAAACCGTGAGAAAAAAATCTTACACGGGAAAATGCAGCTGGTATTCTGACTTGGGAAAAGAACAGAAGTTGAGTTTCTGAATCTGAGCTGAAGCCTGGTTCTTTCCTTTATTCTCATGATGATGATGAAGAGATAGGTCCACATCTTGGCACTTTTGGGGAGTGACGTGGGCGAGGGAGCCGTGAAGCTTTTTCCAGCATGGAGGTGGGCACGTGCCCGCAAATGGGGACCCATCATTCTTCATGATCGACCAAGTTATCCAACTGCATGTGACCTATGAAGATCCAGTGACCAGAAGACACTTGGTAGATTGGAGAGATTCGATTATGTGATCGACAATCTTATCTGCTATGACCAACCAATCCCAAGTTGCTATTGGATAACAGGGGTTTCGAATTACGGCTCCATACGGACAATGAACCATCGTTTACAGGTCCCGCACAGAAAGAATCATAAGGATGAAGATTTTTACCCTCCCCGGTCCCGCGTGCCCCGAATAATATTCCTGTACTGCCCCCTTGTTGGTCTGAGTCTAGGGTAGTCGAAAGATGTTATCGGTTCAAAATGCAAGGTGTCCCTTCTTTTTCGGAAGAGAAAATAACTCGAGCCAATGTTCGAGTACCAGACACTACAACGTTGAAGTAACCCATGTCATACTCCTAGAAAAAGCTTGAATGACCTTCAACAAAAGGGTACCTGTACTCGAAACCCACAGACGTGGGCAGTTATTAAGGGAAATTTCTATTTACATGGTTAGTAGCTCAGCCTGTAATAGAGGGAAGAAGAAAATTAACCCACTTGTGCTTGTAGTCAATGTAAATTAAATTCATCAACTTTTTTTTTTTTTGAGTTGGACAACTTCCATGTGGAGATTTGAACTTCTATCTTTTTGAGTTATGTTTCATTGACGTAAATTTATGACTTTTAGTGATGTTGCTTCTTTATAAACTTGTACATTGACTGATTTGAAAGTTTGAAACAATACATAATCTTGATCAATTTTATAAATAAAGTATCAATCTAAGTATAACTTAACTAATTGGGACGTTAATAGTTCCTCTTAGAGATGAGAGGTTTGAATTTCCATCATACTTGAATTGTAATAATTACAAAAAGAAATTAAAAAAACCATGATCAATGTAAGCTTTTTTTTAGTTCAACAAATATGGGGTGTTTGGATTTGAATCTCCAACCTCAAGAGAAATATTACACGTCAATTAATACTTATTGGCACTTTTGTGAATTGGAAAAATGAGGAAGTATAAGATATATTTTTTTAAAAGATAATATTATTAAAAAAAACCCTTTTAGTTGGATTCAGAAAGCCCAATTAATAAATTAAGCTTTGTTTGGAATTACTGCAACTTTTAAAATAATTGTTAGCAGTTGTGCTTTTAAGAAAATCAGCTATGATATGAAGTAAATTAGTGTTTGATAAATTTCAGATTAAAATATGGAAAGTCAAGTTGTAGTGTTTGGTAAATTAATACTAAATTGTTGCGAAATAGCTATAATAGCCAAAATAGACATTTATTTCAATTAAGCGATTGTATTAATATTTAACTTCAAAAAATTTATAAAATAATTATGTAAAATTTTATATAATTTAAATTACAAATTATATTTTGTTTACTTTAAATAATTTGATATATATATATATAAGTCATTGTTATAAAAAAAAATTTGTGTCAAACAAAATCTAATTGTAATAAATATAAAAAAAGTAATAAAAATAAATTAGAAGAAAAAAATTAAATTTAAAAATAAAAATGATGAGATGAGATAAATTGTGAATAATAATATTTGAAAAGTTTTTAACGTAGATAAGAATCATAAGATATGGAACCAAATTTTTATGGAAGCCAAATCCAAACACTACTCATAATAGCTTTTACAAATGATTCAAAAAAAGATTCAATTTAAATTATTAAGACCCAATTTGATAACCATTTGATCTTTGAAAATTGGGTTTGTTTTCTCACAATTTTTATACAATTGTTTTCATCATCTCTACAATGATTTCCATATTTTTTAGGAAACCTATGATTTTCTAGTTAAATTTCAAAAACAAAAACAAGTTTTTGAAAATTACTTTTTTTAGTTTTCAAAACATGGCTTAGTTTTTTAAAACAATGTAAAAAGTACCTAAGAAAACATGAAAACCCATAGGTGAAAGTAATATTTATAGGCTTAATTTTCAAAAATCAAATGGTTACCAAACGAGGTGTAAACAATCTATTTTACCAAACACAAAAAGTAGTTATACTTCTCCTAGAATCACTTTTAAAGTCTTCAAAAACAATCTCAAACAGACCCTTGGGCTCTTTAATATTGTAACTATTATTTTGTGGGCATAATCGAAGTAATATTAAATATTTGTCTTTTGACATCAAAATGAGTATAATTTAGCAATAATTAACATATACCTCATTCAAGAGATTAGAAGTTCAAGTCCTCCCACCGAAAATGTTCAGACTTCTATAATTTAGTCTTTATTTTATTTCCAACTTTCAAGTCGTTAAAAATTTAAAATTTGATTTGCTACTAAACTATTTTTAAATTAAATTTCAAAGTTTAAGTCCAATTAGAAGTTAGAACGTGAAATAAGGCTTTTAAAATGTAAAAAGGAAAAAACTTGAGAACATTACAAATCAATTTGATGTAATTTTTATTTTTTCATTAATCTCAATGCGCTTACTAAACAATTTTACCAGACAAAGGAAGGAACCTTGACAGCCTTCCATAAGCGATTTGTTCTTCTTATGGTACAAAACATTGAAGAAGGCCTTTCCTTTCCTAAGTCTCCCGTCCCAAACCTGGTGAATTAATTCACAAAATATACATTCAAAAGACACCTTACTCAACTCGACTTGATGTTCACTTCGATCATATCATCGTCTTCCATGCCAAGGCCAACAGGGGTATCGTCTGGGCTAACTTTATCCCCATCGAAAACAAAAACCAAACTCTTAGGGTCGATTTTAAGTTTGTCCGCATACATTTTGAAAAGTCGCTCAAACTTGTCATCCTGTAAAAACATTAAAATCTAAAACCACATTAGAGTATGTTTGGGAACACTTTCAGAAGTGTCATTATCATAAGCAGTGATATAAGAAATACTATGGCCTGTCACGCTTCCCTGCCAAAGGTAATGGCAAAAGAAAACTCATTTCAACAATAATCTAACTGATATGAAGACAGAAATATGGAGATGAGAAAAGAGTGAGACCAATCCAACAAGGCAGGGTGATCAGGAAGTCTCTCCTAAAGTAATTGAACCAAATAAAGTCCCAAGCACCATCACCATTAGAGACCTATAGTACTTTCATCATAGTCTAAATGTGTATGAATTATAGAAAGTACCAATAGTTCTAAGAAAATCACATTCAAAATTGCAGAAACTGCGCATAGAACACTACTGTAACAAAAGTAATGAATAACATCTCGGTTCAAATCTAATGATCACCGCACAACAATAGAAAAGTTAAGGCAATCATAATGCGGAAGGGAAAGACAAGGAAATCAAATTATAGGGTACATGTGGCTAATCACTATTGACAATTAGAAAGTAACCAAGACCTGAACCATACTTTCTTTCCAGATAATAAAGAAACTACATCTGCCAAGATAGGAATTTAAAGGAGAAAGTTCAAATTTGTTCGGCCTTTTAACAATCAATTGAAAGAATTCCAGTTCTTTGCAAAACCCTTATTTTATCAATGTTTCAAGATTTGCTGATGTATAATATGAAGCATGGTACGTATGTTAAGCAATCTACCATAGTCTGTACCTATTTCTTTTTTTTCACTATTCTTTTTCAACAACCCAACTTCACCAAATTCATTCATTTCCCTATATATGATTCTAAACATGCCAACTACTGCAAGATCATTGGGCAAATTAAAGGCATCATGCACGTATATCCAAAACAGTGATCCCAAATCATGAGATATATTGACAAAACAGGATGGTTGCACTTGAAGAATGCGAAGTCTGAGTTGTGGATAACATGGAGTCATGCACAAGAACATACCACAAACAGGCGAAACTGTTTGAGCTCTTCCTTGTCACTGTCTCGTACAGAAATAACAATCTTTGCTCTTTCTTTAGAAGCAATTGGAGTTTGGTCAGCCAAAGCAGGGTCCAGGGAGACCTGGGGCGTGTTTCCAACATCCACTTTTGCAGATTCCTCCACTTCTCGCAACAAGTTTTTAGCCGATAGTGCAACCGAGGCCAACTCTTGCTTCTTTAACCTATCAGTGCAGATTACATATGATATACGAAGGCAAAATGGCAAGAGACACATGCCATAAAAGCTTATGCACAGAAAAAAATAAGATTCCATGTTGAAATATAAGTGAATTAATCAAGCAATAGATGCATACCACTAAGTTGGAATACCTTAACTCCTTCAATGTGGAATCTTCCCCACACATATCTTTTGCATCAACAGAAACCTTCGGTGGAGGGGGTAGCCAATCTTCCTCTTTATCTTCAATTTCCACAACTTGCTTGTCCACCAAATTCGTAACCTAAATATTGATTGAAAGGAAATAATCACATAAAACTAGCTTTACTGACTGTTCCAACGAACATTAATCTTAAGCAAACAGAAAGTACACTATTTCACTACATGAAGGGAATTATATACCGCTGAATTTGAAATCTTCGCTCGCTTCGGAAAAGGTGCCCGAGACACGTCTGCGTCCGAATCTTCGTCTGATTTTAGTCCAAACAGAAGAACAATAAAGCACCAAGTTACCAACCATGAGCACAAGGAAACTCAATTTCGAAATTTCTCGCTCAAGCGAGAATTATAAATACTTCAAACACAATGAAATAGAAAATTCCGACTTTCATGAAATTCCAAAATCATCCATGCTTGAGAACTATTACCATCGAGACAAACAACGGAGCGAGGCTGAACGCGGCTGTAATCAAACAAGGGCTCAAATTCTTCAGCGGAATCCGCCTGAAAATAAGAACTCAAAGTAAGAATCACGAAGTGAGAAGGGGAAACCATGAGTAGTAATGATACAGAAAAGAATTCCGTGCCCATGAAATTAAAGAGAGAAAGAGACTCGCCATTGTCAAAGAGCTCGAAATCTAAACTCTTTTTCTTCTTCTCCGATCAATCTTCGTCGTATCAGGGCGGAAAATTCAAATTGACTGTCCGTTTCCCGTCGAAGCATTACCTAGCGAGACCTTCTTGAATTTCTCTTTTCGCATAATGGGTCGGTCGGCTTTATATATCCAAATTGGTTTAGCGGGTACGGGTCGACCCGAATTGTCTGCCCGATTCGTTTTGGCCACCCGAATTCGAATGCGGATCACTCAATATTTTATTTTATTTTTTAAATTGCAAAAACTACCCCACATTGTATGGGTTGTGGTACTTTCAAACTCTTCTCAATCATCTCCTAAACTTAGACAAATTTACAATTTAGTCCTAAAATATTAAAAAATGCACAAACTATTGTAAAATTGAGAGGCGAAACCGTGCACCAAAATTTTACCAAATCATATAATAATAATAATAATAATAATACAAGTGTTGGAATATAAAGGGAGTATATATATATAATATAAACAAAAGAAAATGGAGATTTATGGCAAATTAAAAACATATGAAATTAGAGAAAGTGGGAGAGAAAAAAAAATTGGAGAGGTTTCTTTACCAAATGTGTCTAATTATTTATCCACCAAAAACCACTATTTATAGGCAATTGGGAGAGCATGATGTGGTACATTTGGACACCAATCTATGGCCTTTGTTGGACACATAGAAGACACTTTGGCTATGGAGAAAATGCCACTTGGCATGGATATCAAATGGGCATTTGGAATGGGCATTTACATGTGCCATATTTACAATACTCCCCCTTAAATGCCCATTTATATAAAATATGCCTCGTTAAAACCTTACTAGGGAAAAACCCAATGGGAAGAAAAACCCTAGTGAAGGAAAAAGAGTACATATTTTATATAGTTTACTATAATACATTCACTCCCCCTCATGGAGACATCACTTAAAGTCTTTGAGTCGCCGCATTCCAATGCTATATACTAATTTATCGAAGGTTGCAGTTGGTAATGCCTTTGTAAATAAGTCAGCCAGGTTATCTTTTGAACAAATTTGTTGTACAGTGATATCGCAATTTTCTTCAAGATCATGAGTATAGAAGAGCTTTGGTGAGATATGCTTCGTTCTATCTCCTTTGATATATCCTCCCTTGATTTGAGCTATACATGCTGTGTTGTCTTCGTATAACATCGTTGGAAGAGGTTTACTTGAAGACAAGCCACATGTCTCATGAATGTGTTGTGTCATCAATCTTAGCCATACACATTCTCGACTTGTTTCATGAATAGCGAGGTTTCAGCATGATTTGAAGAAGTGGCCGTTATAGTCTGTTTCACTGATCGCCACGATATAGCAGTTCCTCCACATGTGAATAGATAACCCGTTTGAGATCTAGCTTTGAGTGGATCAGATAGATAACCAGAATCTGCATAACCAACTAGATCATACTTTGATTTGTTAGAATAAAATAAACCCATATCAATTGTCCCTCGAAGATATCGGAGTACATGCTTAACTCCGTTCCAATGTCTTTTTGTAGGACATGAACTATATCTAGCTAATAAATTTACTGAAAATGCAATATCTGGTCTTGTGTTATTAGCCAAATACATAAGTGCACTAAATGAACTAAGATATGGTACTTCAGGACCAAGTAGTTCTTCATTGTCATCTCGAGGTCGAAATATATCTTTCTTTATATCCAGTGAACGAACTTCCATTGGAATGTTCAATGGATGTGCTTTATCCATATAGAATCTTTTTAAGATTTTCTCTGTATAAGTTGATTGATGAACAAATATCTCATATGCTAAATGTTCAATTTGCAAACCAAGGCAAAATTTTGTTTTTCCAAGATCTTTCATCTCGAATTCTTTCTTAAGATATTCTATTGCCTTGGATAACTCTTCAGGAGTTCCAATTATATTTAAGTCATCAACATATACAGTTATAATAGCAATTCTTGACTGAGATTTCTTTATAAAAACGCACGGACATATTGGATTATTTTGGTATCCTTCTTTCAACAGATATTCACTCAGGCGATTATACCACATTCGTCCTGATTGTTTTAATCCATATAATGATCTCTGTAACTTTATTGAATACAATTCCCGAGAACTTGATTCATATGTTTCTGGTATTTTAAATCCTTCCGGGATTTTCATATAAATGTCATTATCGAGAGATCCATATAAATACGCCGTGACTACATCCATTAGATGCATATCAAGCTTTTCATATACAGTCAGACCAATCAAATATCTTAGCGTTATTGCATCCACCACAGGAGAATATGTCTCCTCATAATCAATATCAGGCCTTTGCGAGAATCCTTGTGCAACAAGTCTCGCTTTATATCTTGTGACTTCATTCTTTTCATTTCTTTTCCTTACAAATACCCATTTATATCCCACAGGTTTGACGTTTTCCGGTGTTGGGACTACTGGTCCAAAAACCTCACGTTTTGAAAGTGAGTTCAACTCTGCTTGGATTGCTTCTTTCCACTTCGACCAATCCTTTCTACGTTGACATTCTTTGATAGATTTTGGGTCAAAATCGTCACTTTCATGAATAATATCGTGAGCAACATTATAAGAAAAAATGTTGTCAATAATGATATCATTTCGGTTCTATCTCTTTCCTGTTGTAACATAGTTTATAGAAATTTCATTATTATCCTCAAGCGTTTGATTTTCACCAATACTCTTTTGAGTAGTTGTATTCTGGATTTCTTCTGGAACATCCATACCTTTTATTGAATCATTTTGATTCTCAACTACTTTTCTTTTTCGAGGATTTTTATCTTTAGAACCTATTGGTCTACCACGCTTCTGGCGTGCTCCAGACTCATTATTGACAACTTGTTCCTTTAGGATATCAATTTTTGATGGAGCATTTGCAGTTGGTATATATGATTTAGTCACACTTTTAGTATCTGTGAATGCATCTGGTAGTTGATTTGCTATATTTTGCAAATGAATTATCTTTTGAACTTCAAGTTCACATTGATTTCTATGAGAATCTAAATGAGATAATAACGATGCATTCCATGTAATTTCTTTTTCCAACTTCTTAATTCCTCCCCCTAATGTTGGAAAATTTGTCTCATTAAAATGACAATCAGCAAATCGTGCAGTAAATACATCACCCGTCAGGGGTTCAAGATATTTAATAATTGATGGGGAATCAAAACCAACATATATTCCTAACCTCCTTTGAGGACCCATCTTAGTACGTTGTGGTGGAGCAATCGGTACATATACTGCACATCCAAAAATTCTTAGATGGGAAATATTTGGCTGCTGGCCATAAGCTAATTGCATTGGGGAGTATTTATTATAAGCTACTGGCCTAATATGTGCCAGTGATGCAACATGCAAAATAGCATGACCCCATACCGATGTAGGAAGTTTAGCTCTCATAAGCAATGGTCTTGCAATTAGTTGCAGACGTTTTATAAATGATTCTGCTAGACCATTTTGTGTATGAACGTGAGCTACAGGATGTTCAACATTTATCCCAATTGACATACAATAATTTTTAAAAGTTTGGGATGTAAATTCACCAGCATTATCAAGTCGAATGGTTTTAATTGTATTATCAGGAAATTGTGCTTTTAACTAAATTATTTGAGCAAGTAATCTTGCAAATGCAAGATTTCGACTTGATAATAAGCATACATGTGACCATCTGCTGGATGCGTCAATTAATACCATAAAATATCTAAATGGACCACTTAGTGGGTTAATAGGTCCACAAATATCACCTTGAATTCGCTCTAAAAATGCAGGTGATTCAATCCCCACTTTAGCTGGTGATGGTCTAATAATTAATTTCCCTTGAGAACAAGCATCACATGACAACTCATTGGATTGAAGAATCTTCTGGCTCTTTAAAGGATGTCCATGTGAATTCTCAATAATTTTTCTCATCATTATTGACCCTGGATGACCCAATCGATCATGCCAAACACTGAATATTTCTGGATTCATGAACTTCGGGTTCATTATTGCATAACTTTCGATTACTCGTATATGAGTATAGTATAATCCAGAAGAAAAAGCAGGCAGTGTTTCTAATATACGTTTTTCATGTGAAACAATAGATGTTATATAGAGACACTCTATATTATTTTTACAATCAGTTTCAACATGATAATCATTTTCACGTATATCTTTAAAACTTAATAAGTTTCTTTTTGATTTGCTAGAGAACAGAGCATTATTAATTGTAAATCTTATTCCTCTAGGCAAAATAAAGTTTGCTTTTCCAAAACCTTCAATCAGATTTGCAGAACCTGATATAGTATTGACTTTTGCTTCCAGCATTGTCAATCTAGTAAAATATTTTCTATTTATGAGTATCGTGTGCGTAGTTGCGCAGTCTGCCAGACATAAATCCTCATTGCTCATTTTCGAGTTACTCAACATATTGAAATTGTTCATATTTCTTCATTGAAAAGAAAAGAAAAACGATTACAAAGAGTCTTAAATATATATACAAACAAAACAACAACAAAAACATACTAAACAGTATTTAATTATATATTTTCATACAAATCATCCTCTACTTGTTTGATTGTATCAATTCTCTCTCCAGGAGATTCAAAATAATCAGCTACATCAAGATGCATCATATTGGAGGGGTCAAACACATCATCTTCTTGAATGACAAGATTTACCTCCACATTCTTTCCTTTTCATTTTTCCTTCAGGGAAGCTTGATAGAGATCAACAAGGTGTTTTGACGTACGACAGGTACGTGACCAGTGCCCAGTCATTCCGCACCGGAAACATTTATGTTCATCACCTTTCGAACTTCTATCTTGTGGAGCCTTTCCTTTATGATCATCACTTCGTGTGGGTTTCTTAAAATTATAATACCTACCACGAAAATAGGTATTTCTTCCTCTACCGCGGTCCCGACCTCGACCACGACCACGACCTCGACCACGGTTATTAAAATTCACAGCATTCACTTCAGGGAATGGTGTTGCTTCAGTTGGTCGGGATTCGTGATTTTTCATCAATAACTCGTTATTTTGTTCAGCAACGAGAAGACATGAGATAAGTTCAGAATATTTTGCAAAACCCTTCTCTCGATATTGCTGCTGCAGGAGCATATTCGAGACATGAAAAGTGGAAAATGTCTTCTCTAACATATCAACATCAGTAATCTTTTCTCCGCATAATTTTAATTTTGAACTAATTCTGAAAAGTGCGGAATTATACTCACTTACTGATTTAAAGTCCTGCAACTCAGGTGCATCCAATCATAACGAGCTTTTGGAAGAATAACTGTTTTTTGATGATCGTACATTTCTTTCAAACCTTGCCATAGAACGTAGGGATTTTTTATTGTAAGATACTCCATTTTCAATCCCTCGTGAATATGATGGCGAAGGAAGATCAGGGATTTTGCTTTTTCTTGATTTGATGCATCATTTCCTTCTTTAATTGTTTCTCCAAGATTCATAGAATCTAAATGGATCTCAGCGTCAAAGACCCATGACAAGTAGTTATTTCCATTAATATCCAGGGCCGCAAATTCTAGCTTTGTAAGGTTTGCCATAATAACACTATCAAAAATAATAATATATTCATATTAGAAATTTAACATAAACCAAATGCGTAAAAATGGCTTACCTATAAGACTTACCTTTAGCGGGAAAAATGACAAAGTTTCGTGCTGATAACGTGTTGTAAAATTGAGAGGCGAAACCGGGCACCAAAATTTTACCAAATCATATAATAATAATAATAATAATAATACAAGTGTTGGAATATAAAGGGAGTATATATATATAATATAAACAAAAGAAAATGGAGATTTATGGCAAATTAAAAACATATGAAATTAGAGAAAGTGGGAGAGAAAAAAAAATTGGAGAGGTTTCTTTACCAAATGTGTCTAATTATTTATCCACCAAAAACCACTATTTATAGGCAATTGGGAGAGCATGATGTGGTACATTTGGACACCAATCTATGGCCTTTGTTGGACACATAGAAGACACTTTGGCTATGGAGAAAATGCCACTTGGCATGGATATCAAATGGGCATTTGGAATGGGCATTTACATGTGCCATGTTTACAATACAAACTACCATTCTCTTGAATTATAGAATTGTTACAATTTAAACCTAATTTTTGGTTTTGAAATTGATGTTGAGTTGTCAACTCCATATATATGAGTTGTCATCTCCATATATATGAGTTGTCATCTCCATTTTAATGTAAATAATTTGAATTTAAATGTTACAATCTTATAGTTGAAGAGATTAATTAGCTTTAGGATTGCAACAATTTTGTACGTTTAGAGGTTAATCAAATTAAAAATTTGATGGTGTAATTATAACAATTCATATAGTTCAACAAAATGTGGAAAATTTATTCACTAGGATCATCATAATAGGACTATCCCAAATAATTGTTGGATATAGATTTAAAAATTGGCATGCTCCCTATAATTGTTGGATAAAGATTTCAAATATTTTTGTAGTTTCTCTCATATATATCCCAACTCTCCATCCTTTTGTATTGTCTCCCTAATAATTTGTATTTTTCAAAATTGGCAATTTTAGGGTTTATTTTACATAAATAAATTTATGGTTTTATTATATTAACGACACATGCATAGTTAGTTATTACAATTTTTTTTACCAGTCTATGCATAGTTCAACTGATTAAAGATATATATCATTGGTCAAGAGGATTAGAGCGTTGAATTCTACTACCCCACATATTGTGAACTCTAAAAATATTATTATTATGTTTTTGGAGATAGGCTAATTTAGCTATTATATTTATAGGAATTTTTTTTTTTTTGGAGTTTAACAACATTTGGGATGGGGGATTCGAACATGTGACCTCATGGTCATAAATACATATTTTATGCCAATTAAGCTATACTTTTGTTGGCATATTTACAGGAAAATTTACTAAAAAAATATATAGGTTTGAAATACGTAAAATACAAATAACACCTAAAGTCAGCATCCATGAATCAGACTGAAATTTTGTAATTTTGTAAAAAAAAATAAAATTAATTACATTACTCTATAAATTTATGTATAGTTTAATTAGTTATATACACCTCCATTTCTGTTTATTAATAAACAGAAATTAGGTTAAAATATCATCTTGGTCCCTATATTTTGGACTTTGTTCAATTTTCGTCCATATATACTTTCAAATGTTCAATTTAGTCTATGTACTTTCAATAAAGCTTAAAATTGGTCTTTATGATAAGTTTGAAGTTAATTTTTATCGAAATTAGTTAAATAATAATAATAATAATTTTAATACAAGAAAAGACACAATGTGAATATATTTCTAAAATTTATAAAAGGAAAGCTAATAGAAAATATTTTTTTTATGAAAAATTAACAATGAACTTACTGTAAGGACTAATTTCAAACTTTATTGAAAGTACATGGACTAAAGTGGTATTTTAATTAAAAAATTATATATATATATAATTTTTGGATTAAAATACCATTTTAGTCAATGTACTTTCAATATATATATATAATTTTTGGGTTAAAATACCATTTTAGTCAATGTACTTTCAATATATATATAAATAAGAAACCAATATAAAAAAAACTAAAAACAAGTAAAAAAGACATAGGGGAAGTCCAAACATCTTATTTCTTCCTTTACAATGCTTTGAAATCATTTTTCAAGAAACATAATACATGTAAAACTAGAAGGCCAAATTCTTTGACAACCATAAATATGCAAAGAGAAACAAATCATAAAAGCATAAGGGAAGTCCAAATGTCTATCTCGCTCTTTCACAACGTTTCGAGAATTATATATATATATATATATATATATATATATAATGAAACTAAATAAAAATAAGGCTAAGTTTCTTTGACAACAGTTGGTACAAAGAAAAATAGGCCAAAAAGACATAACAGAACTGCAAACGTCTTGTTTATTACGCCACTTCAAAATTCGTACTTAAAAGACATAGTGCATTTTTAGATTTTTTATTTTTTGGGATGTTTACTTATATTCATCTCCAAATTCCCATTATGGTAAATTTGACCAAAGTTTTAAATACCATTTTGCAATGAATTGAATATGATTGTAATTTGAAGTTTGGATTCAATTAATTATATGGGGTTGAAGTCAAAGTTTGTTTCATGGGTTAAATGAATTGTTTTGCAAAGCTTTCCATTTAAGATAATAATTAGTTTCAATTTAATTAATTGATCATCTCCCATATATATATAGCACACCCATTAACCCATCAATGAAAAATTATAATAATTTGTTATTGTGTTTGTGAAAAAGAAAAGGAAAAATGGAATTGGGAATGGGGAAAAAGGGTGTTCCAAGTTTTGCAAAAGGGATTCATGTTCTTGTGGTGGATCAAGACAAACACTCTCTCCAATCAATTGCATCAATGCTTCAAAATTGCTCATTCAAAGGTATTTTCTTTGGTATAATACATATAATAACACCACATTTCACTATTATTCTCTATCTCATATTAATATTTTCTTTTTTCATTATATCATTTTTTCATTTTTTTTCTTTCTTTCTTTCTATCCCATTTCCTATAATTAATTGGTTTTGTTAAATTTTGTTCTTAGTTTTTTTTTTTTAGTTCAACAATTGTGAGGTGGGAGATTGAACTATCAACCTTTGAGATGATAAATATTTGTGCCTTATTCACTGAGTTATGCACGGATTGACAATTTTGTTCTTACTTTTCTACTTCTTAAAAATACTTTTCAATTCTTAGGGTATGTTTGGGAATGATTTTTAAATGGTTAAAATTACTATTGTAGTGTTGAAAATCACTTTGTTGAAACATGCATTTAATCATTCAAATCATTTTAATGTTTTTTATTTTACACTTTACACATGATTTTCATACCATCAAAATTGATTTTGAATGATTAAAGACATGTTTTGGAGTGATTTTGGATATGACAAAAGTAATTTTAACAATTTCAAAATCACTCACAAACATGCCCTTAATCAAACTTCCAAAAAAAAAAAACTCTCTTTTAGGATCTATTGGATAATAATTTTATTTTTGGTTTTTGATTCTTAAAAATTATGCTTGGTTACTATCTTATTATTATTATTAGTGTGTAAAAATGTTTTTTAAATTAAAAAAAGGGGGGGGGGGGGGGGGGGGGGAAGTAGTCTCCACAAATCTATGTTTTGTTTTTGAAAATTGCTTAAGTGTTTTAAAAAAGTGAGAAATTGAACAAAGAATACATGGATAATGCAAATAATGCATGCATGTACAAGAAAAAGGAATATATATAAATATTCATTTTTTTAGCATGGTTTTTCCATATAACAAAAAAAAAAAGATTTATCCATCAAATAGTCAATATGTGTACATGATTTATTTGAGATTAATCTATGTTGGAATCTATATCATTTTTTTTTTTTTGAGTTCAACATTATAAAGGATTCGGATCTTTAATCACTTCGTTGAAGGTACATGCCAATTAATGCTAAGTTATATTAACTTTGGCTTTATCAATATATTCATATACATGTTAGAATGGAGTAAAATTATATTGTTTTTTCTAAACTATGATTTCCAAAGATCGTATAAAAAATAACAAAAAAAAAAAAAAAAACCAACCGTTACCTTTGTTCTTCCCAGTTACAACCACAGAAGAAGCAGATGCAGCTTTAACAATGATTATGGAAGAAAAAGATAAGCCGTTCAACCTTGTAATGGCTAACGCCACCGAATCAAACATGAACGATCTCTCATTTCTTCATCAAACCGGCATTCCGATCATCCGTAAGATTCCAGAATTCCTCTGTGTTTTCTCTCTGGATCTTTCTTATGCCTTCAATAATCGTTCTGAAGCTTCCGATTTGAGCAGTGATGTCGCCGGAGACGGATATGAAGACAGCCGGAAAAGCCATAGCCGAATGGGGGTGTCACTTCCTCGAAAAGCCGATATCAATGGAGGACATGGAGCTCGTTTGGCAACTCGTGTACAGGAAAATCAAAAACCCTAGGGCAAAGAATTCGGAAGAAAATGTGAATAAGGTGAAGAAATCTCAAATTGGCGGAATGTTTAGCCGAATCGTAAACGATGCAAGAGGAGTAGAATGGAATTCGATTGAAGAACAAGAAAAGGAAGAAAATGGCGGAAAATGTAGAGGAAGAGAAGCGAGATTGAAGACATCTGTGACTGTGTTTGATTACCTGGAAATGACGAAGATGAATGTGGAAGAGAAGACAAGCAGAAATGAGCGAACGAACAAGAGGTCGCGGATTGTTTGGAGCTCGAAATTGCATCGAAAGTTTACAGAAGCATTGAGCAAACTTGGGAACAGAAGTAAATTGATCGATCAGTTTTATCTTCATTTTGTTGTGAGTTGGATTAAATTGGTTACTGATTTGTTTGATGATGTTCATGTTCTCAGAATCGAGCCCTAAAATTATCCTGAAGATGATGAATGAACCAACTTTGACGCTTCGCCAAGTTGCAAGTCACCTCCAGGTTCTTTCTAATATTCTCTCTTTATTGTCACTGAAACTTAGGGTTACGGTATTGTATAGGAATGAGTTTATTACTGTTATTATTATTATTGACCTATTCATATTTTATTGGCTAAATATATGATTTTACTGCTAAAGTATATGTTGTAAAAAAAAAAAAAAAAAATTACATGGGGTGAGGATTTAAAGCTTTGGTTTTCTGATGAAGGATATGTGCCTAAGTGCTTAAACAATTTAGCTAGCTTAAGTTGGCTTCAATTTTGTTCTGCCTCCTAGAAATTTGTAGTCTATTATTTACACGACAAGTCTAGTTATTGTAAAGATATTAGTATTTTTAACCGGTCCATTTTATATTATGACACTAACATATTTTGGGTTATTGTTGATGTAAGTATAGCTCAACTAATTAAGACATTATACATTGTCTTAAATGTCAAATGTTTAAATCTCTACCTTCATTACAAAACATATATATTTTAGGTTGCTTATATATATATATATATATATATGTATGTATTTATTTATTTGATGAGTGAATGATTTTAATTCATTAATATTTTATAGTCACAGCATCATTTCATTCATAAATTTCAATAAATAAAATATAATATAGATTTGATTGAAAAATGAAGAAGAGCATGTTTGAAAGTAATTTTCGGTAATCACTTGTGTCAAGTTCTTTTAGTGATTTTAAGCATGATAAAAGTGATTTTAGCCATTCCAAAATAACTTCCAAACATGTCCGAATTTTCATATTTGGGCTACTTTATTTGACAAGGACGTTGATTTTGTTGTTATTTTTAATCTAATTGAGATGAAGTACAAGTAAAGTGAGTATTTCGATTAGGTTTTCTAACAAGTACGTTGGTTAGATATATATATATTTTTTCATAAGAATTTCCTCTATATGGCACATATAAATTGTAACTTGATGCAAACTTTTTGAGTTTTGTTGACATTCACTTTGCTTCTCATTTTCAGAAATTCAAATCTCAAGTAAAGCATTTAAACAAGATAACAGCAAGTGATGCATCCACTTCACTTAGCAGAAACCAAGTCCAACAGTTACATGTAAAGCGCAATAGTATGACAAACATATTAGGCCAACCAAATTACAGCTCTAACATAACAGACAACCTGATACAATTACAAGTCCCCAGCTGCTTGAATGGTTCTAGATTGCCTTCTCAAGATGTTGCTAATTGTCATCTTAGGATGATGAACCAGAACAACTCAAATTCATACAAAACAACTCAGCCTAACGACCTTCAACCCAAAAATTATGGAGGATTTGAAGGGACGAACCTTGTTGAAGACAACCGTATCTTCACCGACGAGCTTTACATGAATGAGAGTTCAGAGGGTTTTGTTCAGACATCTCATTTCAACCTCCAATATTTTGGTGCAGATGAAGATTGTCCCTTCCTTTCAGCTGATAATCACTACCTAGATGCAGTTGAGTTGGAATTTGCTCAAAACTTGGCTGGCTGTTTGGATGTTGACAAGATCACATCGGGGGCGCATTCGGTAACTGCAGGTTCTTTGAATCAGAATGTTTCCCTAAAGGAACTTGATAACCTGCTGAACAATACCGAAGAAGATCCGATGGTATATTGCTGTTATGATGGTGAGATGAACTCGTTTGACATTGATCAATATTCTGAATGGCTAAATGCATAACTAGAACCTGGAATGGAATTAAAATGTATACAGATGCTAAGTTTTGAACCAAAGACTCATCTGCAACATCATGGCTTGAGCGGAATTGGAAGCTGGCTGGGTATTAAACTTCCTTTGCTAAATCAATGTTGAAAATTTTAGCTTCTTAGCTAAAAAATGTTGTGATATTTTTGTGCTACAATCAACTATAAATCGAAATAAGTTTGCAGATTCATTTTAAATAAATAGGACACCTGCTCATTCATATAATTTCCAGAATTTACTTACCTTTCATTTCACAACATTCCATGTTTCAGTTCAAATTTGTTTGAGGTTCATCACTTTCCCTTCTGCATTCTGCAGTAGCCTATCACTGTGGCTACTTATTTGATTAGAGAGGGGCTCTTATACAATATTTTTTTCTCTTTTTTTTTTTCTGAGTTCAACATGTAGAGGTAGAGATTCGAACCTTTGATTCCTTAACCAATTAGCTATGCTTAGGTTAGTGCTCTGGTACAATACTTGTCTCTTCGTATGATTGTTCATTAAGCCCACATTTATACCATGCATAAAAACAAACACAATCTCTTTCCAATTTATCAAAAATTTCATATGTATTTCTTCTTCAAGTTATAGTTTCAACATTTTCATTAGATATGAAAAGTTGACTATTTTTATTGCTTGAGACGAATTCCTATCATATAAATTCCCAAGTAATGTATTCCCAATAAGCTTTTAACACTACAATACTGGAAAAAGATGATGAATAAAGTTCGAATATGTATTACATTCCAATATTTATCAGCAATGAACTACGTTAGGAAGCTATTTTCTTTCTTTTTTTTTAGGAAGCTATTTTTCTACAATGCCTATTTGAAGCGAGCTTGTTCCATATGTTCTTTTCTATAATTCTTGAACATATGTAACATCCATAAGCCCTAGTCCTAGATGCAAAAGTGTAATTGGAAAAAGGACAATGCTAAACTAAAAAACGCTTACTCTGTTGTTTATTTAAAAGAAGAGAGCACCATTTGCACAGAGTACAGCTTCAGATTGGTATGTTTGTTACTGGCCCTTTGAACCAATGCTGAGCATTCACGATCCAGGTAGAAATGGTAATGATCAACAAGCAGCCAACTGCGACAGGAGTGTAGTTGAGAGTCGCGTTTGTAACAGGATACTCAACAGGCAACGAAAAGAGGACCGAAATTATTGCCACCCAAAGAACTGCTACCCAACCGACGAAGATTCCATAGCGGCCCAAGTTGAAAGGTCCTGGCACAAAGGACCTCCTTGCCAAAGTCACCCTAAAAAATATGGGCAAGGCATATGCAATGTACAGACCAATTGTTGCTATAGAGACCATAGCGTTAAAGGCCACTGTGCTTCCAAGAGACTGCAAAAAGGTACAAGAAGTGAATACAACCTCCTGCATATGAAGGGCATTGTTTTCGATGTGGCAATAACACTTCAGACAACCTAAAATGAAGAAGTTGATTGGCAGGGTGTGTCCGCCAACTAAGTACATCCATCAGAGCTAAAATTAGAACTTACTGAAAATTGTTAAGCATGATTGTGTGAGAGTACTAATAGCGGATAGGTTGGGAGTAATTAGTAGAATAATAGTAAGGGCATAGTGGACCAACAGTAATTAGTGAGGGTGCCTTGGTTATAAATAAGGAGTGTTAGGACCTTAGAAGGTGTGGATCATTTTAGTGGAGTGCCCTCTCAAACGGCTGTTGTTATATTGTAGTTTCTCTTTGAAATTACAATATATGAGTATCTTATGTGTTTTCTGTGTTTGGATACCCAACAGATTGCTATTGAAGGTTTTGTAACTTAAGATTATGATGCAGTGAAATGAATGGATTTAGAGGGATAAGAGGTAGATGGTATTTTAATGCAAATGTTCATACCGTTAATGCCATGCAAAACGATATGAAAGCAGAGAGCCAAACTGCGTTTATCGGAACCTCATTTTGGTTCACTTTATGCCACGTTGACGAAAATGGCATCGCTCCATCTCTGGAGAATGCATAAGCCATCCTGTGAAGAAAACTTATACCAGGTATGAAGCTGTGAGCCAAAACACATACATTGTAATCTGAAAGACAAGAACGGATAGTCAGCTTGCCTGGAGTTACTAGTGACGGAGCTCATTCCACAGAAAAATATCGCAACAGCTACCACGCCTAAGCAAATAATTCCTCCAACACCATTGCCATATCTACTCTTGAATGCTTGGTAAAATATTTCAGCAATGGCATAACCTCCAGCATCATTGTTTTCATCCAAAAGGTTTGGGATGCTGGTAATGGCAAAGGTGATGCCGAGTATGTAACACCAACCAACAACAATTGATATCCCAATGGAACTAATAATTCCCCTTGGTCCATTCTTATCAGCTTCTATTGTTTCTTCTGTCTGTAATGTTGTAGGAAGAAGCAAATTTCATTGCAAGTTATCTAACCATTATGTATAGATATAAGACAAATTACTAAAACAGGGGTAGAGGAGAACTTGCCATATGAGCAGAAGCATCATACCCAGTTAGGGTATATTGACTCATTAGAAGTCCCAAAACAAATATGTAAAGTCTGCTGTTAATTCCTTTTCCATTATCAGTATTGAAATGAGTGAAGACAAACTCGGGACTGGCCCTTTCCGTTGCCACCAAGGGAACGAGAAACGTAAGAAGAAAAACACCTAAGAATGTGACATCCTGTTAGAAATGTAAGCTAGAGAAGAGTTCAAATAAAGAGAAACTTGAACCTTCATACCTAAAAAGTTCCATGCTGCAGCAAACTGTCCAAAGAAAGACAACCATGAAATGGGCAGGCTGTTCATGATAGCATGTGCCAACAAAATTGCACCATGGAAAACAATCACTACATATTTAGATGCCTCATATCCACCATTGTTTTTACCCCCTGTGCTAAGCAGAACTATCACTTGAATTAGCTGAGCAAGTGAAAAATCAACACTTGTTGTGACAGCCCACTGCATGTAGATCACTTCCATGAGTTAGAGAATAATTAAAAGAAAAGCTTAACCTGATTATAAGAATTTGAAATTTGGGCTTAAGATCTTTAGGAGAACCTGTCCAACAATGTTAAACCTGCACAAAGATCAAAGTTATTTGCAAGAAATCAGAAGATGTCAAGGTGGAATAGATAAATGCAAGGAAAATAATGTAATTGGAGTTTCTGGTGATGAGCAATAATGAACAAGAAAATCATGTCCCTGTGCTCCATAAAACTTCAAGACTTAAAGGACAAGCAAGGAGCAGGGGAAAAAATGTTCTTCAAACTATTTCACCATGTACATATTTTCATTTGGCTGAATTGAAAGCTTTGCAATTGTAAAGATGAGAAAAGAGAACCATCCTGAGTTGGCCTAGTGGTCAATAAGGGCCATGGAAAAAATAAGGGAAATTTGTACAGAAGACTCATTTGCACGCGCATCGATGTCATTTGACCCGTGTTTTGAAATTAATGACATATGACCCTTTCCGTACTTTGCATCCCGTCCAAATTACCGTGAGGATATCGTACTCTCATTCTTGTTCTAACTCTAGCTCTCTAGTTCTCGCTCTCGCTCTAGCTAGTTCTCGCTCTCGCTCTCCCTCGTTCTCGCTCTAGCTCGCTCTCGCTCTCGCTCTAGTTCATTTTCTCTCTTGCTCTACCTCGTTCTCGCTCTCGCTCTAGCTCGTTTTCTCTCTTGCTCTAGCTTGTTCTAGCTCTCACTCTAGTTCGTTCTCGCTCTCGCTCTAGCTCGTTTTCTCTCTTGCTCTAGCTTGTTCTCACTCTCGTTCTAGCTCGTTCTCGTTCTTGTTCGCGCTCTTGCTCTAGCTTGTTTTCTCTCTTGTTCTAGCTTGTTCTGGCTCTTGCTCTCGCTCTAGCTCTTCTCTAACGTAATTTTTTCTTGTCTTTTTTTTCTCCATATTTTCAACCATTTATTTGAGCGAGAGCGAAAGAGCTAGAGCGATAGCGTTTCCGCCTACGAGAGCGTGAACAAGCAAAACCGTCTCATACTACCCTCATGTGTAATTTTGCGCGCTATGACATGTCAGAACGGGTCATATTTCATTATTTTCAGAACGCAGGTCACCAGTCATTAAAACGTTGGAAAATGGGTCATCCGTACAAAATCCCCAAAAAATAAAGGGTCTAGAGGGTGAAGTAGGGTCATGCAGTTGTCCCGTGAGATTATGTCAAAAAAGAAAAGAAAAAAGATGAGAAAAAAGTTTTGCTAAACTAGACAAAACAAAGTTGTTAAATCCAACTCTTGTGCAGATCTCAATGAATCTACCAATTCAATATTAAGATTATGAAATGGTAGAAAATTGGTCCATAACTAATACCGTGTTATAATTTGAGCATCCAATGCCTGAAAAGGCAGTGAGAAGAAAAAAGACAATGATTACCAGCCAGTCATCCAAGAGGCAAAAGGAGCCCAACTTGGACCAGCAAGCTTGGCACTCCAATAGTAGAGACCTCCAGAAGTTGGATAGGATGAACAGATCTCAGCCATGGACAATCCAACAAACATGGTGAAAACACCAGCAATAAACCATCCATAAACCAACGAAACAGGGCCACCAAAACTCAACCCATTATTGTAAAGAGTGGTAATACCAGTGAGCACCGAGATAATCGAAAACGAAAACGCAAAATTAGAAACGACCCTGCAATTCAAAAACTCAACCCATCAAAACAACGCAACGATTGAAGCGATTCAGATTCACAACACAGAAGCAAATGAAGATCAGAAAGCAAAAACCGCACAATCGCAAGAAACACAAACTAGTAAAACAGGAAGCAAATGGTGATGAAATTTACGAGAGGTCGCGCTTGAGTTCTTGTTTGTATCCGAGCTCATTGAGACGAGCATGGCCGGTATCAAGCAAACCATCATCCTTTGGAGCCACCATAGTCGAAAGAACGAGGGAAAAGAGAGACCTTGAAGCTTGGTTAATTCAGCGGAAAAAACCAATCTCCAGTCTTCTCCTTCCCCACTCCCTTGAATCTGGTATCAAATGACTTCTCTCACTACAAGTTTACTCGTTGGATCTGATGGAGAATCCGATTCGATTTTAATGGGAGATGGTTTCATCGGTCATAGAAAGACGCTGAATCCGAATCTCCATTTATGGCACGAGGGGACGAAAAATCGGCTCCATTGCCAAAAACTGCATGCTCTGGCCTTTCTTCCTCTTTTTTTGAGAGTCAAAAGCCAAATTATTAATTTTTTTTTTTTTGAAGTGTCAAAGCCAACTTATTGTTATTGTTATTTCTTGTCATTCAATTCCAATGCGGTTGTCTTATTCTTAGGCCAATCATATTTTTCACTTCCTTTTTTTTTTTTGGTGGGGATGAAAATAGAGAATCCTTTCTTTCTTTTTTGCTTGTTTCTTTTCTTCTTTGAAAAAGCTTATGGTACTTTCTAAATATAAAATTAAAAGAAGTTGCATGTTTTTGGAGAATGTGGATTTAAAACAGGGTCTCTTTCTTGTTTAGTAACTCTAGTGTTACAATAATGGTTAAATTATAAAAAATTTTCCAAACTGTTTGTTTAAAAAATATATTTATTCTTTTCAAAAATTATAATATTGTTTTTGACCTTTCATAAATGTTTTAAAACTATCCTTGAAAGAAATTCGTTAGAATATTTAATGAAAAAGTCGACGTGGCAAAACATCGTTCTTCTGGACTTAATCCGAACAATCATCTTAGTCATTGCCACGTCCTTTTCCTGTTCGACATTTTAACGGATTTTTACTCTGAGATAGTTTTGAAACGTTTATGAAAGATTAATGATAGTATTGCAACTTTTGAAAGAATGAGTGTTTTTAAAATAAAGGACAAAAATTATAGATATTTTTTTTTAATAATTTAGCCTAAAATAAAGGTATATTTGAATATTTTTAGTTCTCTTAAAAATATAATTTCTAAATCTATGAAAATAAATCTTCGAAAAGGATCTATTTGTCCTAAATGTGGAAAAATGCCCCACATGTGTGACGAAAGCCTAGAAAATAGGGATTTGTGAAATGTAAGAGGGCTATGTTTTTTCTTTTTTTTGGTTTGGCCTATAAAGGAGGTTTAGAATACGTTGACCATTACACTATGTTGGGTTTGCAAAGGCTAAATTATAAAAATACCTTTGAACTTTATCATTTTTGTTTCAAAAAAATCTCTATTCTTTCAAAAGTTGCAATATTACCCTTAATCTTTTATAAACGTTTCAAAACTACCTTTGAAATAGAAATCTATTAGAATATTGAACAGAAAATTGACGTGAGATGACCTGAAACGATGTGATAATGACTAGGATGTTTGTTTGGATTAAGTCTGAAAGAACAACATTCAAACATATTAATTTTTCGTCATACATTCCAACGGTTATTCTACTCCAAGGGTAGTATTGAAACATTGGTCAAAGGTAATATTGCAATTTTTGAAAGAATAGAGGTATTTTTGAAACAAATGGCAAAATTCAATGGGCATTTTTTAGGGCTTGTTTGATAACCATTTGGTTTTTGAAAATTGTGTTTGTTTTCTCATAATTTCTCTACAATAGTTTTCATATTCTGTACAATAGTTTCCATCTTTCTTAAGGAAACATTTGAGTTTCTAGCCAAATTCCAAAAATAAAAACAAGTTTTTGAAAACTATTTTTTTTTAGTTTTCAAAACTTGGCTTGGTATTTTAAAACATATGAAAAAAGTTGATAAGAAAACATAGAAACTCATAGGTAGAAGTAATATTTATAGGCTTAATTTTAAAAAACCAAAAACTAAAAATCAAATGGTTATCAAACGGGGCCTAATAATTTAGTCATTCGCAAATGGATAAGGTTGGTAATTTATATAGTTGTGGTAAGATTGTTAATTTGAATATGCCGTAGTGATTAATGTGTTTATGCCTTCTTTAAGGTTATAGGTTTGAATCTTGATCGAACTGAAACGTGAGGCTTAAAGAAAATATTTGTGAATTAAAACAAAGCTTCAGTTCAGTGCAAGTGCAAACTGTCGATGCAAATAATATAAAACTGGAAGTATTCCAGAGTATCGATCCCACAGGGAACGGATACAACAAAATTCAAGAAGATAAGCAAAGATGTTTTCAAATTGCAATTGTGGGTAACCGGTGTAAAACAATAGTTGGGATAATTTTTTTTTTTGAAAATAAAATGATAAAAGAGGGATTCAAATATGCTTTTGCTCTATTGAAAGAAATTGCGGCCTAATTGCAATTGCAATCCTTTGACTCAACACTTAAGCTTTGTAAACCGAATTCAACACCTATTCGACCTTCTATGAAGTATCTTTAGGAGGCTAAGCGATTAAACCGATATTTCTATGGCTAATACGAACTTAGTTAATTTTGAAACACAATTCTTTTGGTTTTAAAGGTTTTGCCCTATGTCTAGGGTCAAAAACAAATTCCTATGTCTAGGCTATTTTCCTTTATTGCTTTTATGAAAACCAAATTTATATCTAACATTTTCAGAATTAGAATCAATTTTTGTATACTAATCTAGGTGATCAATCTAGACTCATAATAAGCATTAAAATCAATAAAAGCAAACAAACTATTTAGGAAGCAAAGTTGCTCTCACAATTAGGCCTTTATTCCTATCTTTAGGGCATCCACATGCTTGAATCCCAAAGAAGAAATTAGATCATTATGGAAGAAATGAAAATCAACAATTGAATGGATACAAAACTCATAATTAATTGGCCAAAATGAGGAAAATAAAAACCCAAAATAAAACGGCAATCCAAACTAAAAACTTATTAAGAGTCACTAATAAAATCAATCCAACAAATTCAAAAACACTCACAAAGAGTAGTAGCAATACTTAATAGAAAATTCAGAAACTTGTAAGGAAACGTGGGGGAACATAAATAAAAGGCTAAAAATTGAAACATAAGAAAACTGAAAACCAAATAAACTAAAATCAGTAAAGAAGCTGACTCAAATAAAACTAAAATCAAGGACTTAAAGCTAACTCAACCCACAAATTTGAACTTAAACAGAAGCTGTAGAAATAGAATGAAAGAAAATAAAACAGAAAAATTAATCTGGACAATAACATAACTTAAAATCAGTGGCTTCCTTGTTTTGATCGATCCAAGTACCCATTCAAAGGCAAATGGATCTTCACCTCTTGTAACTTTCGTTGAGGAGGGATCAACCTCGAAAATTACAGAGCTAAGATGAAGAAAAACTTGCTGAAAATTGACAGAAAAACGTGAACTTCGGACTGTGGGCGAGCAGAAAAACCCATGCCACGTTTTGGATCGTTTTCCTCATTTTTATAGGCATTGAGGGCTAGGGTTTACATCTTTGTGCTCCTTCAATCATGGGTCAATGTTTGGGCATGAGATTAGGCTGAAAATTCTCCAAAAATCGAGCAAATCCCGTGGATTTTGGTGTTTTCTCAAGATTCCCTCAGCTTCCAGATTTTCCAGAAATGCAATTGCATTTCTATTGCATTATTTTTCAGCTCTACCAAAATTTTCCAGAAATGCAATTGCATTTTCATCAGCATTTTTGGGCTGAAAAGTCTCCTAGAATCGAGCCAAACGCCGTGGGTTTTGGAGCATTTTCGTGATTTCTACAATAAATTGATATGTCCAGAAAATGCAATTGCATTTTCCCTCTTGTTCACCACCTTGCTTTCTCAAGGAAATGCAATTGCATTTCATTTGCATTTTCTTCATTGCTTCAAATCTGCACAAAAACAACACTTTAGCCAACTTTCCATTATCTTTTCAACTTATTTCTTCTTTTTCTATACTCCGACAAGCTTTCATGAATTTATCTCATAAACGCTATTTTTAGCTTGCTCGGTAATCAAGAAAGCATACAAAAATGACAAAAATAACTAAGTTTAGGGTTAAATAATCTTCATAAATAAGAATTATCAAATCTCTACTTTTGTAATTGTTTTTTTTTAAACAAAGAAAAAGCATTAAAAGCCAACAAAAGAAACATCCTCCTCTCTACAAGCTAGAGAGGATAGCCAAGAGGGGAAAACCCCTTCCCACCTACCATAATAGATCTTTAATGACCTTACCAGCCACTGAATGCACCAATAAATTGGATTCTCTATCAATATGCTTAAAACTTTTCACATTCGTACAACTACCAAGATGAACCACCTCTTCCGCAAAGAGAGCAAGCTCCGAGAGGTCCGTCTTAATGCCATTGATCATCTGAATAACCTCAAGGGCATCTGATTCCACCTCCAAAGGAGGGTTACCACCTTCCCACAGCAAGTTGATCGATTCCAACCCCTTTCTTAAAGCGAAACATTCCATAATACTCACAAGCCAACTACCATTCACAGGCTCACTGTTCGCACAAATCAGCCTCCCCGCACTATCCCTCACAACCCACCCAACTATGCCTTTTTTCCTACTATCACAACGAGCAACATCGCCATTTAATTTCCAGGCTATAGCTGCATGAAGGGTCCAAATTGCAGATCTCCACCAAAGGATTCTACTCCTCCCACCCAGGTTAGTAATTTCCAGCCTTTGCATCTTTACTTTCCAGCCTTTTATCCATATGTAAATTTGTTGCATATCAAAGCTTCCATTGCCTGAATTGATACGATTCCTCATAAGCCAAATGCTCCAAATCAGCCTAAGCGCACTTTCGATCACCTCTCTTGAGGCATGCTCTCTGAAAACATCCCAATAATCTTGTTATCTCCGCACGCCCCTGCCCAACAACAAAACCACAAGATTAGATGGGAAAAGATTTCGCCAAAGAGGTTTTATCACCTTGCACTCCTAAAAAAGGTGTTCATAGGACTTAAATCCGACCATGCAAAAGAGACAACTTAGATCAGTCTTAATTCATTTTCTAAAAATATTTTCAGCCGTAGGAATTATGTTATTCAGAATTTTCCAGCCGCCAATCCTCACTTTAGGGATAACATTTTCCCCCCAAATCTCTTTCCATCAAGTTGCCATTTTTCCCCATCCAACGTCGACGCCTCATTTTGAAAAGAAATGTGCACTTTAAGGTTATGCGCACTTTTAATCGAGAACTTTTCCGACTTCTCAAGATTCCAAATTATCTCATCTTTGGGCCTCATTCTATTGCTAGGAATCAGGATGGCAAGGATTTCTTTAGCTTCAACTAGATTAAAAAACTCCCGCACTCTCCTTTCAATCCAACCCCCATTAGCCAATAGGAGGTGAGAGACATATCTTTCTCGGGCTTCCTCCTTAACAAATATAGGCTTCCCATCTCCTTTTCTTGGAATTCAGGGGTCTTCTTTAATGTTGATCATCCTCCCAATTTCAATTCTCCATCTATAACCTTTATCGAATAGCTTTCTTCCCCATAAGATACTCCTCCACGCGTACGAAGGATTATTTTCGGATTGAGCTTACAAATAATTTCCATCTTTAAAGTATCTACCTTTTAGCACCTTGGCCATAAGGCAATATGGATGTTTAATAATCCTCCAACTAAATTTCGCAAGCAAAGCTTGGTAAAAGCTCATTAGATTTTTAAAACTCAAACCTCCAGCAAACTTAGCCACACACATCTTGCTCCACTTTTTCCAATGAATTTCCCTCCCCTTCTCAAAATCACCCCACTAAAATCTCGCACACATGGCATCTATTTCTTTACAAAGATTTTGAGGCAACTTAAAGCAATTCATATAGTAAATAGGGATAGCTTGGACCATCGCTTTAATAAGCACCTTTTTACTCCTTGTTGAAAAGAGATTCTCTTTCTAGTTTTAGAGGACCTTCCAAACCTTTTCTTTTATAATATTAAAAAACTTGAAATTTATTTCTTCCACTTTGAGAAGGCAACCCAAGGTAGTTGTCAAGAGAGGGGGTACATCTTATCCCAAGGGAGCTACTAATCTCCTCAGCCCACCTTGCACCTTCATTCTTACTTGTCATGAAAATCAACTTATCCAAGTTTACTACCTGTCCCGACGCTTTTTCGTATGTATCCAATACCTCATTAATTGAAATGCATCCCTCGCCTATTGGCCTATAAAAATATTAAGTTGTCATCTACATAAAAAAGATGAGTTATAGCAGGGCAATGATTGTTTATTTTTAAACGAAACTAATTAGAATTAGAGACTTACCTGTCTATTAGCGTTGAAAGCTCTTTTGCATAGATGAGGAAAAGGTACGAGGATGAAAGATCACCTTGTCTCAAACCTCTCTGAGGGATCATATCTTCTTGGGGGCAGCCATTGAGCAATACTCTGAAAAAGGTCGACTTAATACATCGCATCACCGTATCTATCCATCTATCGTTGAAACCCAATTTTTCCATAACTCTCCTAAAAAAGATCCATTTCACCTGGTCATACGCTTTATTCATATTGAGCTTCAACACTGCCCAAGCGTCCTTACTTTTTTGCTTGATGTTTAGGGCATGAATGCATTCAAAACCAGTCATAACATTATAAGCAATTAGCCTACCTGGAACAAAAATCGATTGTGCTTGCGAGATAATCGAGCTCAAAACCTTTGTAAGTCTGTTTGCAATAGTTTTAGCTATAATTTTATAAATCGTATTGCATAGACTAATCGGACGTAAGTCAGTCATACTTCTAGCCTCCTTCTTCTTTGGGATCAAAACGATCAAAGTTTTATTCACCAACTTGGGATCTTCATCATTTTTCGGGATATTTAAACATATTTGTGTAGTCTCGTGGCCCATAATGTCCCAGTATTTTTGGAAGAAGATAGCATGCATCCCATATAGGCTAGGAGCTTTGGTGGGATGAAACCCCTTCAACGCTGCCTCAATCTCTTCCTTATAAAACTCTTTACATAAGTCTCTATTCATACTTAGCACTTACTTTTGGTCTAATACACTCAACAATTTCATTTATTGTTTCATTCCTGGGATTTGACGTTGAAAAGATGTCCTTAAAATACTTGACTGCAATTTGGCTAATAGTTTCCTCTCCCGAGTTCCAGTTACCCTGAGAGTCTAGGAGGCCTTCAATGACATTCTTCTTTTTCCTTTGTCAGCCCAAAGATGAAAGCAAGTATTTCTATCTCCCCAAGTTAACAACTATTCCCTCGATCTAGCTCTCCAATATCTTTCTTCTTCTTCAAAAAGAAGCTCAAAGTCTTTTTCTAACTCCAAAACTTTCTCTCTATCTGTTTTCGCTGGACTTCGCCTTGTCTCCGGTCACCAAGATTTTTTTACCAGTAATAGTCTGGTTCTCCTCGTTTCCTTCTTTTTCCGTTACATACAACCCCTCATCCACCCTCACTTCTTTGTCTTCCTTTTTCTATTCAATGTTCACATTTGGATTCTTGTCCTCCTTTTTCTTCCCAACCCCTGTTTTGCCATGTCCTCCTTCTCTAAGCTAGGCTCCAAATTGATAACCTTCTTCGTCGAGACTGTTACACCTATTTCTACATTTTGGAAAATATGTATATAATTGGAAAGTATGAAAATTGAGAAATTAAATATTTGGATATTTATGGTTTTGGTTGGAAGATAAGGATTGGTTTCTTTTTATTAATTAAATAATGGAAATTAATAAAAAAAAAAAAAGAAAAGAAGAGAAAGTGGGATAAATATATTTATATATATATTTATTAAATAAAAACATGTGGTTTAAGTGAAGCCACACAAAGGGAAATGATTTTTTGTCTAGAAATTAAATAAATAATATTTAATAAAACAAAAATGAGGGCTTTTGTTGGACATCATATTACGTAAAGAGAGGAAGAGGAAGAAAGTGAGGAGAAGATTTCTTGATTTTGGACTATTTTGGAGTGTGAAAATCAAGAAGGGGATCTCACAACCTTGGATTAAAGCTTTTGGTAAGTTTTTAAACTTTTGATTAAGGTTTCTCATGAGTTCTAGAACCTAATTTGGTGGGTTTCCTTATGGGTTTTCTTCCTTTAGTTGGAAACTCCATAAACTAGCTTGAAAACTAAGGTGGTGGTGATGATTGAGTAAAAGAAGGAAATTTGATGAAAGTCATGAGTTTTATCAAAGTATGGATTGAAGGGGATTAGTTGTATGTAGAAATTGCAAACTTTTTAGGGAAAGAAAACCAATGAATTTATTCATGGAGAAGAAGAAATGAGAAGAATGAGATTTCTTATGGAGAGGGATTACAATGAAGTTATTGGAAACTTTATTTTGGATTATTGTCTCAATTTCTTGGTAATTAGAAGAGTAAGATGAGGAAAAGAATGGTAAATTCTTGGGTTAGTGAGAAATATAAAGGCTTGGATAATTTAGTGTTGTTACACTTTAATTTTGGCATTAAGAGGTTAGTAATATGTTGACAAATTATGATTTCAGGGCAAGCGGAGATTGGAACTATTTACGACCCGAACAAACCTCGTTCGTAGTAGTTGTGAGTGGTTATTTTATAAAGTATTTCAATTATTTTAGTAATTGATGAGATTTTTGTGAGATTTGAAATCAATTGCAAATGATTTAGTTATTTGAAAATTTGGAGGAAATTATGTGTATTTCACAAATTGTTCATTTTTAAGATTGATGATTTACTAATTTGATAAGAAAGTGACATATGATCACTAAATTGAATTCATGATTTAGCATATTTGAAATTGAAGAGATTTATGTTTATTGAAATTTTAGCTACAATGACTTAATCAATTGAATTAATTAAGCTTATGAAAGGTGAATTTATGGAAATCTCTTGATTGTAGCCAATTGGCAAAAAGTTCAATTATTTGAGGTGAAATCAAGTATTTGTGAGTTTTAGAAATGGCTTGATCTTTGAATCATGATTTTAGTTGATCTTCGACTTATGGCTTAAAGTTATGAAACCACAATTTGAGAATGTGTGGGGGTTTGAGAACTTACGATGATTATTATATAGAAATTGTTTTCAAACCACTAGAGCTTGTACCCATGGTTATTACCCGTATGCCATGAGAATGTGTTTCTTTAGTATGCTAGTGTGCTAAGGCCGCAGGGGATGCAGGGGAATGCCGGGGCCATTAGGTGCCAAATCCGGATTCCGAATCCTGGTCCAAATCCTGGACCTAAGGCATTACAGATGTTAAAGTTTGCTATACGTGCACGTATGACATAAATTTGCTCTGTTATGTATCTAGAGATTACTCGATGCATAGTATGGCAGGGATTGGGTACAAGGTTGGTGATGAGTTTTGTTGGCCTATTATTTTGTGCTTTCTTTAAAGAGTTATTGCTGCAAATCTCTATGATGTTTTACTTATCTTGTGTATTTAGATTGTGTTTCGTATATAAAGTTTTATTGAACTTTGAATTCCTTTTAATATAAAAGGTTTTTGTCGAGAGGTTATTTTTCCTATTAACTTACCACTCACTGGGCTCTATTAGCTCATTCTTTCTTCCTAAATTTTTCCTCCAGGTAGCGACTGAGTTTCTAACGAGCCTACAGAAGTCGATATCTGCCACCAGACTTGATAGTTTGCATATCATTTTGTATGTACATTTTTACAAATATTTTTTTTGTGTAACTGATGTGGCTAGTGCCATTTTGGAATTTCCCTTTGGTTTGTAATATGAAACCCACCTGTTTATCTACTTTTAAGTTTTGTGGGTTTATATTGAATTTCTGAAATGATGGTTGGAGTTTGAATATATTATTATGGAAGCATATATATTTCTTTTCAGGTGTGTTTTACTCAGTTTTCAGGGGAAACTCTGCCGAAATTTTTATAAAATTTGGTGTTAACAAAGTTTTGGCTAGCCATTTGTGGTAAAAAAAAATAATAATAATAATAAGATTTTGTCATGAAAAGTTTGACATTGGATTCCATGGTTTAGTAGGGATCTAATGTCGGCATGCCTCATCCTAGGTTAGTTAGGATAATTTGGGGTGGGGTGTGTCGACTATCCTATGAGGTGCAATCCTTTACACTGTGTCCTAACTGACCACACCCATAACAAAAGTCTGGAAGTTTCTCATATGATATTCTAAACCATTTATCCTTAGTCATGGAGCCTACCTTCACTTTTACCCACCTTTTAAAGGGACGATTAACGTCAATTTTGATTCTAGTCCTTAAAGTTCTTCCTCCACATCGGCGTTCCTCATTCAGATCCACTTTTTTGAATCCCCCAACCTTGTTACCCAGAGCCATGGCCATCCTCTTGGAAAAGCAAACCATAGGAAGTTTATGAAAGTGAATCTAGAATGAGGCATACCTAAAATCCAAGTTGCGTATGCTGCAAATTCCTTTTGGTTCTTCAAAAATTAGAAGCGCTGTGCCAAAAAACCATGGTCCTCCCCCTACAATCTTCATCTTGTCCAACTCGTCATTGAACCAACACATATAAAGGTTTTTTCCAACATCCTCAATCGTAACATTGTCCTTCGCATTCCATATTTTGGGCATAAGTGTTATGAAGGCCTCAATCTTCACATATTTTGCCGTTAAAATTTTGCAAGCTAACGCATTCTCTAGGCTCCTATCCAATTTTTCAATCTCATCGTCTTCTATCTCCAGCTTATCCTCCTCATCTTCCAAAATCTTCATCTTTGCTAGGTAACTATCGAGACTAACATCCTCCATGATGTTTTCCAACACCCAGACAAGGAGAAAAAATTCCCCTTTTGACCACCAAAGGCCCGCTTACACGCCACACAAAGGTTCCTAAACATTCATAGCCTTGCTTCTCGAAGGAGAGAGAGCAACACTAGAACCCCTTGTAATTGTGATGTACAAGCCTAAGCAAAACTTGATGTATAAGGCATCTATTATATCCCAAATGTCAATGGTTCAATCCGCTACCCATTGTTGTTTTCAAGTATGTTTTTACATATGAATAGTGTAGGTATTTATTTATATTGCTAAGTTTATGTTTTAGCCCTTTATGTTTGGGCATTTTTTCTAATGTAGTTCCTATAATTTAAAAAGTTTCAATTTAGTCTCTTACATTTTTATACTTTTCAATTTAGTCTCTTACTCTTGGTGAATGTTAAAACTAGCTAAAGATAAACTTACAGCATAATACTTGGTGAATTGGTTTGAATTAGTTGGAATTCAAGTATTATGTTAGGTAAGTTTATCATTATCTAATTTTAACATTTACCAACAGTTCAAAACTAAATTTAAAAAAAAAAAAAAAGGCTAAAATATAAGACACTAAATTTCAAAAAAAAAAATCAAGCATTAAAGACTAAAATAAATATTTAATTAATTAAAGTCAATAATTCAGCCGTTGCACAATTTTTTTTTTCATAGTTGTTGTCAAATGCATTATATGACTGATTAGTCTTACATAATCAAATTAAAAATTAGTTTGCGATGACGATGAACATCTTATTTATTTTTTTAAAATTTTATTTTAATGGGAGCCGGACTTTTCTCACGTTCTCATTTGTTTACGCAATTTTCCATGTCTATGTTTTTCCATATTATTGGGCAAATGTCTTTTTAAAATGCATCATTATCTCTCATGTCTTATCCCACCTGCCTCTCCTGCTCATGGGTTGGTCGGTTTAGACTCAAATACTTTCAATTCTACACTTAATTAATTAAAAAAACTAACTTTTAATCAATTAAAAAAATATATAAACTTGATAGTCTCAACTCTCATGATAGATTCAATTCAACCCAACTATATATTAATATTTCTAAGTTGGTATGATTTAACTTGTTAGGGACTGTTTGGGGCAAGGAATTGCAAGGAGTAGGAGTTAGTAAGTTTGGGGAGTTAAGAAATCTGAGAAGTTAGGAAGTTTATGTTTGGGGTGCAGAGTTGTTTAATCTGGAGTTAGGAAGTCTATGTTTGGGATAAGGAGTTGCAGGGAGTAGAAATTTTGAAGTCTGTGTTTGGGATGCAGATTTGTTAAACATGGAGTTATGAATTCTTAGTTGATTTTAGCTTTTTTTATTATTAAGAATTTGTTCCCATGAATTCTCATATTGAGATTTTTTCGTTTTTATTAATTTATATATTTTTGTACAAATTTCTTTAAAGAAAAAAAAAATTGGAGCAAAATACCCCACATTCTTTTTTCAATATCTCTCACATCAATTATTCATTTGTCTTGGGTAGTTTTCAAATAAAAGAAATTCTTACAATACTTTTTTAAACATTACATGTGATTTGGAAAGATTTCAATCAATTAATTTAAAGGAATTCAAATAAACTTCAAGATTTTTATGTTTTTATTCTCTCAATTTTAGAAATAATATAGATTTGTTTCCGTCAATCCTAAAATTGAGATTTTAAATTATGTTATTTTATGAATATTTTACAATTTTGTTAAAGACTTGTTTTCATCCATTTTAAATTTTAATTTAAAATTTATTTTTCAAACTTAATAAAATAATATTTTTATATAATTTAAGATTTTATTTTTCTAACTAATCAATGTAATAGATTATCTAAAGTTTGATTAATTTGAAAATAATATATTCTTTGAAGTAAGTATCAAATATTTATGCTATTTTAAAATAATTAAGTTCAAATTGAATATATATTTTTTAATACCATTCAAAATGAATATCATATATACATTTATTCAGATTACTATATATTTATGTTATATTGTAATAATTTTATTTTATTAAGTTTGGAAGGAGAAATTTATATTTTTACTTTGAATATGATTAATTTGAAAATCATTTTTTTTTAATATGTTGACTCCTTTTTACTCCTTTTCTATCTCGCAGAGCACTTTAACTCCTTTTTACTTTTTTTTTTTTTTAATACTTTTACATTACTCAAATTACTCCCAAACATAAGGGATTCGACTCGAAAAACTATTTTTTTTACTCTGCCAAAAGCAATAAAATATTGCATTAAAAAAAAAATCTAGAACCATGCAGGTTAAGAAAGACGTGCACACTTTGTCACAAATAACAGATATTATTATCAATAAATTTTGCTTAATTCAATTCAAACGTGTCTGTTCTTCCTCCTCTTATCGAGGGGTACTAAAACATCTACTTGTCAATGTGAAACCATAAATGAACACATGCAAGTCTGCACAAATAGAAGGCACCAAATGAATTCAATTCTGTTCCATCCTAATCATTAAAAGCAAGTTGGCATCAAAATAATCCCACACTTCCAAACCAGAAAAAATCTCAAATAACCACTCATCACAACACAACCGGAGAGTAAAGGAAGAAAAAGAATCAATGAATATAAATAAGCAAAATGATCATCTTCATTTCAAGCCCATCTAGGAGAGTATTTTGTTTCAGAAGACTTACACATCCTCCCTACCTATGTACTCAATCTGATCGTAGTCTATTTCTCAGACTGAAAGCTCCGGCTACAGCTCAGATTCTTGTTCCACTCTCTAATCTGTTCAGCATGGGGCTCGAGTCCTGTGTATTGAATCTCATTTCATGCTGAGGTTGAATGTAGACACTTTCAATTTCTGATTGCTGCACGTTGATATTATTGGCATTCGGCGATGATGCTTGAACTTCGTTGCGAGACTCTGCTAGCATCTGAAAGTATGCATGAGGTCCCCAACCTGCAAACAAGGCGTAAAAATACGAAAAATTCAGTTCGAGAACAAAATGAATGCTCAAGAATCAGGACTACTTGCATAGCAATTGCATATAAGAAATGTTAAGAGTGAAAACAAATAAAGTTATGGACTACGTATATGACATTGTGTAAAATTTTGGTTTGGCTGAACAGAAAATAGTATGATCCTAACGAAGGAAGTGGGCAAAGTTTAGGATCCAGCATAACAAGCCGCATAATAGACCTTAAATGCATTATAATGACTATGGAGATCCTACTATATAAAAGACCTTCATCCAAAAACATCTGTAGATTGCAAGTATTGTTTAATCACAATGCACTGCAACAACCAACGTTCAGATCAAGGGAAAATTATCTATTGAATCATTAAAGCCATAATTGACTACAATAGAATGGGTAGGTCAGAGCAGCAACTTTTTACGTTCATATGGAAGTGGACCGCAAATCAGAATACATTGGAAAAGTAGACAAATCCTGTCTTATTTATATGCGCACATCTATACAAATAATTTGTCATTTTATTCATTTATCTTAACAACTATATCTTACGGCCACTTCTTCCGGTCAACAACATAAAAATCAACAATCTATGCTTGCTTTAAAATTAAGACTTGGGCAAATAAAATCTGTGATGATTAACGAGGTCCAGATCCAACAACTCATTGCTATTAGTCGGGAAAGAAAAAACAATAATCCAGATTAACATCCCAGCTAAATTTATAATTTTATGATGCTAACTCATGTTGCACGAGACAGATTTAGTAAAAACGCTTATGTTATCATCTAACCAATCAATGTTTCTGTTAACAAGGTTCTAAAGTTACAAAACAGAGAATAAAAAATAACTACTTTTGACCATGCCAGATGGATCTCAAGGCATGGTCAAAGATTCAAAAGTAGAACCAACATGGAAGATATGTTAAACGGTTGATTATTGGGTAAAAGAAATAATAAATTTATCATGGAAAAATTATTGCTTCATTCAACATAAAAGAAGAACAACTAGCATAGCAATTAATGATATTGTGGACCATACCATCAATGTGATAAGGTGCTGGAAAGAATTGCAGATAGCAGAATGAAGCAACTGTCAGCCCTGCACCAAAGGTTCAGATAAACAAAAGCAAAAAGGGCATCGCATGAAAGTAAGAGCAAATGAATAAGGTTTTGGATTAACTAACCGAGAAGACCCCCAGCAAAAACGTCTTGCCAATGATGCCAATAGTCATCAACTCGAGAAACGCCAACAAGAGCTGCAAAAAGCAGGGGTAGGAAGATAATACAAAGTTTTGCAATATGGCCCCTTTGGTCAAATGCCCTTATTTTCCCAGACAAATACCAAGCAAGAAATCCAAGGCCAGCAAAAGACCCTGCATATAGACAGCTTCCTACGTTAATAAGCTTAAAAGAAACACAAGTGAGAGAAAATAAACTGAAATGAGACAAAAGAAAAAAGGTAATACATGTCACAAATAAGCATTTGAATGTATCAATCCACAACATGAATTACTAACCAATGCCGAGATCAAGGAGCAAATCAAATAGCAAGAAAGTACAAAATCTTATTAACTAAAAGTTCATGATTAATGTATGTTGTCCACACAAAATGTAATACGATCTTATGGTGAAAAAATCAAAGCCTTAATAGTTTTTGCTTGGATATTATAATTCCGTAATCTTTATCAATGGCTAACTTTGAGCATTTAAAAAAAGATGAAGAGTTAAGTGTTCTCATTCCAAAACATTTTCAGACTGGAAGTATGGGAAAGGAGTAATAAGTCTTTGTACATTGGGCCAACATTGTCAATCTGTGACTGGATTGGTAATTTTAGAAAGATAAAAGTCTAATTTTATTCAATCATCTACCAGAATATGGGATTTGAGTAAGATGCTCGTAAAGGTAACAAGTAACAAAATAAATGTAGCTAATTTCACACATTGAAATTACAGTTGCTGAAGATGCAAAGCTGATACAAGAAAGTAAGAAACTTCCCATGTCCCTAGGAATTAGTATACTACATACTTTTTATTTCTCCAGATATTGGTTGCCAAGAGAAAATACAACTGAGATAAATGGTTGCTATTGAGTTCCCTTAGTAACATGCTGTACACCATTGCCTTCTCGAATGATAAATATAAACAAGGCAAGCATATTGCACTTGCACAGAGATTGGGTCTAAACTATGTAGCATGTGCAATTGTCAAAGGAAATAAATAATGATTACAAAATGGTAAAAATAGACGGTCACAATCATATAACAGAATTTAGAAGTACCCATCTATCTTACAGGAAGTATGCCCACTCGGGAAACTTTTATATCCTTCTTTAATAACACTCTTATTTCCTGTACATAAAACACCAGTTGTGTTTCGATTAAATACCTGCACATATCAAGCACCAATCTTATAATGTGTACGAATAATATTAAAAAAAAAATAGGGGCATAGGAACACAAAAGATGTTTGCATATGAACAAATATGAAAATCATAGGAGAATAAAAAAGAAATGAAAAACAAACCCCTTTGCCATCAGGGAAACAGCGCCAGAAGAAGTCTGGACGTGGCCGACCAACAGCATCCTTAATAGCATCAGTCATTACTCCAGATATTAAAACAGCAAACAGAAGTCCTGAACAAGTATGAGCAATCATTAAATGTTATGCTTGGCAAGATTATCAAGAATTACAACAATTTCCAATTATTATAAAATAAGAGAAGGAGAAGAGATACCCAATATGGCATGGTGGAGATCATAGACATCCTTTCTAATGAAATAGTAGATAAGAAATACAATTAAGGGTATCAATATCGCAATTAACTGTTACAGGAAAAAAAAGAAAGTCTTATTTTCTTACTTTCCACAATAATGTCAGGAAAATAAATTACCATAGAAGTCACTATAATACTAGTAAATGATAGTTTCAAACATACTGGAACTGCCCAAATGGGAACAGTATTATCTTGCAGTGGGTATTTTAGGTCTGTCATCATCTCTTGTCCAACAAAGCGATGAAATGGCTCTATAACGTTTAGCACGACCTCTATCACCACAAGAAGCAAAAGGATCAACCAATCCTGCATATGGATTCTTGCTAATCGAGCTCCATGGGATCTCACAGTATGAGTACCCAATTGAATTTCTGGCATTTTGTCCGCAAACTGATAACATGAGGAAATGAAAATGATTGGTTAAAAAGACATATTGATGTAATTTAAGCACTATCAACAAGAAATAATCACGTGAGAAAATGAATTAGTGTACAGTAAATGTGGCTTCTCAAGTGCACAAAAATAAACTTCATAATAATAGAGCAAGAAAAGTATGATCAAAATCAAAGTCATAACCATGAAATTTGTCGTGAATGTCATATAACACAAGTAATTTTCCAAGAGAGAAGCCGTAAACAATGTAAAAATGACAAATTTCTCCATTAGAACCCTAGTACACTTTCACGCTAAACGGGACAAGGATAACAAAGCATGCACAAGTCACAACTGTGAGATTACTGCAGTATGTAAATGTGTGCTTTGTAAAAAGAAGATCGGTCACGAAATCTTCTAACGGAAATTCCTTTAGCCACACACACACAGAACAAGTTGAACGTAGAGTCCTAGGACCATTCAAACTCAACACCAAGCCGAATCGCCTGATTCGGTCCAGAATGAACCAAAACAACTTCAAACTACCGCACAAAAGTGTAAGAGAAAGACATTCAAAGAAATAACCAACAAAATGCAAGGAACAAGAACACAATACTTCATCGTCGAGTAATAAGCAGAAAAAGAGAAGAATAACTGAATATAGTGAGTAATTCAGCAAATCAACTAGTTCAGACAGAGTTGTCCGCATTTCATTTCATTTCATCTCATCGGAGAAGAAGCACATTTCCAGCGACGAAATGAAAGAGCGAACACGCAGTGTAATATAGAAACGCAACAAGAAACAGAAAAATGCAAAAACAGCATGAACAGAGAATGAAAAATGGTTGAGAGCAGAGAAATTACCAGTGAATTCAAGTTTGAAGAAAGAAGAAGAAGAAGAATAATGGAGAGAAAAGGTGAAGGCAGGGAAGGAGAGGATGATAAACCAAATCCCTTTTGGAATTTGAATAGAAAACCGTGTCGCGCTAAAGAGGAGTGGGAACTACGAATGTTGCAAAGAGTTGCTTTGCTGCGTGCATCAAGCCAAACCAAAACCAAATTATAATTAAATAAATCTTTTTAACTCATTTTTCATAATAATTAAATCATGATTTGTTCCTAATCCTTTCATTCTTTTTCTTTTTTTATTCAACAAAGTCAGATTTGATGTTTTGGAACCCATGAAAATGTCATAACCAATTGAGTTATGTTCATGGGTTTGTTAACGTTTTAGACTGTTTCATAAGTTTTATGTTTGTGAAAATTGTGTTTGATTTCTCATCATTTTTCTACAATAATTTTCATCTTTCTTAAAAATATATATTTGAATTCTTAGTCAAATTCTAAAAAAAAAAAAAAAAAATTTAAAAAATTATTTTTGTTGGTTTTAAAACTTAGCTTGATTTTTTTTAAACATTTGTAAAAGGTAGATAACAAAACAAAGAAACTCATAGGTGAAAATAGTGTTTATAAGTTTAATTTTTAAAAACTAAATGGGGTTTTAGTTTTTAATTTTTTGTTTTTGAAAAATGTGTTTGTTTTCTCGTAATTTATTTACAATGATTTTCATCTTTTTAAGGAAACATTTGAATTCTTAGTCAAATTCTAAAAATAAAAGTAGATAACACAACAAAGAAATTCATATGTATAAATAATGTTTATAAGTTTAATTTTCAAAAATCAAATAGTGGTCAAATGGAGCCTTTATGTTAATTGATTGATTTTTTTTTTAAGAGTATTGTAATCTCCGTATAAAAAGTATATACTTATATGAAAAAAAGTTAATAGTTAGAATTTTATTTTACAAATATAATTTTTGAGATTGGGGATTGAAGGGAGAATTAAGACACCTTTGCTTAAAAGAATGGACATTTTTGTTGTTCATTAAATATATTTATTTTATTAGAAATCTTATAAATACTTTTCAATAATAAAATCTAGATGGGTTTTAGTAGAGTTTAAGGAACAAAATGCTTGGCAATACATACAGTCACCAAGTTGTTGCTGCTGCTACTGGAACTATTAATACTAAAATAAATGAAAAAACAAAGAAGGGTCTGTCCATACGTACCACAATTTAAACATAATTCAATTCATCAAGATATTTATAATTATCTTTAAAGCGATAGGTTTTGATTTTTTGAATTGTATTTTGAAAAATAGTTAAAAATATTTTATTTTATTATATTTATTAAGAAATGGAGAGGGCATTCAAAAGAAAAAATATTTCATTTTAGTTCAACAACATGTGGAGTAAAAATTCGAGCATTTAACTTTTTGATTGATAATATAATGTCTTAACTAGCTAAACTACGATGAGGTTGGCTAATAATAATATTCAACCCATGTAAAAGTATTTATGTCAAAAAAAGCATTTAGAAAAAACATGTTTAAAAAATATAAGTTGCTTTCTGAAATAATATGTTAAGTGAAAAAGCTAAAAGAAATTGTAAACAATAAAAAATAAAAAAGAGGAAAGTAAATGGAGTATGAAATTTAAATTTTTTTAAAAAAAAGAAAAAAGAAAAAGGTACGTGCTTTAAGAAAAGTCCATGTTGAGGTATGCGCTTAGGATAACATTCGCTATTGTAGGCCAACCATTTGGTTTCTAGTTTTCTATTTTTTGAAATTTGCGTTTATTTTCTTACCATTTTTTTTTCTAGTTTTCACATTTATTTAAAAAAAAATTGAAATCTTAACCAAATTTCAAAAAAAAAAAAAGTTATTTTATTATTTAAAATATGGAACATGATTCAAGTTCCAAAGTGATTGTAGAGGTGGAACAATATATTTTTCTAGTATTATTTTTCAAAGTTAAAACTTACAAAAATTATTTTATTTACTTATACATCTAGACTTATCAAATCATGTTCAGGTTTAAATAAAATTATCATTAACAAATAATTATTTAAGATGTACTTTTAACTTTTTCAACATTTTTTTTAATGATTTAAAGGGAAAATGGCTTTTCAAAAGAGCTTTGTTCAAAGTCTCCATAGTATTCTTTGCTTGTTCTTGTTCTGTCTGATCTTTTTCTATTTCCATATATTGCTTTGAAGAAAAGACATTGGAATGTTTGGCTTCTTGTCTTGTGACTTTGTGCTTTTTTCTGTGATTTAAAATAAGCCAAATTCAAATAAAATATTTCCTTTCAACATCTCATTTTCAAACAAGGCAGGCTGAATGCCTTTTATTTTCTGTTTGGTTGCCAAGAAAATGTCTAGAAGAGTCTAACTATTAACACATATTATCCAATCACTACTCTGCAAAATAGACTTTTTTTGAACAAAATGAGAACCAAAGCACCAAAACCAGGAAAAAAAAAGATAATCATTCTTATTCATTAAGCTAGCAAAATCACATATCTCTATAACTAAATATATGTTTTAGTCCCTAAATTTGAACATTTGTTTTTTCAATCTAGTCTTGGTTGTTTACAAATTTTAAAAAATTTCAACTATACCATTCTCTTTGTTGAGTGTTAAAATTGACTCATGATAAACTTATCTGACATGATACTTAGTGAGTTGACAAATATTTAGAAAATAAATTAAATCATCCAAGGTACGAAAATAGACTTCTTTGCACAAAAGGAAAAGAACTAAAGCACCAAAGCCAGGAAAAAAAAACTTAGTGAGTTAGACAAAAATTTAGAAAAGAAATTAAATCATCCAAGGTACCAAAATAGACTTCTTTGCACAAAAGGAAAAGAACCAAACATCAAAACCAGGAAAAAAACTATCATTCTTATTCATTAAGCTAGCAAAATCATATATCTCTATAACTAAATATATGTTTTAGTCACTAAAATTTGAACTTTTTTTCAATTTAGTCCCAATTGTTTAAAAATTTTCAATTCAACCCTTTATGTTTCAAAAAATTTCAACTATACCCTTCTCTTTGTTGAGTGTTAAAACGACCAATAATAAACTTACATGACATGATACTTAATGAATTGACAAAAATTTAGAAGAGAAACTAAACCATCTAAGAGAAAAAAGTTTCTAATTTCATCTCCAAATTTTCAAGAAATTAGCAAAAAAAAATCAACTTTTCTTCTTTAGGTGGTCAAACTCCTCCTTAAAAAATTTACCAACTCACTAAACATCATGTCACATAAGCTTATTATCATCAACCAATTTTAACATTCATAGATTGAAAGGCTAGACACGAAAAAATTACAAAAACTTTCTAAACAACTGGGACTAAATTACAAAAAACACCCAAACGTTAGAAACTAATACATTTAACGTAATCTCAATCACTTCCATTACACATATTCACAACAACAACAACAAAATAAACGAAAAGGAAGTTATCTAGACAACCAAAAGCAAACAAAAAAAGGCCCTAATTACACATTAAAGAACTAGAAAAACAAACTCATTGAGCTCCCATTTCCATCTGGTCGTACGTTTGATTCTGCAAAGGTGTTGGTGGCACAAAATATGTGTCGCCATTTGGTCTTGGTCGTCCTTCTTCTACAGGCACATCAACAATCGCCACAGATTGAGTTTCATTAGCAGCTCTGGCATGGAACTCTTCCTGAGCTTTGAAGTATGCATATGGACCCCATCCTAAAACAACAACAATGATTCAGGCATCAAGCTATAAAATGTACATTTTAGTCTATGATGTTTAGGTGTTCTTTTTTTCAATTTAGTCCCTGTTGTTTGAAACGTTTTAGTTTAGTCCTTTACGTTTTAACGTTTTTCAATTGTACTATATATTGGTGGTGAATGTAAAATTAGCTGGTGATAAACTTACATTGTATGTTACTTAATGACTGGTAGAACTTTTGAGTAGGTTTGATTGGTGATCTAAAACTTTAATTTGAAAACGAGAGATTTAAATGGAAAATAGAGTTGTATGTCATGGTTTTCATTGTGTTTTTTAATGTGTTCGGTAGTTGTTTCTAAATCTGAAAACATTGGAAACACGTAAATGATGTTTTCAAAATTTTCACTTTTGGGTCACAGAATTTGAATATTTTTTTAAAAAATAAATCCACTAAACATAAACTCACTTAATTCATCTCATCTTATTCAGTGGATTTGAAACAAGAAATTGAATATGGATAAACTACCAAACAGACTCTAAGGCACCTAAGAGAAAAAAAAAGTCAAAATTTTTGTCAAATTCTTAGAAATTTATAAAAACAATTAGAAAACTTCTCTTAAATGGTCTAATTCCTCCTTTAAAATCGTGCAAACTCACTAATTTCACGAGCCAATTTCAACGTTCAACAACAATGAGAGCATAATTTTTTTTTTTTTAAAAAACCCTTAAAATATAAGGCTTTGTTTGAATAACTATTTGGTTTTTGAAAATTGAACTCATAAAGACTATTTCCACCTATGAGTTTTTTTGTTTTGTTATCTACTTTTTACCAATATTTTTAAAATCCAAGCCATATTTTAAAAACTAAAAAAAAGTAGGCCCATTTAACCATTGGTTTTTGGTTTTAAAAAATTATGCTTGTTTTCTCACAATTTCTCTACATAATTTTCATCTTCTCTACAATGGTTTTCATCTTTCTTAAAGAAACATTTAAGTTTTTAGCCAAATTTCAAAAACTAAAACAAGTTTTTGAAAACTACTTTTATGTAGTTTTCAAAACTTAGCTTGGTTTTTGAAAACATATGCAAAAAGTAGATACAAAAACATGAAAATACATAGGTGGAAGCAGTATTTATAGGCTTAATTTTTAAAAACCAAATGGTTATCAAATGGTTGCCGTAGTTTCTAAAAACTTGTTTTTGTTTTTTGAATTTAGCTAAGAATTCAAGCATAATTTTGAACAAAAAAACTAAGGCCCCGTTTGTTAACCATTTAGGCCCTGTTTGATAACCATTTGTTTTTTGATTTTTGGTTTTTGAAAATTAAGCTTATTTTCTCCCAATTTCTCTACAATGATTTTCATCTCCATTAAGGAAACATTTGAATTCTTAGCCAAATTCTAAAAACAAAAACAAGTTTTTGGAAACTACTTTTTTTAGTTTTCAAAACATGGTTTGGTTTTTGAAAACATAGGTAAAAAGTAGATGACAAAACAAGTAAAACCATAGGTGAAAATAGTATTTATAGGCTTAATTTTCAAAAACCAAAAACCAAAAACCAAATGGTTATCAAACGGGGCCTTAGTTTTTGGTTTTTGGTTTTTGAAAATTAAGCCTATAAATACTACTCTCATCCATGGATTTACTTGTTTTGTTATCTACCTTTTACCTATGTTTTCAAAAATCAAACCATGTTTTGAAAACTAAAAAAAATAGTTTTTAAAAATTTGTTTTTGTTTTTAGAATTTGGCTAAGAATTCAAATGCTCCCTTAAGGGAGATGAAAATCATAGTAGAGAAATTGAGAGAAAACAAACTTAATTTTTGAAAACCAAAAACCAAAAATCAAATGGTTATCAAATGGGGCCTAAATGATTATCAAACAGAACCTTAGCTAAATTATAAACAATTAGAAGCTAAAAGGCATATTCGACCAAAAAGAAACGAAAAATTTATGATTACCATTGTCATTATAGGGAGGTGGGAAGAATTGAAGGTAGCAAAACGCAGAAACAACCAATCCTGCCATCACAAAGACAATCATCAAATTCACATTAATTAACACATCAGAAATGCATTGACTCTTATCATTGTAAATCAGTTCATTCTTAGGCACAAACAAACCTATAATAGCCCCAACAAAAACATCTTGCCAATGGTGCCAATAATCATTCACTCGAGAAACTCCCACAAGTGCAGCACCAAGCAAAGGGAGAAACACAAGGCAAAGTTTTGCAACATGTCCTCTGCCATCAAACGCTTGGATTTTTCCTGATAGGTAAAAGGCTAGAAATCCTAAGCCTGCAAAGGACCCTGCAAAAAAAAACAGAAGTCTTAAACTATATTAGTGACCTGCTTTAATTGTTGCCAACCCGAGCATAGCATAGCTCAATTGATTATAGCATTATATCATCGACTACAAGGTGAGAGATTCAAATCTCCACCTCTACATGTTCTTGAACTTTCAATAGTTCGATAGACATTAGAAAGTATTTGAAGATGGAAATAGGTGCAAGATTTGCCTACATGAAGTATGGCCACTTGGGAAACTCTTGTGTCCTTCCCTTATTTCGCTCTCTTTCCCGTGACATATCACATTTCCCGTTCGATCGTACGCCTGAAACGATGTGAAAAACAATGTTCTCTGTAAGGAAATTTTTTTGGAAAAAGCCACCACAATGTGGACAATAGTTTTACACAATTTGATATATGAGAGTGAGAAGCTACAAAAGTATTTTGAATCTAAATCCGATGCTTATTTATTAGGAGACAGATAAATTTTTGAATCTACATCCAACGGTTATTTGAGAACAGACCCATTGCGGCGTCCTCCTTCAATAAATTTTCCTATATAAAACTCTAAGGAATATGTCTCAAGCTAAAAAAAAAAAACCAAAAAGACTACTTTTTTTATAGCACAAGGAAGCATCAAAATTTTAGCAAAATGGTTGTTCTGTACCTCTGTTCCATTAGGAAAACAGCGCCAAAAGAAGTTCGGTCGAGGGCGACCGACGCCATTTTTTATAGTGTCGGTGATGATAGCAGTGATCAACACCGAAAATAAGAGCCCTGCTCATAGGAACAAACCAACACAAAATCGTTAATAAAACACAAGTCAAATCGTAATCTTTTTCATAGGCAACTCGTCTTTGTTACATAAAGAAAGTACCTAAAATGGCATGGTGCAAATCATAGACGTCTGGTCGCCGTATGTAGACGATCAAGAATATCAAAATAGGCAGTATAACAGCATACAACTGACAAACAAAAAGGGAAGTGTTGAGCATTTTCATAAATGGAAATGTAACAGAAGCCAATTCCTCAACTAAAGTTTGAGTTGTTCAATCAGTCATCAATTCTGATCGTTTTTGTTGAAAAAACCTGAGCGTTCATCAAAGGCTACTGAAGTTAAACTGATTGAATCAACAAATCGAAATCGAAAACTCAAAAACCGAAAAATGGGTTCTTTCTGATGCCATAGAAGGCATCAAATTGTGTCAAATTTCTCTTCCATGAAGAACATGAACTTCTACTAACCATGGTCAAAAAGTGGAAGCAAATAGAAAACAAAAAAGAGAGAGGCTAAACTTACAGGGACAGACCAGACAGGCACTGTATTATCCTTAAAGGGAAACTTAAGATCTGTCATCATATCCTTGCCCACATAGCGATAAAATGGATGAATAGAAACTAAAATCACTTCAATCACAACAAGAAGCAGCAGAATCAGCCAATCATGTAAATGATTCTTTGCAACTTTGGCTCCATGGGATTTTATTGTATGTGCTGCAGGATCCACACCCTGAAAACGCTAAAAAACAACACTATAATACCAAAAAAACTCCATCAAAACTGACAGATTTCATTCAATTTCACAGATTATTAAATGAAAACAGACCTGAAATCTACTTGAAGAACTGCGGAAGGAAAAGAAAGAAGCAAAACTCCTCCAACAAGCCATTGATGAACAGAGACGATTCACTTCCCAAAATGGTTTTCTTCCAAATGCAGAACTAGAAGAACTAAACAGAAATCCTTTAAAATATCAAAGTTTTGACATGACTTTTCTTTTTTTCCTTTATTTTTTCTCCTTCTAGAAGAAAAAATGTCCCATCTCCAATGGAGATGAAAAGAAGTTGTCAAAATCAAATTCCAACCACGAAACGAAGAAAAAAGTAGGAAGCTTCTTAATTACCTTTAAAGAAAAAATTCAGATGGGTCACTGAGACTCAATCCAAAAAATGATTTTTCCTTTTTGTTCGAGAGGGCGACGGTTGAGGACAGATACGACGGCGTTTGATTGAGAATAACGGCGATTAACCGTCCGTCGAAATTTTTTTGGTGATGGGGAGATTTTTATTCCATCGCGAAAATGCCAGCGAGGAAATTGAAGTGTTCAAACTCGTTGACTTTTTGTGATTCCCATTCGTTTGGAGGAGGTTTGACTGTTCCACTACGCGTAGTAGTAGCGATTTTCGCGTCTTCTAAATACCTTCCTGGCGGGTTCCAACCGCGAAACAGGAAGGTATAAATTTTAGTTAGTTGGTAGGAAGTTATATTGGTGGTCGTCATCGTCACATCGCGGTTGTCTTCTCTAAAATATTGGACGAAAACTATAGGTTGCATTTACCTCTCTGCAGTGGGAAATGGACTGGAACATTAGAGGTTGTTTGGGATACTGAATTATAATAATATGAGTTATAATAGTCTGTGGGTTATAATAATTTGTGAAATAATATAATATTATTTAAAATGCAGAGTTGTTTAGTCTGGGGTTATAATAGCTTGTGTTTGGAGTGCAGAGTATTTCATAAGTTATTATAACACAGGTTATTAGGATGATTTATAAAAATAGAGTTGTTTTCAAAACTAATTACAAAAATGAGTTCAAATCCAAACTATTTGCAAAAAAATATGTAGTTTTTTTATCCTTATTAGAATGTGTCTCTTGAAGAAACGCATTCCTTGTTGTGAACAGTAGCGCAGTCAACACAAATTTTGACCAACTTTGACCGCCAACTTTGACCAGACGGTTTCGTTCATAATTTCAAATGGAAAGATTTTTTTCCACTAAAATATTACAATCAAATCCTTTCAATTAATATTTAATTACCCACATTTCAAAAAATGTGGCACGACCAACTTCGTGCTACATTTTTTTTTAAATCTTTAATCGAGATGAATAAATCTCAGTCTTTTTAATCTTTAAACCAATTGATCTCTTCTACTATCTTATAGATCATAACCATATTGGTAAAATCATTCTAATATTTTTCCATATTGTAAATTTTGTTTTAATAGTGAATGTGTTTATCAAAATAATAATAAAAAAACTTGATTGGTGAATGATTGTGTGATGATGAATAATTTATTAAATACTTATTTTAAAGAAAAAATTAAATAAATGATTAGTTGATTTGATGGGGGCATGGTATTAAATATCCGTCGACATGTCGACATTTCCATCTATATTTCCACATGTCCATGGGTTCGACATCGACATAAGGTGGAAATCGACATTTCCACTATACCGTACAAAATTGATGGAATATTAAAAAAAAGTAAGAAAATGTAACTTAATGTGAATATAATAATGTAACAAGTATTTGAACTCATTTAAAAAGTGTAAAATGTTCATTTATTAATTTAAATATTTTTTTTTTTGAATTTTTTGTTTTTAAAATTTTTCCAAAAATATCCATCGACATTGACATTTTATCGATATTTCCATCGACATTTCCATAAAATTAAGACTTCGACATTTAAAATCTTGGAGGTAGTTAAATATTAATTGAAAGGATTTGATGGTATTATTTTAGTGGAAAAAAAATCTTTCTATTTGAAATTATGAACGAAATCGTCTGGTCAAAGTTGGTCAAAATTGGTGTTGACTGCTACTGTTCACAACAAGGAATGCGTCTCTTCAAGAGATGCATTCTAATAAGGACAAAAAAACTACATGTTTTTTGCAAATAGTTTGAGTTTGAACTCTTTTTTTGTAATAAGTTATGAAAAGACCCCCATTTCTCCAATTCATCCCAGGTTATTATAACGCTTGCCCCAAACAGCCCCTTAATGAAAATCAATTGTAATAGGAATGGTATTCCTTTTGATGTTGTTTACTTATTCATAATGGGAATGAGTTGAAATCGTAATGAGAAATTCATTGGTAGTGTTTATTGGAATGAAAATGAAATATGTATGATTACCAAGACTATCCTTTAAAAACAAATTTGATCGATGGTTTATGATAAAACGATATTGATAGCGGTAGTGGTAATCATTCCGAGAGCGATAGTGGTAGAGAGAGTTTGTTGGAAAGCGATAGTCATGTTGAGAGCGATAACGATAGGCATATAGCGATAATGATAGTCCTAGCTCGAGAGTGGTAGTCCTAGATCAAAGATCGAGAGCATTTCACAGTTTCTTTTATAATTTTGTTCTTTTGGGCATTCAATTCCAATTGTATCACAGATAAAGAGAGCAAAAAATCATAGACAATAACATAGATATAGCCAAAAATATAAATTTCATTACTGAGAATAATTTTAACAAATGGCAGAGTTTGAGTGGAGGGAGGGGGGGACTACAGAGTAGAGTTTAAATCGAAAAAGATTTCTATAACCCCAGACGATGAGAAATCTCTTCTCCTTCTTTTCTTTTCTCCGTTTGGCCCAGTAGCACATTTGTCTTCCTTCTTCTCATCTTCCTATCTCAGCTGCCCCACAAATGGTCAAGAGGCCTGAATCATTTCAATAGGCACAAGAGGGAAAGTGAAGAAGTCGATGAAGAAGAGTGGTCTACAACGTCCTCGTCAGAAGATTCTTCTGATGTATTGTTCTTAGGGGTCGAAACACTTGAATTTTCAAAGTCGTATTCCAAAAGTTCTTAGGGAAGTTGAAGAATTCATCATCGGCGGACATTTTTTAGGCGAAATGAAAACAGAGAAAGCTAGGTGCTAGGAGAGGCTTGAACTAACGGCGAGAATTTAATGGTAACCAATGGTGATCAAACGTGTCGTCATTCCAACTCTAGAACGAAGAGGGAGACAGGAAAAACAATAATAATAATAAAGTTTGTGGGATATTAAAGGAGAGAGAAGGGACAAATGATGTAAAGTAAACAAAAAAAAAATGGTGTGGGTCCTATGCAATTAGGTGGAAGTATACGGGGCCTTTTTTTTTTTTAAATTCAACAATATTTGGGAGTAGGAGGATTTAAACTTTTGACCTCTTGGTCGATGGTACATGTCAATTACCGTTAAGCATTGTGTTCACTTTGGTGCCTTAGTTTCTTTTTCTAACATTCAACGATCAGAACTAAAGGTGTATTTGTGGCTGTTACAATGTGAATATTTCTTTGAATTCTTGAATGTAAAACTATGACCGACTTGAGTATAGTTCAGTTGATAAGATATATACTCTCAATCAAAATGTCAAAAGTTCGAATTGTCAAAGTATTGATATAAGATTAAATTTAGCATAACCAATTATTTTAAGCTTTTTGGTTGATTGATGATTTAACATTCTATATGCCATTTTCTCTCTAATTAACATTGATTTTCACTTGTTGGGCTTCTACAAATCTCAAAATTTTGGTTGAACTTAAAAAGGAAGGTAAAATTATAATTTTTAGTTTTTCTTTTTGGTACATTCAATGTTGTGGAAGAGTTAGTCACATTGTCGTAGTCTATTATTTAAATAATTCTTAATAATTTATCTGGAACAGTACCATGTGGATGCTCCACTGCCTATTTGTAATTAAAATTATTTTATATTGAATCAAATGTGCTGGTATATATGGAAAAATAAATGTTAAACCTATTGCTGACACGACCCTTCAATTTTGGAAATTCCTCCCTGTTGGGATTAGGCGTGTCAAACAAAATGGGAGGTAGGTTGAAAATAAAAGAGTAATTATAATATCACAAAAAATAGTAGCAATAATGATTTTTTTTTTTAAATTATAAGTAAATTACAAGTTTAATCCTTAAATTTTAATGATGGTGTCGGATAGATCTCAAAATTTTAAAAAATATTTCATAAGTCCCTATATTTTCAATTGTGTCTAATAGAAGTCTAAACTTTAAAAATGTCTAATATATTTTTTTTTTAACTTTCAATTTATGTCTCATAAATCACAAAAATTAGTAATAATAATGGTTTTTTTTTTGTTAAATTACAAGTTTAATCATTGAATTAAGTATCTCATAAATCCTCTTTGTTGGGATGATGTAGGGAACCGAGTCAAATAGAAAAAAGGGAGGTAAGTTGCAAAAATTAGTAATATAGGTTTTGAACTTTCAAAGTATCTAATATTTTTTTTAACTTTCAATTTTATGTTTAATAGATGAGGAATACAATAAACACAAAATTGAAAGTTCAAAGATTTATTAGACATGCCAACATGAGCATAGCTCAACTGGCATAAAGTTTGTATCATTGACCAAGAGGTCAGAGGTTCGAATCCCCTACCTCACATATTATAAAAAATATATATTTATTAGACAAAAAAATTGAAAGTGTATGGACTTATTAAACACGATCAAAAGTTTAAAGAAGAAACTTTTAATCTAACTAACAAATATGAAGATAAGGATCAAACTTTCAATTATATAGCAAGTAGTGTGTGCCTAATCTAACCAATTTGAGCATAGCTCAATGAATAAGACACCAATTACTGTTCCGAAAGTCAATGGTTCAACCCCCACTCTTGCAGTTATTGAACTAAAAAAAATATTTGAACTACTTAGTTATGCTCAAATTGACAACAATAATGGTCGTTTCTACCAACATTGATCTAATTATCAATTATGTAAATGAACAAATATTGTAAAAAAGAAAAAAGGATTGTTATTATCTAGCTAGTCAGTTTTTAATGGATTTAAAATACATTTTTACATATGTTATTCTTTTTTATAGATAGATATTATATTTATAACAAAAAATACATACATAGATCACATGTATATAAATAGGCTAAATTATAAAAAATACCCCTAAACTTTGTACTTTGTTTCAAAAATACTCTTGAACTTACAAAAGTTTCATTAATACCATAAAACTTTCAAAAAAAGTTAAAAATACCCTTGTCATTAATTTTGAATGGAAACCGTTAGTACTTTGTTCAAAAATACCCTAGAACTTTCAAAAGTTTCATTAATACACTTAAACTTCCAAATAAAAAATAAAAAAAAATACCCTTATCGTTAGTATATGGATAGAAATCGTTAGTGCCTCGTTTTAAAATACTCCTGAACTTTTAAAAGTTGTATTAATACCCTTAACCTTTAAAAAAAATATTAAAAACTGTTTTTTATCATTAGTATATGGACGAAAAAACATTTATTTACACCTCATTACCTCCCTTTTCCATTCCTTCTCTCTCTTGTACATATCAAGATGCCTAGGTATCTTCTGATGCTTATTCGGGGGCATCTAATTAAAATTGGATGCCTTTTAAAACATAGGTTTTTAAGATTTCCATGTTGAGGACATCATCTTATATGACATTTTTGTCTCTTATCAATTTTATTTTTTTACATTTTTATTTTTTATTTAAAAATAAATTAATGTATTTATGCACTAATAAACGATCATATGTAGTTAGCTATATTTATATTTTACATTTAGATATAAAATAAAACTAATTTAAAATTGAATTAATATTAAATATTAAATATTTATAAAAATATCGATACTAATATAAATTAATTTAATTTGTTTTACAAAATAACACATAAATATTAGTATAAAATAAATTGATATACAAATATAACATTAAATTAACAAACACCAAAATGCATGTGATATCAATTTAAATTATATTAAACTAATAAGCAAATTATGTCAAGGGCATTATTGAATGTGTTAACGACCACGAGGTCTGTGGTTCGAATCCCCCCAACTCCTATTGTACTCAAATATATATATATATATATATATATATATATATATATATATATATATATATATATATGTCAAGGACATTATTGGTATAACACATAATCTTAAAACATTCTCATACACAAATCCTGCAAAACAAACATGACTATCTAAATATTCTCATACATCCTTATAAATTTTTATGCAAAACAAACATGGTAATCTAAAGATGCTGGACATCTAAAATTATGGACATATAAGATTTTGGGCATCTGAAGATGTCGAACATCTTGATTCTCAAAAAACAAACGGCCTCTAAGGGTATTTTAACTTTTAAAAAGTTCAATAGTATTTTTTAAACGAAGTACAAAATTCAAGAGTATTTATTTTAATTTAGCCTATATAAATACTGTAAACTTGAGTTATTAATCAACATCTCACGCTTGAGCATATGATTAGGTGGTCTTTGTATTTTGTCCCTATGGTTTGATAAAACTTCATAAATAGTTCTACTGCGAGAACCCACCGACGAATCGAGTACGTGGTGGTTAGTTATCCACGTGTCAATGAGCTAGTCTTTTGTATTTAGCTGATTGTGTGAGTTAAGTAGTTGACTAAATAAATAACATATTGAAAATTGATAATTTAATACAACTTCTTTAAAAATTGACAACTCGTTTGTTATTTAGTTAACTACATAACTCATACAATTAGCTAATATAAAATAACACCTCACTAACACGTGGATAGCTAACTACTATATACTCAATCTGTTAGTAGCTTCTAACAGTAGAGACTATTTGAATCTTAGGGACGGAATTCTAACGTTTAAAATCATAGGGACTAAATTTTAACTTTTTTCAAATTATCGTGACCAAATTTGTAATTTAACTAATATTAAATTCTTATAATATTCCATTGAATGGGCTTTGGACAGTTGTGCTGTAGTTATATTTGTAGCAGTGAAGTGGGCCAGCGAAGGTTGGGCCTCTGGTTCCGTTAACACTATTCAAACGGTTGGGTCAGTTAAAATTGTAACGGACCAATGAGAATTAAGGATTAGAATTTGTTTGGGTCATAATTGAAGAGTAGGAAAATATGCACATCCAACAGCCTTCTTCACAATTCAGCCGTCTCATCACAACTTCGCACCTTCCAATTGGAATTTTTAGGGATTGATATTTATTCATCTTGTCTCATTCTCTATCTTAAAATGAGAGATTCGTCGTCAGGGTTGAATCGATGCGGTCGATAGTTTTACATTATTAAACTTACAAGAGAAGCTAAAATTTTAGGTTAAAATGCCATACTGGTTCCTCAATTTCGAGACTTGTTATATTTTAGTACTTATACTTTCAACCAATCTTAAAAAACTGTTCACAAATTTAGGGTTAAATGTGTTAAAAAATAAATATATAGTATTTATAGGTCTTTCCTCTAAAAATTTAAGAAATGTGTTCATATTGTGTCTTTTCCTAGACAAAGGTTACAATTATTTTTGGTCAAGTCAAATAGAAAATACCCTCAAATTAGCACTAGGGAGTACCTTTTAAGATTTATTGAAACTTCAAGAACTAGATTTGGACACTTAAAAGTATATGGACTAAAATACAATAAATCTCAAAGTGCAATGACTAAAATGATATTTTAACCAAAAAATTATTTTGAACATGCCTTAATGGTTCAAAAATATTTTTTATTTTCAATTTTATAGTCTTTGAGTTTTTACATCAGTTCTAATTTAGTTTTTAATCCTTCAACCGTTCTTTTTAGTTTCTAAATTTTGTATACAGCTATTTTAACTCTCGTTGTAGAATTTTTAACAAAATAATTCATATAAGCCTGACATATGTACATCTTTTGTACGATTGTTTAATTAGTAGTATATTTACATGGACAATTATTTAAAGTCATATATAGTAGGGTGAGTGCTAAGTTTCAGATTAGTTTTTATTAAATGATTAATGAAAATTTGAGGTATGGATTAAAATAATCTTGAGGATAAAATTTAGGATTGAAGACAAAATACTCGAAAGTTCAGACCTTAAATCAAATTACTCTTAAAATATTAAAAAAAAAAACACACACAATGATTGTGATGTTTACCCTACTAATTACCATCATACAATAAATCTAGATAGGAATTAAGATAGATATTGATGAGAAAGTCCACTTGCAAGGTATTTTTCAAATGAGAAATCATCCCATCATCAAGTTGTCAGGTTGATGGATCCATGTAAATTATCTCCTACAACAAGGTTTAGTGAGATCAAGAATTTATTTTTTGCTACCAATTCAATATTTCATTTACTAAGAAAATGACCATTTGACCTATCAAAAGCTTGCTTTACAATCCTTGACTTTTGCTCTTGCATCCCATCTTTCAAATCATTTGAGAATTCAAAAAAGCCCATAATAATAATATTATTATTATTAAGCTAAATTATTAAAATACTTATGAACTATGAGATTAGTTTCAATTATACCTCGAAACTTTAAAAAGTTTCATTTTAACCTTTAAAGTTTAAATTTGATTTCAAAATAACGCTTGAAGGCTTTTTCCGTAAAATTTATGGATGAAAAGTGACGTGTTTGCATGTATCTTTATTTTTTTTTTTTGCATGTATCTTTAATTTTTTTTACATGTATCTTTAATTTTGTTTACATGTATATGTTTAAATATGTTCACGTAAGCAACAATACAGATGCAAACACATCATTTTCTGTCCATGATTTTAACGAAAAAAATCTTCAATGGTCATTTTGAAACAAAGTTCAAACTTCAAGGGTTAAAATGAAACTTTTCAAGTTTGGGAGTATAATTGAAACCAATTCTATAGTTCAAGGATATTTTTAATAATTTAACCTTATTATTATTTTGAAAAGTCCACTAGATTTCCTTAATCTTTTTCTTTTAGAAAAATATTTGAAGACTTTGACCAATTTAATAATGATATTGTTTCTTTTATATTTTGAAAAAAGTATACTTGTGTATCCCCAATTTGATTATTTTATGCTTTATTTTTATGAATAATAACTAAAATTTAAAATCTAAACATATTTAGTGTTTCTCGAATAAAAGTTATTATTATTATTTTACTAATTTTAATAAAAATTAACTTTAAACCAATCATAAGTATTAAATTTAGACTAAATTTAAATATTTAAAAGTAAAAACACTAAAATTGAATAAATCTCAAAATATAGAGATGAAAATAATATTTTAACTAAAAAAAAAAAACTTTTTTTTAGACAAAACAAACTAGCATATTCTTTAAAGAAATGTAAACGTAAAACATGTATTAATATCAAATGACATTAAAGTTATTTTAAGGTGAAATGTCAGAATCTTCATTACTTTTGATTTGAATTTTTTTATAAACTGTCTTTCACCTGTCTTATCAAATCTCCATTAAAATATATAGGAACTATATGTCTTGTCATGACAGTATAATTAAATTTTAACTTTTAATTTTCAAATATTGTTTTATGAATCTCTATCAATTGTTTTGTCCTCCATTTTTACTCTCAATTAATTATATTACTCCGTGAAACTCCCATGATTTTTTATTATGGATAATAAAATTGAATATAATTGATAAATAGTAGTAATAGATAATTTTTTTAACTTAAGACAAAATAATAATAATATAGAATTTTTCTATTCAATTGTTAAATTTAAGATTTTTATATAGGGCATCTAATATAAACCTAAAATATCCTATGTCCCTAACCATTCAAAACAAAGATAAATTGAAATCCAAATTGGCACCATTAAAACTTATTTCTATTATCGAGCTCAATTATAGGCACACATGACCTATTTTGTCCCAGTTCTAATAAAATTAATAATCACCATTATAATTAGGTGTAACTTTATAGTTTATATATAGTTACATAAAATGTCCCTAATGAATAATGTCAACTATTTTATATAATTTCGACATTAAAAAAAAGATAATGTAATTTAATAACAGTTTCTTTTCAAGCCTTCAAAGAGAAAGATTAAAGAACAATTATGAATATACCAAACCAAAGTCACAGCATAAGGTTTTTTAATCCATAAAAAACCAAGAAGTAGATGCCATTATTAAAAAAAAATGTAATATTCTCGCCAAAAAAAAAGAAGGTCATTATTCAAGTTGGTTCATCTGCCTCTATACCAACTCATAGAGCCAAGTTTTTTTTTTTTTTTTTAAATGACAAATAGTTAAAAAGATTATAAAAAAAACATCATTAACCAATAACCATGATGTATTTCGCATTTTTCTTTTAATTGTTTTGATTTTTTTCATTTCATTGTTGCTTTTGGAAATTACTTTTATGGATCTTTTTACCTCTTAGTAATTTCTCATAATATAATAGACAATAATTATTACAAATAATAATGATTTAAGTATTGATATAAGATCATTATTATTTTTTAAAGGCTACTAGATTAAATTTATTGTAACCCGTCCGCTTGAACTTTCAAGCTGAATGGTGATTTAACAATAATAAAAATTTAGAAGGTCAAATTTGTCATCAAATCTGCTTACTTCTCAAACAAGTGATCTACACATACGCTTGAATTGGGGCATTTTCAATGGTATATAAGGAGGAAAAAAACCTAAAAGAGACTAAAAAAATATATACTTACAAAAATGGACCTTTTCCCCATTTTGAAAAGCCAAACTGGGTTATTGGGCCAAAATTATCAGGACTTCAAAATGTGCATCCATCTCCAACCCAATAATTTTGACATTAATATTACTAAACAAAAATTGACATCAATTGTCAAAGCAAAAGAGGTCAATTTTCTTTTGAAATGGTTGTTCAACAATTACATTAGAAGAATTGCAAAGCAAGAAGGCATCCATATCTTTATCACTTTAGCATCAACCAACGACATTATTTTACCAACAAATTTTCCTCAAACCAAATTCACTAATTGCTTACTTAGAAATTATTGGAGAAGACTGCTACAATATATGTGATTGGCAATTTTTCACCATTAGGTATATTAGAAAGAAACTGCAAACATATTTTGAATTTGCATATCCCACAATCATTAGGGAATGTGTAGATTGTCGAAACTGCATTCTACCGTTATTAGGGAGTAGCCACAACGCTTCAAGATCACCTACCCAACTTTATGCCACACGCATATCGATTCAATCAAGAGTGAAAAAAGAAATTGGATCGACACGAACAAAGGCATGTCCAAATTCATTGTTGAGACATAAGGGAAAATGAAACTATATTCTACCGTTATCAGGGAGTAGCTACAACGCTTCAAGATCACCTACCCAACTTTAAGACACACGCATATCGATTCAATCAAGAGTGAAAGAAAAATGTCAGATCGACACGATCGAAGGGATGTCCAAATTCATTGTTGAGATAATAAGGGAAAATGAAAAAGGAGGCATATAGATATAGCGGCAAGTGAATTAATATTAGAGATATAAATAGGATAAATACTGAAAATGAAAGGTGTGAGAAAGCAAGTGGGGAAGTGTATGTCTATTGCATTTGTAATCAACTTTGACGGCAAGTTGGGGAGCCGTAAAGCATGCAATTTCCTCAAAGCACTTTGACCAACTGTTGCTTAAAGTGCTTCCAAATGTGTGCTCTCAATTTCCCTCAATCCCTCTTTCCCTTTTGCATTATATTGTCTCTACACCCCCTCCATACCCTTCAAATCTTTGCTCATTTTCCAATATTGAGAATCTCTCACTTTGATATTTGTGTTACTTTTTATGGCTCAATGGTGTAACCACGAATAGATGCTTTAGATCTGGTTGATAACTATTTGATTTTTTATTTTTTATTTTTAAAACTTGTGGTTGTTTTCTCACAATTTCTCTATAATAGTTTCCATCTTTCTTAAGGAAACATTTGAGTTTCTAGCCAAATTTTAAAAATAAAAATAAATTTTTGAAAACTATTTTTTTTTAGTTTTTAAAACTTGACTTGGTTTTTGAAAATATATGTAAAAAGTAGATAAGAAAACATAGATACCCATAGGTGAAAGTAGTATTTATAGGCTTGATTTTCAAAAACCAAATAGTTATCAAATGGAGTCTTAAAGAATATCAATAGAAAATGTTAAATTATAAATTTAGTCCCTAAACTTTCAATTTTTTTTAAAAAATTCACAGATCTACTAGACACAAAATTGAAATTTTAGAGTTCTACTAGACATAAAATTTAATTTTACATCTAATAGATCAATTAATTTTTAAAAATTTTGAATTTGTCAAGGACCTATTAGGCACAAAATTGAAGTTTAGAGACCTACTAGACACTTTTGAAAATTTAGAGATCAAATAGATACAAACCTCAAAGTTTAGAAACTAAACTTATAATTTAACCAATAGAAAAACTCAAGTATGAATTAACTATTGCCATTTATATTTAGTACAATTGACGAGGATTTTTTTTAGTACAACAAATGTGGAATACGGAGATTTGAACCTCTGACCTCAAGAAAATGAGTACACACTCAATTACCGTCAAGAAAACTTTTAAGTGTGTATTTACTACTGTCATTTATATTTAGTAACATAGTCATTTGTATTTGGTCATAAAGTCTTTTGTCCTTGAAGTAATTCCATTCCGAGATTCTTTCTTCCCATATGTAACTTTGATTGTGAAGTGATGGAGGAAATGAAATTCAAAACTTGACAAACCAATGTCCTTTAGCAATTCTATTATACTCTTCCAACTCGTTGATTGAAAACTGAGTCTCAATTATTTGATTTGTGAAATTTATATCACCACGAAGTTATTAAATGGAAAAGATTCTATTTTTACCCCTAAACTTGTCACATTATATCAACTTTCACACTAAACTTTTAATTTCATCAAATTGGACCTTAGGCTTAGTTAAATGTTGCAATTTCTACCTTCTATTCAAATTCTGTTAATTCACCCACTAATTTTAACAAAAAGCAATTTAAAAATATTTGTAAACTCACTAATTTCAATAATATTAAGTTTTGCATAAATTTAAATTTTATTAATGTGTAAATTAACCATTAAATAATTTTGCCAAAAGTCACAAATTTTAACAAATATTTAGCTCTAATGTTATTTTTCTTTAAAATTTCATCAATTTTATACCATGCATGCGAGAATGTTCTTTTTATAAAAATTTTCAAACGAAAACTTATTTGAAGTAAAAAAATTGCAACATTTTTTAACGTTTAATGTTAAGATGAAAACGAACTCAAAAAAAATGTTACGATGACAACACTTATCTTAGTTTGTGGTGCAGTTTGATGAAATTAGAAGTTTATGGTAAAAAATGATACAACTTGACAAGTTTAGGTGTAAAAACTGATTTATTTTCCTTATTATTTAATAACTGAATCTCATATTACTTTTAATTGTGGATGATAAGACTAAATATAAATAACAGTAATACAAGATTTTTCCCTGAAAAATTTTCCATCAATAATCCAAAACCATATCATTCACTAATGATAAACTCAACTCATAAAGTTCAATTAATTAAAATTACTAATTTCAACCTCAAGTTCATATATATCTCTATTCTTGTTTGTATTTTTGTCAAAAAAAAGTGGAGAAATTCAGGACCATATTTGCAAGACGATATATCTCTTCTAGTAATAATCTAGTCATCATCAAGGATCAATTAAGAAATTCGATAACGATTTGTTAACCATAAATGATAAAATCTACATTAGAATAAAGTCTAAACAATCATATAGTCCTACTTTAAATTACGGGTATATATACATAATAAAACGATATATGCAATGCTGATCAATAACATCAAGTTCATATATAGCAATAATACCAAATTACTAGCAAATCCAATAAGAAAAGAAAAAAAGAAAAAAAACAAGAAAATTGAAGTGGGAAATTTGCTTATGAAAAATGGTAAAAAGAAGAAGATTGTGATGTTCATTTTAGGACAAGATGGGAGAAATGAAATAAAAGCTGTCGTGTCAGCAACATCTCATCAAATTGGAGGGTTTTGGTGCAAATAGTGAATAATGAGAGCCCATCTTATCTGATTGCGTAAACATAAAAGAGAAAAGGACAAAACAAACAAAATAGGTTTCATATTCAAGATGCTTCCCTATATACCTACAAACTCAACTCCATTCATTCCATTGGCCTCTCTCTCTTTTTCATTTCTAAAAAATTAGACTAAATTATAAAAACTGTTCCTGCACTTTGTACTCTATTTAAAAAATATTCTTTAACTTTCAACATATTCATTAATACTTTTAAGTTTTAAAAAAAAGTTTAAAAATATCCTTAAGTGGCTTTGAATGAAAATCATTAGTATTTTATTTTAAAAATATCCTTGAACTTTAAAAAAGTTTCATTAATACCACCCTTAAACTTTACAAAAAATATTCAAAAATATTCTTACCGTTAGTATATGAACAAAAATAGTACCTCATTTTAAAATATCTCTAAACTTTCAAAAGTTGTATTAATACCCTTAACCTTAAAAAAAAGTTAAAAAATATCTTTATCGTTAGTATATGAATGAAAAACATTTATCTACATCTGATTACTTCTTTCTTCCATCTCTTCTCTCTCTTGATTTGCTTCAATCTATATAGCCTAACTAGAAATGTCCATTTCCTCTGTGGGGACCCGCCATAACAGGACTGGAAATCTCTATTTAAGCGGGGAATGGGGGAGAGAGTGAGGGAAATAAATTCTCTGCGAGTTAAACGGGTACAGGGAATGTCATTCTCCGTTCCTCATCCCGTTTAATTTTTTTATATTTTATATTTTATTTCTTAATATATATATATATGTGTGTGTGTGTGTGTGTGTGTAAGTATATATATATATCATTTAAAATTTTATTGTTAATGATTTAGATAATTGGATATGTTTGAATTATATGAATGAATTAATTAGATAATTTGATATGAAATGTTGTTTTGTTTTTATTAAGAGGTTTAAGAATTTTACCTTTAAATAAAGATTTTTTTAATAGAATATTAACTATTTAAATGAATATTTTTTATGAATAATTAATAATGTAATTGAAAATTAATGGATATTTCCCCTGGAAGTTAACTATTTAAAATTTTATCAAAAGAACAATTTGATTCTTAAAAAAAGAAAAAAAAAAAACTAAACGGAGACTAACTCCCTGCAGGGAACCCGATCTCTGTGAATTCCCTGTGGGGAATCCCTGCTCCTATCCCTGCAAAATTTAACAGGAAATTTTGCGGGATGGGAATTCAAATTGGGGTGGGGAAGCCATCCTCGTCCTTGTCCCCGCCCCGTCTCGTGAACATCTCTAAGCCTAACACTTTTTTTTTCCTTTCTTTTTCAATATCCTCCTTACTCTCTTCTTCCATTTTTCGATGTCTAAAATTACCCCATTCAATCAAGGTATACAAACTATAGCAAGAAGAAAGGAAAATAATGGAACCACCAAGGGACTTTAGGATTTAAATGCTTTAACAAGATTGTACGTTAGTAATTTGAGTTAGTATGTTTGAGTTTAATACACAAAAAGAGACACATGCTGAGAATTTTGGTCATAATTTTGAGGACATCTAGTGGGAGGGAAAAGAAAGAAAACATATGCATTACCAAATTTGTAGAAGATGAAGATTTTTTTTTTTTTTTTTGTAGTTCAAATTAGTGTATTTATGTGGTCAGTTAAGAAGGTTCCTCATGATTGAGAATTTGACAAATGGAGGAAAAATGAGAGTATCTATGGAAAAAAAATTATGGTATCTATATGAGTTGTTTTCAAATTGGTTCTTTTCCAACTCAAGATAACTTCAAAGACATTGACTATTTGGGTTTCGAAATTTCTGTTTGGACATGCTTAGAAATGAGAGATAGCTCCTCATGTTTATTTAAAGTTATAATATTTAAGAAGATATGAGAAATGAGGGATGTTTTAGAGATTGAAAAATGGAAGAAGAGAGTAAGAGAGTATTGAAAAAGAATGAAAAAAAATGAGTAAAAATAGAGAAGTGTTAGATCATAGATTGAAGCAAATAAGGAGAGAGGGGAAATAGAAGAGGGAGGTAACGGGGTGTAGACAAACAGTTTTCGTCCATATACTAATGGTAAAGGCATTTTTTAATTTTTTTTAAAGGTTATGAGTATTAATGCAACTAGATATGTTCATTTTCCCCATGGGAACCCGCCCCGTAATCCCCATTTAGATGAAGAATGGGGGAAGGAGTGGAGAAATTTTTTTTTTCGTTAGCTAAACGGGGACAGAGTTGGGGAATGCAATCTCCGTCCCCATCCCCGACCCCCACTCTGTTTCCCGTCTCCGCCCCGATTTCTTTAATATATATATAATAAACCATAAATTCAAACTTTTATGAAATATTATTTTGTTTTTCTAAGGAAATTAAAAGATTTCTTTTTAAATAGAAATTTCTCATTAGGAATTAATAATTTAAATATAAATTTTCAAAAAAAAAATATTTTATTTAATCAAAATTAACAAAAAAAAAATAATAAAAATCATAAACGGAGAATAATTCCTCGCATGGAACCCGATCCCTACAAATTTCCTGCAGGGAATACCCACCATGTTCCCGGCAAAATTAAATGAAAATTTTCACGGGGATGAGGAATGAAATGCATCCCCAGCCCTACCCCACCCTGTGGACATCTCTAAATGTAACTTTTGAAAGTTCATGGATATTTTAAAATGAGGTGTTCACACGAGATTTCAACAAAGAAATTTAATTTGTGGAATGAACTTGATTTTATTGACTTTTGTGAAGTGTTACAATATCTAATATTTATCCTCTGATTATTTCTCTTGAATATGTAAACTTTGAGCCTGACTTGTTGATTTTCTTAGATCGGCCTGTTGGCTTGTTAACTCTCTTGGATTGACTTGTTGATCTTGGATCATACTATTGTCTTGTTGATCTTACATCAACCTGTCGGTTTGATGATCTTGGATCGACCTGTCGACTTGTTAATCTTCTTAAAGTCTTAATAGTCGTTGAATCTTATGAATTCATCTTAAGTCTTCTGAATTCTCTAGATTCTCTGGCTAAACTTGAAGCTGAATTCTTACTTTTGGAGATTCTGAACTCTTTGGCTGAATGCTTTGGATTCTGTCTCCTCCGAATGCTTTCAAATGGAGGGTGGTCTCTATTTATTGAGTTTGATGGATCTTGTATGGGCTTAGACTTGGTTGACTTTGAGCCCAACTTTTGGGCTTGGGCTTATTTGGACTTAATTCAATTTTTTTTAATAGACTTGAATTATTTTAATTTAGCCCAGTTCATTTTTAATGATCTCGGGTTAAATTAGCTAATGGTCCAATCGCCACATGGCATAATTTGATTGCCACAGTTCATTTTTAATGATCTCGAGTTAAATTAGCTTCGGGTCCAATTGCCACATGACATAATTTGATCGGACTATCATATGTCGCCACATGGCATAATTTGATCGCCATAGTTCATTTTTAATGATCTAGGGTTAAATTAGCTTCGAATCCAATCGCCACATGACATAATTTGATTGGACTATCCTATGTTGCCCGATGGATCAATATTGGATAGGTGGGCATTACTTGATCTGCCAATTTTTCATGTCTTTTAATTTAATTTTAGAACATGTGTAAATTTGTAATTGGTCCCCAATTTATTTTACCATTAATTTAAATTAATGATGTGACAATTTATGATTGACCGAAATTTCTCATTCAACACGAGATACTAATGATTTTTGTCCATATATTAACAATATGGGTATTTTTAAACTTTTTTTTTGAAAGTTTAAGGGTATTAATGAAACTTTTGAAAGTTTATGGGTATTTTTGAAACGAAGTACTAATGGTTTTCATCCAAAACTAATGGTAAGGATATTTTTGAACTTTTTTTGAAAGTTTAAGGGTATTAATGAAACTTTTAAAAGTTCAGGGATATTTTTGAAACAAAGTATAAAGTTCAAGGGTATTTTTCTATAATTTAGCCAAATTATCCATAACTATATTAAATTTTCATACCAACTCATTCCTCGGGTAGGTTTGTGTAGTTTGGAGTTGATATATCGAACTCATTATAGAGTTGTTGGTTTGTTTGTTTTAGATTACAAATTTGTTAATCTTATTGGTTGTATGGATGCATATCATATAAATTCATCTTGTAAGTTATCAAGTAACTCTAGAACTCGTTTTTCTATACAATTTAAATATGAGGTATGCAAACTTAACTAGAATTCATAGACTTGTATTCCAAACACTCTCATTGAAAGATTTTAATCGGGTTGATGAATCTTGTTTTTGTGTTTTAGAATCTTTAACATTTACCTTTTTGGTTCAGTAAAATATACAAAATAATCAATTATAGTACTTCTTTTGAAATGTTAACTTGAGCATAATTCAACTTGTTAAGACATTTATCCAAGATCAAGAGATCAAATATTCAAATCTCCATGATCTTGAAATAAACAAAAAAAAAGGAACTTATTTTGAAATATTACGATGGTACTATGTGAGTTGTGTTTTAAACTATGTGTATTAGGTATGGTATTAAATTTGAAAGTAGATTATTTCTCTTTTATTTAAATAATGAATAATTTTGTTTTTCTCATTAGGATGATACTCCAATATCTCCTCCATATATAAACAAATCAAGTAGTTAAACCTGAATCTTTCAATATTATGAAAATAAAAGATGGTATTATTGATATTGGTTGATTTTTACTCTAATATATATTTGTGAATTTAATCTTGAATTTGACCATTTAAGTAAAAACTTGATGCTATATAAACAATACATGTTGGGGCAGCCATTTTTATTTAAATATGACAATTGATACAAAAATTATGGATAATTATTTAATATAAAAAAAACGTATTAAAAAAAAACCCTTTTGAAAATTAGAAGAAAAATTCTAAAGATGGGACTTGAAAGGTTAATAATATGCCCATTCTTTGAGCTAACAGTACCAACTACATATCAATTATTAAATGAGAATAGATTTAATTAGATGCAATTGTACAACTCAAACCTACTAAAGATAATGTTTATAATTTAAGCTTGTACGCAATAATTTGTTGAAGTCAATTATAAAATATTGCTCTTCCCCTCCCTATTGTTTAATTTTTTTTCTTCTTCAAATTCTTAACTTTTAAAGAAAAATTTATTATTTTTTGTATACAACTAATGTTTTTTTTTTTTTTTTTTTTTAAAAAAAGTTGCAAACTATGTGATAAGAATCTATAATATTTTTTTTTAATCCGAGGACCTAAAGCGGTTGGGTGAGTGAGAAATTCTTTGAAGATGGAGGATAGAATATAATTTGAAAATCCTAGCTTCATTTCCTTCATTTTATTTTTTGGACCTAGTTTTTGTTTCTATCGAGAATTCCTCCTCATCTCGTTTAATGTCAATTGCTAAAATTTTCCTTATCCTTTTGAGGCCTATTCAAAAGAAAACCATTTAAACTCCGTTTGTTTCACTGGTTTTTATATGAGTTTTGACAATGGTATAAAAAATCAATGTTTATTTCATTGATCTTTACTTTTTAAAACCCAAGTAATTATTATTCATCGATAAAAATAACTCATGAATGATGAGATTTTATTATCCATTTAGTAGATGAGTTTTTTTTACTTTAGACTTTTTTCTTTGAAAAATAGAGAAGATAGATAAAAGTAATAATGAAACTCCCAAATATTAATTATCATCCATATCCAAACACATACATGAATTATTTCTATCAATGAATAATAATTACTTGGGTTTTTAACTCCTAAATTTTTAACTACCAGATATTTTATATTTGCAATCCAAACGGGCCCTTAGTGTTTCTTGGTAATGAATGTCCAACACGTTTAACGTTTAGCCTGCTATTTTCAACGTTGGATATCATGTACTATTCTTTTGTCGTCTAGGGTCGAGATCAGATATACATCTCTATTTCCACCCGATTGCCATCTATACACTTAGAACTTAAAAATAAAAAAAGCTGATTAAAAACTAAAAACAAAATAACGGACATTAATCATCAGAAAAAAAAAAAAAGAAAAAAAAAAGGGGGGGGGGGGGGGGCAAATTTTGACCGTTATGATTCGAAAAACGCCCAAAGCTCATGCATTAATGCTTCCACCCTCTTTTGAATTGAATGCATATCTTTCTATTTTTCTTCTCTTATTTATTTCTTTTTCTAAAATACTTTTTCAGCAAATTTATTTATTATTTCTTTATTTTCTAAAATACTTTTTGAGCAAATTTAGATGGTATATTTAATTGAAATAATAATGTTTCCAAGCAGAATAATTCGAAGTAGGGTCCACGTAAGACGACTTTTTCAAAATTAGGGCAATTTAATTGGACCTCTAAGGTTCCAAGCGGACCGAACTTTTTGCATTATCTTTGCAATTGGCCAATTATTTTATTAAACAAGAAATTGGATCTTATTGAAATTTAAATTTAAAAAATTATAAAAAGTTCGGTTTTGACAATTTTAATTTTAGTCTAATTCTACATGAATGACATAAATTTATAATTGGATTAGATACTTTTATCATTTTAAATATTCAAAATCTTATCTCGTCATTAAAGGCAAAAATAAATGAATTATTTGATTGCGTTCGGTAATCATCCCTTCATATTATTTTCATTAATCTCATTTAGAACTAAGTCGAAATTGCTGAACTTTGAACAATTAATTAGGTTGTTTTTATTAAACAAATCTAACTTGAATAAACTTGATCAATCAAAGTTTGCTTTTCTTATTTAAATTGGTAGTGCAAAATTTATTAAACATCGTATAATGCTACTCGAAAAAGATAATTGAATCAACTTAGACTTGTATTCTCCACCTTTGTCACAGTGGTGATGAGCTCATTGATTAGTCATTTTTCAATTTTGTTGTACTGAAAGACTAATTCCTATTGCAATTCATATGCAATTTTATTATAGTTTTAATATTGTTCTAATAATTTATTGCCTACTTTTTTCTATACTTCTAATCCATTATGGATAAATTATTAAGGACTCTTACCTGTACGTTCTTTATGTATAAACTTTAAACTCTTCTAGTATTTTTTTTTTTTTTAAATCACAATGACCATATCCTAACTCTAATTAACGACCTAAAAAAATATGCTACATGAACTTAGCTCATCAATTAAGACATCTCTATTTTCTTTAAGAGGCTGCATGTTCAAATCTCTCACTCACATGCGAGTAATAGTCTAAAAAAATAATAACAAAAAATATAGTTTCTAATCTTTAGAATTGAAAAGTCACATTCAATTTTGGAGTAAATTTACTTAATCAATTGTATTTTAAATCACACTTGTTGTTGCCAAATTTTGGACAAGAGAAATTTTACCTGACCTCCACATAACAACCACGGTAAATTTGTATTGTTGGGAGAAGAATGCAGCCTGCAAGACAAGAAAAATCTAGACACCGGTGTGGTGTAGGGCACATAGGCTCTGATGATTAAGTCAGAGAGAGTTTAGAGAGTATTTAGGAGTTCTAAGAGATTCTTTGGAGGCTAGAATGAACTTATCATGCTCTCCCCTCAAGAGAGAGCTTAAATACCTTCTTCCTAGGATTTTTGTAGGTTTTCGTCTTCGATTAGGAATGAGAGGGTCGAGCGGAGTTGGACAGGGGATAAACAGGCCATGAGGGACCCAGGCAAGGCCCAAAAGAGGGCTTTTCCATGTGGTTAGCCTCGGCCTCGATCGAGGGCAACCATGGGCTTGAGCTTCGGCCCAAGCCTGTTCCTTTGTCCCTTTACGTTCTGGGTTGGTCATCTTTCGATTTTAGCCCGATTTGACTTCATATTTGGTTTTTTTTCCTTGTTTGACTCTTTATTGTAACCTTTTAGCCAACCCATTATTGTTGGTCAAATTTCACCCATAACATCACCTATTGAATTTACTTAATATAATAAAAAAAAATTGTTCAACAATAATTAAAAAAGAAAAGAAAAGAAAAGAAAATTTATGAATGCTAAAGGAATCATAATTTTCACTTACATTTCAAGTTCAACCATTGTGGGTGGAGAATTGTACTTTCAACTTTTCTTTTACTTTTATGATGAAATGAGGAATTTTCCATCTTATGTAAGCTTAAGTATCTTATCTTATCTACTAAATCATGTTTGATATATTTTTTTTTAGTTCAACAACGTTTGAGGGTGAGAGATTTGAACTTCTGACCTATTGATTGAGAATATATATATACCAATTATCGCCAAGCTAAACTCACTTTTAAAACCATGCTTGAATTGACAATATATATCAAAAGTTGAAAAATCTTTAAAAAGTTTTATCATGAACTTTAATGATATCCTATAAAGTTGAGATGCTCGTAATCTTAGCTTAAATTTGAAATTATATTAATAGTAAAAACAATAAGAAGAATATTTGAAAGAATTTAGCCCAGATTGCAGGTGGAGAGGAAGTAGCTGCCAGATTTGAAATTCCACGGTCTTACGTGGCGAGAGACCAGGTCAATCACACCGAAAAAGTGTGTACACTAGGAAGCACCTGATTCCCTTCTGCATCAGAATCTCTATTTTTAGTGTTTTTTAAAAAAAAGAAAAGACTTAATTAAGTAATTTAACATTGGCTTGGCAGTTGGCAAAACCTTGTCGCTTTACAGCACAGCATCATCGAATCCCACGCGCGGTTCCTAGCACGCGCTCGTAATGGGAGTTTTGGAAAGTTAGATTGCCAATGGGAAGGCGCGTGAGTTAGCGGTTTGACTGCTGAGTGTGGGTATGTGTTTCTTCCATTTGGTCCTTTAATTTGATGAGGTTGGCGAATTGCGCCACCAGTGGGCGCGCCACCAGATTGCGGCCGAGACTGCGTCTGGTTTTTCTTACGTGGGCAAAATGAAAGTCTCTATTTTGCGCACTTTTTTTATTATTAATATCCAGATTTTCAAACTTACTATAAAAATGCTATATTTTTTAAACTATTTATATTAAAATGGTTATTTTTAAAATTATTTATATTAATATTATCGACTAATATAGCAACTGATATAATTATTAGATAATTTGTGATAGTCGTTTCTTCCACCTATTTTTTTTAAACCTAAACGACATGGATGGTCATCCTTTAAAGAAAAAACAACAATATTAATATAAATAGTTTAGAAAATACAATATTTTTATAATAAGTTTGAAAATTTATAATATTAATAAAAAAATTCCTATTTTGCCAAGAAGAGAAAAAAAATCGATTTTATTAGAATTTTTGATAAGACGATTATATAATTAAAATTTATAATGTAATATTTATCTTCTTCTTCTTCTTCTTCTTTTTTTTTTTTTTTTTTTTTTTGAGTTTTAATGTAATATTTATCTCTTTTTCTTTTAGAAAAAAAATGTGATATTTAGCTCAACTATATAGATATATACACACAAATATCTTTAGGCAAGTATGTTAATTTGTTAATCCACCTACAAATATTTTAACTATTTTTTTTAATCAATGGACAAATTGAGTTATGTTGAAGTTGAGATTTTAATTAGTTAAGACTTTATAAATCTATTTATACATATCTAGTTAATATATTATAAATTTATTTGTACAATGTTTAATTGAATAAAAAAAACAAAATCTATGTTAATTTGACCTCACCTTATTATTCATTAATTGCTTTTTTTTAGATATATTATTCATTAATTGCTAATTTATGTTTTCTTTTTCTTTTTTCTTATCCTAGGGGTGGCTCTTTTTTTTTTTTTTTGGTTCTCTTAACTTAATATTTTGATTTTATATATTTATTATTATCATTATTTTATTTTTGATAAAGACATAAGTGGATATAAAAAAGGATCTTATTCCTAACTGTTTTTAGGTTTTACATGTAAATCTTAATTGAATATTGTAAATTAACTAATAATTGTTTTAGAGCTTTCTTGAAGAGACGTTCATAGAATATTACCATTAAAAAAAGGTGGGGTTTTAAACTTAGGATGTTAACCTGGACGAGCCAAAAATTTACATAAGGAGGGGAAATATTTTACTTTCAAAATTTTCATATATATATATATGATCTTTCAGTTTTAAAAATTTAACGGGGCCAAATTAGAAAAAAAAAAAAAACAAAACCTTAAGAGCTTGTTTAGTAGGTAATCTGAATTCTATTTTATGCTTTTGGATTCATTGAGTTAAGTGAATATGAGTTTGACAGATGTGTTTTCGAAAACTGTTTTTGAATTTTGTGATCCATTAAATAGTTGAAATTTTGAAAATAACATTTTCATGTTTTCATCGTATCCAAATTTTGAATTCGAAATTTTAAAATGCAGAATTATATTATAAAATATAAAAACTTTAACAAATATAATATTTCATGTTATAAACTCAATTTATTATATGATATTGTAAAATAATAATTATATAAAATTTATAACAAAAAAAACATATTTATAAATTAATTAATAATAGTTTATATTTAACATAATATTTAGTTTTGCAACTACAACTAGTTTCATGGTCTATAAATATAATTATAGAACACATTTTGAGCAATTGTTTAAATTAGAATATGTTGGAATAGAAATTTTGGCCAATCAAAAATTGCCACGTCATTACCCAACATTGATGACAAAATTATATTTAATTAGGGATTAATTAAATTGGCAAGGATCCATAAATTAAATTTTGGCAAATCCCAATATACAATTGGGTTATGTGAAATTTGGGCTAATTTTAGACGAAAGTCCAAAGAGCTAGACCTAAGTCAGCTAGGCCCAGTCCAGAGGTTAAGCCTAAAGTCAACCATACCCAGTCCGACTGACAAGTCCAAGCCCACCTTAAGGCATTCAGGAACTCTATAAATAGAGAGCTCACTCCTCCATTTCAGGGTTTAGAAGTTGAAAGTCTCTAGAGAACTTAGAGAGAATTTAGAAACAAAGATTCTCTAAACTCTTGAAGATCAAACACTCTATGAACCAGAACCTTGAAGACTATAAGACTTTGAAGATCGAGAACAAACTACAAAGCTCTCGAGACAAATTCACATTCGAGAACAAGCTGCAAAAGCCCTCGAGACAAATTTACATTCGAGAACAAGCTACAAACCCTCGAAACAAATCCACATTCGAGAACAAGCTGCGAAGCCCTCGAGACAAATCCACATTCGATAACAAGCTGCAAAGCCCTCGAGACAAATGTATATTTTAGATGAAGAATCAGAGGAACAAATTAGAGATTGTACTACACTACATTTAAAGTAATACAAATATAAATTTATTTACACGTGTCTCATTTCTCTTTCTTTGTTGAAATCACATGTGAACAGAATCCAATTGCTAAATCTGCTAACGAACACATATCTGAAAATATGAAATACAACTCTATTTTCATTGAATTCATTGTGTTTCAAAATTATGTTTTCAGATTATCTACTAAACAAGTCCTACATTTTTTACATTTTAATATAAGTTTTTTTTAACCTAGGATGAGCTAACAAGGGGACATTGTTCCATTATTTATTTATTTCTTTATTTTTTTTGTTGATGTTTAGAATGAGTATGAAATCATTTTTAAAAATGGTTTTTAAGTCAAAATATTTTTCATATAAACACTTCCAAGATATTTAAAAAAAAAAAACAACATTGTTCTCTTTTTTTCTTAAAACAATGTTATATGTTTTAGAATTTTCAAAATTATGTTTATTTAATTAAACACTATGAAAAATTTGGAAAATACTTTTAATGAACTAAAAATACAATGTACTATGTCAATCTCACTCTTAAAATGATGATATTTATACAAAATAATATCAATAATGGAAGATTCATTTAACTGAGATTTAGTAGCTAAAATTTCATCTCGACCATCAATGAGTATTACCAGAAATATAAGATATTTAAAAAAATAAAATAGTGCAATCACATCATACTAGCACTAAATGCACGGAATCCCTCACAGTTAAGTGTGCTTGAGCAAAAATAGTACAAGTTGGGTGACTAATTGAAAAGTTTGTGTGTTGCACGAAGATAAAAACTTTAAAATGATTTAAAATTAAATAGATAGAATGTAAAAAAATTAAAAGGCCAAGTGATGAAAATACATGTATCCTATGGATCACATAATTGGAAAACACAATTAAAATTAAATAGATAGAATGTAAAAAAATTAAAAGGCCAAGTGATGAAAATACATTTATCCTATGGATCACATAATTGGAAAACACAATTAACCATTTCCACGTAGAATTATTCTGCAAAATACCATAAAAGGCAAAATCCCACCAAAGTAATAAACAACAATATATTTAAAAAAGCTAGGGAGTATAGAGCTGACAGGACAAAAAAAAAAAAAAAAAAAAAAAGAAAAAAAAAAGAGAAAAAATTCACAAAAAAAGAAAAAAAAAATGATGATCCAGCAAACAGCTACAGCCCACACACCTTCCCATGCAACCCCAACTGGAACCAATCAGTGTGCTTAGCTGTCATCCCATTTGGACCCGACCCGGTTTTATTTTGTCCCCGTTTTTACCCCTTATCTTTTTACCACTGTAAAAAAACCAAAGTTCACCCAAATATTTCCATAATTGCTCCCTCCACCCATATGGAATTCCCTTTTCATGCCCCAAATAATTTTGGAAATATTAGAATTTATTTTACTCTCTCATCCCTAACTGAGTAACTGTAACTCCCAACCCCCCCTTGATTCTTGCTTTATTACACCTTTTTCCCTAATTTGTTCCATATTTTAACTGTTACCACAATCGGATTTTCAGGAAAGTGCGTTAATGATTTATTTTTATTTTAATTATTATTATTATTATTATTACTTTTAATTTTTGTAATTACTGTCCCTCCGTGTTCTTTAAGAAAGCCCAAAAGTTGAGGATTTCTTCTCTCTCTCCTTAGCATTGTGCTCCCAAATTCCAACTCCGCCCTTCCTCCGCCGTTCGCGATGACGGAACCGCCGCCTCCGCCCCCCACTCAGCCGCTTCCGCCGGTGGTGTCGCCTCATCTCAACTATCCGGAGTCGTTGGACTCCTCTCCGAGGTCTCGCAACGCCGACGCGTGGGATGAGCCTCTCGCCCCCGCCGCCCTCGCCGGCCGGCTCCGCCTTATGTGCAGCTACGGCGGCCATATAGTCCCTCGCCCTCACGATAAGACTCTGTGCTATGTCTGTGGTGAGACTCGGATCGTTGTTGTCGACCGTCATACCTCTTTATCTGACCTCACTGCGCGTTTGTCGAAGACGCTTCTCAATGGTCGGCCGTTTACCTTGAAATATCAGCTTCCGAACGAAGATTTGGATTCTCTCATTTCTGTCACTACCGATGAGGATTTGGAGAATATGATTGATGAGTATGATCGGACGGCGAGTAATTCGTCTAACCCTTCGGCAAAACCCTCGCGACTTAGGTTGTTTTTGTTCCCGATTAAGCCGGATGTTTCTCAGTCGATCGGGCCAATTCTCGAGAGCTCGACTAGTTCTGATGACTGGTTTCTGAATGCTTTGAATGGTGCCGGTTTGCTCAATAGAGGTTTTTCGGACTCTGCATCGGTCAATTGCTTGTTAGGGCTTGATGATGATGTTGGTGTTAATAACCTCGATTCGGGTCCAAGGGAGGCGGAGGGTTCTCAGCCTGGTTCGTTTGGAAATGGTAAGGGTGGAAAACAGGATGTTCATTCTGTTCCTGATTCGCCGATGATCGAGACGACTTCGTCTTTTGGTTCCACATCTTCTTCGCCTTCTTTGGCGAATTTGCCGCCGATTCGGGTTCATGTGGAGGATAGCGGCAATAGCGGTGGCGGTGGTGCGGGTGCAGTTCGAGTTCAAGATCAGAAGGTGGGAATTGAGGAGCAATTTTCGCAGATGAGTATTGGTGGTGGTGGTGGTGTTGGGCAAAAGCAGCAAGAGGAAGCTTTCGCGGTACTCTCTTCGCCGCCTCCTTTGCCTACGACTATTGTGGCTACAGCGGCGGGCTCTGCGCTTCCTGTGAGCTCAGCTGCCGGAGCTGGTGTAGGAGAATATTCGAATAGGGTGATCTCCGATGACGAGAGATCGGACCACGGCGCTCCGGTCGGATACCGTAAACCACAACCACATCAGCCACAATCTCTTGCCCCCCAATTGCAGCAGAAATCAAGTGGACTTGTTGATATACCTTCCCCGGACTCAGTGTCAAGGTACCAATTGTATGATTTTCTTGATCAGTTTTGTATTACTAATTCTGCTTTACTTTTTGTTATCAATTAGATTGTGATAGTTATTATTCTGGAGGAGTAATTGGTTGTTAGTCTGAGTTGGTGCATTTTCTGTCGTGTTTTGGTTCTTCAGTGATAGTAGTTTAAACAATCCGCTGTCTCGCTCGAAACCTGTGATGTATCAAGAACAAGTTGTTCATCAAATCCCCACTTCTGCCGCTAGGCTTCCTGGCAGTCCCGCAGATCCCAAAGTCAATATTTCTGATCAGAACGCTCGGGTCCATATTGCACAACAGATCCAAGAATCAGGGTATATGTTACAATCTCATTACGATCAGCATCAACAGCAACTTCAACAACAACAGCAACTTCAACAACAGCAACTTCAGCAGCAGCAGCAACAGCAGCAACAGCAACAGCAGCAACAGCAACAGCAACACCCACCTCAACCACAGCAATTCATACATGCAGGCGCTCACTACATCCACCAGCACCCATCTGGTGCAGTGCCTATTCCAGCATATTTCCCTTTATATTCTCCTCAGCACCATCATCATCCCCATCAGATGGAGCAGCAGTATCCAGTCTACTACCTGCCTGCTAGACAGGCCCAAGCTTATGGGAATTTGCCTGTACAGCAATCTACCATGAGCGAGGCTGCCACTGCTATTCCTCCTGGCCGGCCCCAAACCCCTCCCAATCCAACTTTGGTTACAACTGCAGCTTACAACCCCATGAGGAATGCCCCTATTGCAAAAACTGAAATGGCTGCCAATGCATACAAACAGACAACTACACCTGCTCAATCTTTAGTTCAGGTTCCCACAAGTCAGCATCAGCAACAATATGTTGGCTACAACCAGGGTTACTCTCATATTCAGCATCCATCCCAATCTGTCGCACCTTCATCTGCTCCTGCGAATTATGCTTACGAATTTTCAGACCCTGCTCATTCCCAGATATACTATACTCAGCCTCTAGCACCTTCTCAGTACCAAGCCATGCCCGCATCTGCTGTAATGCTGCCTGAAAATTCTGCTCAGCTTCCCACTGACAACATCAAGCAGCAGATGAGAACTTCACAACCATTATAGTCTGTTCACAAAGAAGAAACAATTTTGGAATAAAGTATTTGGTTTTGTTTACAATTTTCTATTTTATTGTCTGTCTTGGTATTGGTATCTATTGGTTTGTGCATGTATCTGAGATAGAGATAATAAGTAATTGTTGTTGTCTTCTGGTTCGTGTGCCATATTATTTGTTTATTGTCATAGAAAATGAAAAAGTGGTCTGGAGATTATAGTTATACTGTAAAAGTTTTGAACTCAAACATGGTGTGCTTGTGCAGTCAATATGTGTTATAGAATTAGCAAGAGTTTTTGCATCAATCTCTTGTTTCCCTTTCGTTTATTATTTCTGCTGATATGATATCAGATATGGCTGATTTTTTTTTTTTATTTCTAATTTCTGTACAAGTATTTCCCTGTGTAACTGGGCTCCTTCTGTCACTCAATTGCTCATAGCATCCAGCAATTAGAATCACATCCATCAGTTAGCTTCAACAAAAGATGATCGTTTCCTGGCAGATAGTCCCTTCACCTTGACGTTTCTCTGTCTGAAAGCTTTTTTTATACTCTGATTGTGTTCATAGATTCATTGTTGCTAATCATTTTGCACCTGTTTTACTGAGGAGGGAACAAATCAAAATTGTAGGTTTCCTTTCAGAATGGAGAGGTTTCTGAATTCTAGCAAACCTCATTAAGAATACTTATGTTCAGTGGCTTGTTTGAATCCTTTGGAAGGCTGTGGCTCATGTTCAATAGCCTGATGTAGAATCGTCTTTAGAAGGGTGTTTGCCACGGGCTTGTTTCGATGGATATCTTCTATTATTTTGTGGTAAAGTTGGTGTGAGGTTGCTTTATGTTCTCTGAAAGCTGTTCAACATCCTTCCCAAATCAGTTCTTTCCTTCTTCGTACCCTGGTGTCAGGTACCCGTTGGCATTCGCAAGCTGTAAAGTATGGAATCAAATTAATGCACATATTCTAACTTGATACATCTCATCGCTATTGCCATTTATTCTTTTTTTCCTCATTAAAATGACATCAGAATCCAATGAAAGTTGATTTTTTGGTCAAGATCTCATTTCAAATTATTATTGAACTGCAGGTCCTGCTTTTGGTGAGATTATCAGCTAACTGAGGTGGGAATTTGGTAGGCATCAACTACATCCTTGAAACTATTCACATCTTGAAGTCTTAAACTTTCGTGTGCCATCTGTAGTTGCATGCTATAAATTTCATGTGATTATCTGCCTACTTCTGTGCTTAGATTCCTTTCCGGATTGTCTTTTAATATACAAATGTCAGGTTTAGTTTTTGGTGAAACTTTTTCTTACATTATGTACGAGGTTTGTATTTTTGTTTTTGGAGATGGGGACAGTTTGCAGGATTTATGACTCAGATAATCATGTTTACCACGTGGATTTTAGCTAATCTGCTTGTCTTTGCTTTATAAAGAAGCTACCGAGTACCTTGCATTGTCATCACTTTCTACTTTCAACTGTTTTATAATTACTTCCATACAATGTTTTGGTTAAGGAAAAACTGATTAAAGGTAGTATTTCTAACAAAATTTGAAGCTTGTGCAGATTTTTTTTTATCAAGCAGTTGGGGAAACGATGCTCGAATCGAATCAAGGGCCTAATCGAATTTCAACTCAGATGTCCCGTAAGCAACCACAGACAAAGACTGGCATTTTTTTAGGACATGTTTGGTGAGAATCGAAAATGAAATTGGGAATTCCACTAATTTTTGTCCAAAACCAGACGAAATGTTATTGCAAAGGACCTTTACCTTTGAATTTCTCATCACAAGTTGATGCGTATAATATATAAGATTAGAACTCAAAGCCACCAAAGAATAATGGTATAAATTTGACTTTAGGATTTTTAAGGGGGTCCCTTCCCTTCCCTTTCATTCCTTATCTCTGATGGATCTAATATTCAATATTTGCGATGCAGGGTCCACGCAGGAAAAGCATTATTCAAAAGGCAATTAATATGTGCGCAGACAAGACTTGGCCTCAATATTAGACTCATTTAAAGCACCGATGATCGTTGGTTTGTCTATCAATTCTTTAAGGAGACTTGGTTTCTTCTTTCCAATTGGCCAAGCCAACCTTGTTAGAAAATGCTCTTTACACAGTGATCCTTTGGCGACTGGTAAAGCTCTTGCATTTCATTCTAACTATTCATTAATATAAAGCTCTACTTGAATAAATCAACACTTTGCTTAGATCATTCGTGACTATAGCCACTTATTATAGTTGACAAGGTTTAGAAACAAAGTTAGCAATACCCATCGGTGCAAATGTCCATTGATATATCCGTAAATCGAAAGGTTCGACATCGATATTGAGGATTAATTGATATCTCTGATATCTTTTATAAATATCCATAAAACGTTAAAAAAAATCAAGATAATTAAGTCAATCTGAACATAACTCAACTGATTAAGACATGTGTTCTCTGACTAAGAAGTTAGAGGTTCGAATCTCACTCCCACTCGTGAAACTTAATTATTAATTTAAATGATTTTTATAAATGTTTTGGTTTACAGAAATATATGTCGATGTCGATGTTTTGTTGATATACCCGTAAAATTGAAATCCTAATGTCGACATTGATATTTTAACCCTTGGAACTTGGAGGCTCATGAACCCGAGAATTCTTCAGACCGAGCAGATCGAGATCGTCAAAGAAGTGCCTTACACCACAGCTACTATTTCTCTTGTGCAATCAAGAACTTCACAGGACTTTCAGTCACAGATCGTCTTGTCTTTTTGGAGCCGACATAACAAACTACGAGAGCTCCCAAAAAAAGCCGTTGAAATTCTATCTGAGAGTCAACTTTAACCCAAAATTGTGTTTTAACTGACCCACTAATACTCGTAATTATTGCAATGAGATCAATTCTGTTGAAGAGACATCGACGGACAATCAACTTTTGGGTGATTTGTAAGATAAGAAGTGAAGAGACTGTTCATTATTTCCTCCAAAAAAATGTTCAGAAATGGAAATGGAAATGAATATTCAGATCAATAGCCCAATTACAACTGGGGAAAAAAGTATATTTTAACTTATGAAATGAGTTCAGTAAGGGCTACTTTCTGTCAGAGGCAAAATTGAAACTGACCATAATGTACAAAAACAAGCAATATCTCAACCTATAATACAAAGATACATCCGTTTTCATACAGAAACGTTTACCTCAAACACTCTAACACAGTGGTCAGCCCCACAGGAAGCAAGCTGCAACTTCCTGCACTCTTCGTTCTTCTCCGGTTCCCTCCATGACAAACAGTTGACTGAGGAAACATGGCATGCAAATGGATCGAGACGTATAACGACCGAAGCAACTACATTCGAACTAACATTATCTGTTCTTTTGATAGATAAACTCCACAGCTCAAGGAGGCCACTTTCCATTCCAACTGCAAGGAGTCCATTGCTCTCGGGATCAAGACCGACCCACGATAAAGCGGTGACGCTAGATTTGAACTGTGACAAAGTTGTTAGCTGCTTAACTGAAGAATCAGGTGTCACAGTCCATATCTTCACCGTCTTATCCCTAGAGCCTGTTGCAAACTCATGACCATATGGGTTCCAAGAACATGACCATATGATTCTTCTGTGTGCCTCCTGCCTTGATATAAGCTCATGGTGGATTTCATCAGAGCCTGAACAAATTCAACATATAATTTATATTTAAAAAAAAAAAACTATGGGTTTTTCCTTTTTCCAGAGAGTAATTCATTTGGAAGGGTAAAGCTGAAAAGTTCAGCAATTTATATTATATGATATGATGTGGTACCAACATCTCCTAAAGCAGTTAAGAGTTAGTATGGTGATGGTAAAATGAAAAAGGTCGAGATAAATTTTTAACATTGGCCAAACTAGGACATCATGAAGACAAAGGTTAAGGATGGCAAAATTATGAATTTCTAGAAATAAGATGAAAATATTAAGGGGCTGTTTGGGACGTGGGTTATAATATTTTGTGGAGTACTCTGCACCCCAAATACAGACTATTATAACTCATGCTAAATAACTCTGCATCCTAATATAGATCATATAACTCTCCATACTATTATAACCCACTCAGTGTCCCAAACAATCCTTAAAAGAAAGAAATGATTTGAAATAAATAGTAGTTATGTAGTTTGAGTAAAGTAATGTTCACAGTCAATTGTTCATAACAAATTAAAATTGTCATGGAGTGCCATTACAAATTCCGCCATGATGATGCAGATGCACTCTTTTTAGCGAGGGAGGAGGGAGCTCATTTCAGGATCCCTCAGATTAGAGGGATTCTTCCTACAGAAAGACAGAAATGTTACACTTACATGGCACCAGATGGCTTTTCCCATCAAGTTGTAATGGGTTTGATTCATAAGATGAAGGATGTCTCTACGAATCAAAGATTGGATTCTAAGAGATGGAAGTTGGAAGGGTGTGGTAAGTTTTATGAGGCCATCCTTATGAAGGGAGGGTTAAACACTCTTGGACAAGTGCCGTTTTCACTCAATTTTGGAAACCTAGGTACAAGAACTGAAGGATTTTCAGGTGCTACAATTCTATGCCAGCCTCTTAGGAGTGTTCTGTGTCCAATTCTTTTGGTAACTACAATATGCACATATTCACGTCAGTGATAGTAAAATCCCTTTGGCTATGAGGGGATTTCATCCTTGCATTCTTCTCCTTTTCTAAAATACTATTAGTTTCCTAGAGAGAGAGAGAGAGTGATGGATCAAATCATTTCAGAGTATGAGGGTATCATAGAGCATTTAAACCATAGAGGGCTAGCTTACTCCCGTCACAACCAAAATGTACATCATGCAATTATTTGCTTCAGGGTTGTCTTGCTGGAGATTAGAGATTCGCAACATTAACAAAGAGTACAAATCTTCACACATTGTAAGTAGGTCAGAGGTACCTGTTCTCTGGATTTTAAAAACAGAAAACTGGCGATCCCTTGAGACTGCCAATAGCATACTGTCATCATGGGAAAACTCCATTTGTGTTATTGTTAAGCTGTGAGATTGCAAACGACCGACTGTCTTCCATGTACCAACTTCCCAAAGCCATATTTCTGCTACTGATGCCGTTTGTGCCTGTACATTTTATATAGTTTCAAGTATGAACTACGCAACTCTTAGGATGATTAAAGCAGCAAATCAATTTCTTCCCAAAGCGTACTTTGCATGAGAATATTTGCTCGACAATTTCCTCTCTTCAATATCACAATCATAATTAAGAACCCAAATCACTACTCTTTTTAGACTAATTCACAAATGTTTTCCAAGAGCTGTAACGAATTTTAAACTTCAAGTCATGCTACCAAGTTAATACTCTTCAGAAGTTATGCTACTAGAGAATAAAATTTTAAATTGCCACTACATTCTTAGTCAAATAGTGAAACGCAAAAAATAATTGAGAACCATTATTCAACTATAAATTGTAAGAACTTTATATGTGTTCTCTAGTAATAAAACATTCGTTCTCTCAAATAAAAAGAAAAATAAATAGGCAAAGAAACAATATGACTATTACGACATCTATAAGACTATTTTTTTTTTGTTCAAGCCAGATAAGAAACAAAAGACATTATTTTTTGGGTGACTAACATTTAATAGAAATTAATACTTATTTTCTATAAATATGAAAAAAAAAAAAAAAGAATAGTATGGTTTTTTTTTTAATGAAAATGAACAGTATGATTATACCTTACAGGATGAAGCAACAAGCTTTCCCTTTTGATCACAACAAAGAGAAAATAGCTCATTCCCATGACCATAAAGTTTGTGTGACTCTGGCCAAAGTGTATGCCATGCCAGTTGATCTTCAATGGGAGGTTCAGTCAGAACAACAGGAACTGCATCGGGAATGGTTTCAAGGGTGTCAAGACCTTCATTTCCACTCCTTTCTGGAGTCTTATCAGAAGCTGCATAAAGATGACTGGTTAGAACATTTCAATATACATAAGTGCAAAGAAAATTCTAAGCTAATGGTATTAGGCTAAAAATTCTAAGCTTTAATACTTGAACAGCATAATTATCCAGAATGGACACACTCTGGAGTGGGGGAAAATTGAAGAAAGACTCACAATGAACATAAATAGGTTTTTGTGAAAGCCCAAGTGCCGACATATTAGCACCCAAAATCTGAACATCCACAAGATGATCTTCGGTGGCCACAAAATTCTGCAGTGTGGCATGACTCAATGTCTTCAGAAAAGATAATGGAGCTTCAAAGACTCTAGCAACTTTCTCTTCAGCTCCGCTGACAAAGCGATGGTTCCCCTTTCCTTGTATTATGGCGACACAATTCATATCATGCCCATGGACTTGAGGTCGAGCTATTTCATGCCAAGAACCTCCTTCAGGAGAATTGACATTTTTCCAGGGAGCAAAAATCCGAGTTGTCTGCAAACATTGACATCCATAGACATCAGCATTAAGTGACAAAAAGATTTGAAATGGTAAGTCCATTTGTATTATTTTATTCTAATAAGATCCTTTTATTTATTCACACAGACGGATACATAGCTAAGGGAAACTACAGAGCACCTTGCCTGAGAATTCAGCCAAGACTAGACTAACCAAAAAGTACTTTCGCACTCATAATCCACTAAATACTTCGCTGACCCAAGATTTTTCCCACAACTCTAACCAACTATTTATCATGGATCCCATACATCAAGTGTTCAAACTGAAAGCTAAGTTTTTTCCACTCTCACTCTCATGCACTTATACCCTTTGCCTAGCCTATCACATTAAATTGGAAGACAGAACTTCTCCTACTTGAAAATTTTCTTTCTCACTAATTTTCCCAATATCATCTCAACTAGATATTCAGACACAATGAAAGCACACAGTTCAAACAAAATTACAAGTTAATTTCAACCATGTATAAAATGATTGCATTTACCATATTTTACTTCTTTTTATGAGAGCAAGAAAATCTCACAATTATTTCTTAGCTAGAGAGATGAAAAAAAAACTAAGGTTTATAAAATAGACTTTCATATGACACAGCGAGTTAAGACAATGCAGATTAGTAAAATTTCCATATTCAGGTTCAATGACACAATGTGTTAAGCCAAGGCAGATTGGCCAAATTAGTTGCACCTCACCTGGTCATGGCTGACTGAAATAATATAATCACCAGATCTGGCCCATGAAATATCCATGACAGCAGCAAAATGTCCTGAGGGAACCTTTTGAGGTTTCCAGTTATCTGAACTGATTCCAACATTTCTCCAGAGATGAAAAGACCCACCATAACCATGTGCTAAAATTGAATCTCCATTAGGGCTCCAATGCCCACCATAAAACCCTAAAGCGCAATGACTTAACTCTCCAACAGTAACAACATTCATCCAGATCCCAGAAGTCTTTTCAGGTTTCCAAATCATCATTGTCTTGTCCATAGATGCAGATAAGATGCTTTCAGGTTGATAGCAGGGAACCCCTTCTGTTTCTGCAGCTGAAGGAGGCTGCCATTGTACCGTATATACCCAATCCTCATGTCCAATCAAAAGAGATTCTAATGATACCTGGTAAGTTGATGGTCCAGCAGTAAATATAGGACCTTGTATGTAAGATGTTAAACTTATTTCCTCTTTTTTGGATCCTCCATTCATGTCGGCTAAAGAACCATGAAGAGCCATCTTCCATATGCGTATGCCTCTGTCCTGAGATGAACTTACAAGCATAATGCTATTTGCTTCTCCATTTTTGCACATGGGCAAAGAGAAGTCCAGACTTCTAATCCAATCCGTATGTCCTTTTAGCTCACATGCCTTAACAAACTGCATACAAATACATTGAAGGAGAAAAAGAAAAGCTTCTCAAAATGGCTTATACCTCATGACAAGAAAATAGAATCAAAATTCATAATGTACTAACTAGATACCTCTCCAGTTCTCTTCCCACAATATAGATGAATCTTATTATCCAAACCTCCCATTGCCAGAACCATATGACTGGCATTTCCAGGCAATTCTGCTAATGCAAGTGCCACCATAGACTTTGAACCAACCAACAGCGAGTCAAGCAACACCAATGAACAATCACCTAAAAAGTTTGGATATAGAACATATATTTTAGAAAGGTTTCAATGCTTCACGTCAGGGTGAAAGTTTATATTCTAACAATATATATTCATCACGTAAATCATGTAAAAATTCAAAAGGAAGAAGGATCCCATTCATCCAAAATTTGACAACGTATTCTGGTCGAGCATGGCTTGCAAACTTTTTGCAAGCACCCACCTAAAATATTAGTCTGAGACACAAATGAAACATCATCCCCACTTTAAATTAAGAGGAAGCTCCAACTTACATAAATAGTGGCCATTGTTAATGTTGGCACTAACCTTAAAAAAGAAGCATAAAAGAATTAAAATATGATAGTTCAGCATAAAGAAGAGATAAGCACAGTTCCCTTCTAATAAACTTTTAACCAGGAAAAAGCCAACAATGAGAAAATAAATATAATTGCAAAAATTCCAAAAGTAATGTACTTTTTTACTCAATTATGAAATCCTGGAGACAGAAAAAATGAACTAAACAATCTTATAGGCCAGTTTGATTTACTGCAGAATATCTTTAGTCAGCTATAACAGCCGACAGTAGCAGAAAACAGACATTATTTTATAAAACTTACTTTCTTACCTTCATTGGTAGAAGGAAAAGCCACCTCCCAAACACAAATTGAACCATCTGAAGAAGCAGACGCAACAATTGCAACCGTTTCAGAAATTACATGCGCAGTAATACATGTGATGCCTTTCTTGTGTGATTTTGGTAGTTGTAAAACATTTCTCCACTATACAAACACAAGTTACATTAGAACATTAAAATATGAAAGCAGTAACCCGATCAGATATATACAATCACATCAAAACGATCCAACTATGAACACTTCCACATAGATAAACGTTTCACTTCCATATACTTCGTCCAATAAATGCAACTAATTAGGAAATCACGCGGCAAGTCGAGTTACAAACTCAACAATACATCCTTGAAACTAGTATTAATTAATCCAGTGAAGCTTTAGAAAAGGTATTACCTTCTGGTCCAGAAGCGACAATTCCCATAAATGAATGGCACCATCAGAGTCACCAGAAAGCAGATAATGACAGTTCAAATGCTTGGCTGAGGACAAGGTACGATGATCATTACAATTCAAAAATAAGGAGGGAAAAAAAAGGTCCACACGCTAGTTTTTGTTTCCCAAGTAAGCTACAAGAAGAATATAGTCCCTGGGAGATAATTTCTACGATAAACCAGGGAGAAAATTAAACGTTTACACACATTGATTCAACATGATGATAATGAGAAAAAAAAAAACTTCAGCTCACCTCTAAACGCAAACTTGTTACTTGGAAGCCAATGAGTGCAGTTCACGGAGGCGTTGTGACCAGGAAGGGTCGTCAAAATTTGTGCAGACTGTGAAATTCGAAAATTAAGAACAAAAATAAAGCAGAGTTCAGCATTTTTCCGGTTATGGGAATTGAAAGAGGAAGTGACCAGTAATACGATACACACCTTGGGAGAGAAAATAGCGACGGCGTTTTGAGCGCCAAAAGCCACCAAATCACAGGCTCCCCAAGAAACGTTGTTCACTATTCTGTTACAGCCTGCTCCTATGAACACTCCCTTGACTTCAACCTCGCCGCCGCCGTCGGAAGCCATATTTCCCGGTAGAAAGCTCTGCAAAACGAGATGGCGGCCGAAGAGCAGCGCGTGGGCGTTTGAAAGCTTTCCTTGTTCAGGGCTCTCAGGGAGCAAACCAGGGACCGCGGCGGGACGAAAAGATCGGCCGAACAGTTGGAAAAACGGGTTTACTTATGGGCCTGATGCCAAGCCGACGCTGGGCCCGTTATGTTAATTATGGGCCAAATGGGCCTCGCTTATACTCTCTTTGGGCCTGTATTTTTTGACAGAGCATAAGTAAGAAAGAAATTAATTTTGGAAAATTAGTCAAAATGATTACAATAGTAGCCAAAATATATCTAGGTTGAGTGGATAAATTGTTGATTTACGTATGCTTAATTTTTATTGGTTTATGTAGTTGAACGGTATTGGCATGTACTCTCGACCAAGAGATCAAAGGTTCGAATCTCTTACCCCAAATTTTGTTGAACTAAAAAAAAAAGTTTATTATAAATTATTTGACTAACTAATATTTTTTATTAATAGGTATTATATTATGATAAACCATATTAAATGAGAAATTGTTCAGATAATCGATATCACTAGCCACTTTTTATTTACCATCCGATACTTTCATTCACATGACTGTGTTTGAGACATATCATGCGCTAGGACAACAACTATCTTCACATATCTACAATGATATGATATTATATATTTTAAGATAAATTTGCATGATTTTAAATTTAGAAACTCTATTAAAAGTTTCTTCCATGTAAAGTTGGTAAATTGGCTCCTACTATATCAATAATTTTATTTATTATTCACTTTTAACAGGTGAATTAGAATGAATCTAAAGTCTCACTAAATTACTAAAATAGTATGATATTGTCTACTTTAAGTTTAAAGTTCCATCACTTTAACCTTTTCATTCCACACAAAAATTTTCATACTAATGAAAATGTTATCTTCGTATATCTCTAAAATCTTCTTCATTTAACATTCGAAAAGGGACTATATGAGCAAGATATCAGACATTCAAATATGCCAAATTCATATGTTGAACTAAAAAAGGAAAAAAAAAAAACATATGGATACATTGGACGGTAAAAAAAGAAAGTGAAAAGTTACTAATATGTCAATCATTGAAGCGTGGAATTTAGAAGTAAGCCCATGTGAGAAGAGAAGAATGATGGTCAAGGAAGGCATTTGGATTGGACGGTAAAAAGGGAAAGAAAAGAGGGCAATCAATGGAGTGAAAGGGAAGGGACAAAGAGGAATGGGAATATGGGCTCCCCTACGGATGTGTGTCCCCTTAAGCACAAAAAAAGTGTTCAAAATCAAAATCAAAATCTACACACAAACACAACCCATCTTTCGCTTCACTTCTCTCCTCAATAACCTCGGTAAATTCCGCTAAATTATAAGTTTGGTTTCTGAAGTTCTATGTTTGCGTTTGATAAACTTTTGAAATGATTTAATAGGTCTCTAATCTTTCATTATAATAAATTTTTTAACTTTAAAAATGTCAAATAGGTGTCTGAATGTTCAATTTTGTATCTAATAAGTCTATGACATATTTAACATTTTTTTAAAAAAAGACAAATCTATTAGACATAAATTAAATTTTATATCCAATAAAACATTAAACTTTCAATTTTGTGTCCAATAATTCGTGAATTTTAAAAAATGTTGAATAGGTCAAAGATTTATTAGACACAAAATTGAAAACTCAAGTACTTATTATACACAAAATAAAAAATTTTGAGATTTATTAGATACTTTTTTAAAATTCAAAGACTTATAACACAAAATTGAATGTTCAAGTAACTATTTGACACAAACTAGAAAGTACAATGACTGAACATATAATTTAACCAATAATTTGCCTCCCTCCCACCCTTAAACCAAACCCATTTGCATTTATAGCCCCAAAACTGCATTACCATTTCATCGAAGCACCAAAAAACCAATGGTACTCGAAAAAATTATTCAATAGAACCATCGCAATAATGTAGCAACAGTCTCTTAACAACTAGATTAAAAAATCTGCATGTCGTTCCTAATGACTACGTACTAGATACAAATTTGAAATATTTTTTACAGTATCTCCTTCATAATATCCAACAGTGCGAGATTGTCAACTGTATTATATTGTGGTCTCCTCTAATAATTTCTTCGACACACAAATCATCATAGAGAGCAAAAAATGACACTGACTCTTCACCATCCCCTCAGTCAGAGGCTAAGCTACGCAGTAGCATTGAATGAGTCTTTGCTTTTTGGTAGAACGTCATCCGAATCCGACCGGCACGCATCTAATTTGAACCAACAACCATCCTTCCAACATGCCCCTTCACTCTTCAGATCTCTACTTGTTGGCTTTCAAAATTTTATCTGATCCTTTCTTAAAAACATGTTTTCGACAGGCCATCAGCAAGTTTCGGACATGTCATGCCTGTGACAACAACAATTTTTCTTGTTGCAGAGAAAAACATTAGACCAACAAGATCATCATCATCACTTCAATAAAGTGGGTTTCTGAATTTCTGAGAGAATCTAAACTAGATCCTTTCTTGTAATAAATATCATATGGGTTTTCTTTGTCAGGAAAGTGTTTGAATGGAAATGGGAAGAGGGTGGTAAATTTAATTTGACTGACAAGTGACAACTATGGCCTTAAAAGGGTACTATACTTCTACTTCCTTGACAACATTATTAATGAAAAGAGACATAGTCAGAAAAATAATGTTCGTCTCTCCTTTCATCTTTTTCACCCAAAGTTGTTCTCTTTTTCTGGCCTAATTACTTGATCCTTACATTTTTTAAGGAAAAGGGGCTCAAAATGGTAAAGAAATGTGTGATAGACCAAAATATTATCATACTCGAAAATATGGATCACAATGTCTCACGTCCACTAGAGGAGTGGAAGATTTATAGTATTCAAGTAAGAACAACATGTTTATCAGTACAATGTGTTGTAAGTGAAACCAAAAGCCAAATTATAGTGTAAGTTCAAAGTAAATAATATTCATAATGTTGATGCAGATTTCTGGCAAGCCACAAGTGGGTCTTGCTAGGTTCCAATTTCAAGGTTAGAAGTCTTGCATAAAAGTTTAATTCTAGTGTAGCACTATATATTCAACATGCTCTTCTATTTATAGGAAACCAAATGAGACGATCTATGTTGCCAAATCTATAGTGTTTTAGGTCAACTCTACGTCGGGTCGGGTGGCCTAGCTAGGGCGGGGTCGAGGGTCAAGACACCTTGGGCGTCTCTACCTTAGCCAACAACACTCGTGGTTACCAAAAAAGTTGGGCCAACTTACCACATTGCTTCTAAAGCGCCATGTGGGGGTATTTCTTATACCCATTATGCATACTAGATAGTAGAAACCTTAAAGAAATTTATTTTCCACATATATGTAACATTTTGGAACAATACTTGGCTACATCTCGGGGTGTAGGAATCACCCTGCCCCCACCATTCAATTGTTGACAATAAGAGGAGAGAAAATATTTTCCACATTTCTCTCTCCTAATTGTGCTTTTTCTCTTATTGTTATCAACAATTGAATGGTAGGGGCAGAGAGATTCATGCACTCAGAGTGTAGCCAAATGATTTTCAACTTATATTAAGACAGACAATATTCATACTATTGTAGAAATATGGAGAAAGCCTACACACGTGCATGAAAAGCAAGATGGGTGTGGTTAACACATTCTAATTAAGAAGAGAGAAGCATAAATAAACTAAAAATGGCTAAACTTGAGGGTGTGAATGAGTAAGTGAGTGAGAGTGATAGCTAGGTTGGGATTTTGAAACCAATAGAAAAGTAGAAACAGTTGTAGCAAGGTTAGGTAGCAAAGAATCCAAAACATCTTTTTGTTAGCATCAAAGTGGCCATGCCATAGCCCTTGTTTGGTTTTGTAAACAGTAATTTGGTTTTCTCATAATTTGCATGGAATACACACAAACAAACACACACACAAGAAGATAAACAACCCTTCAATCAGTGGTAATGGGAAGACCCCTTTCTTGTCCCCCTCCCCACTTCCCTTCTGTCCCTACTCCTTCCCTTTCCCATCCCCCACAGTCCACACACACACACACACACACATATATATACATTACAAATCCCTCCTTAATTATTCCCAATTCCCAAATCTTTTCCCAAAGCCAAACAAAACCCATTTTAAAATTTCTCATCCTCCATGGACCCTTCTGCTCTTCACTCAGTTTACTGTCAAGCCAAAGGCCATGAAGATGACGATCATGATCATGATCACCTTATAGATTTGGGGCTCAGCCTCAGAACTTTGCAGCCTCATCATCATCCCCAACCACCACCTCATTGTGAGATATACATATGATGTTTTGTTTTTAGTTTTGTTTGTGTTTTGTTGCTGATTAATTAAGGTTTGTTTTGGAAGCAGTGGTGGGAATGGAGCCGTATGGGGAAGTGATGAACTGGGCGGCGGCGGTGGCAGCGGAGTCGTCGGATCTGTACATGAAGAATAATTCTTCTTCGAATTGCAGGATTATGATTCAATCGAGCAGTTCGAATGGACATGGACAGGAGTGTGAGGAAGCTGATGCGGAAGTGGTGCAGAGCAAATTACAGCAGCGGTGGGGTTATGTGAAAGTGAATATGGATGGTGTCATTGTTGGGAGGAAAGTTTGCATCTTTCAACATGGTTGCTATTCTAGTCTTGCGCTTCAGCTTGAAGACATGTTTGGTATGTTTTTTTTTTTCTTTTCCATCTAATTTTGTTTCTATGTGTTTTCTTTTTTCTTGTTTGAGTACAACCATGGTAGGATGGGGATGGAACCGACTTCAACGATAGTTAGGTTAAAATATTGTTTTGGTCTCTGTAAGTTGGGATGTATTTTATTTTTCTTGTTTGAGTTCAACCCTCGTAGAAGTAGGATTGAACTATTAACTTTAGTGATAGTAATAATTAGGTTAAAATATTATTTTGTTTTCTGTAGATAGAAACTTGTTCTATTTTAGTTCTCGTACTTTCAAATATCCAAATTTAGTTTGTGTACTCTTGATAAATCTTAAAATTATTCTTTATTGTTAGTTTGAAGTTAAATTTTATACAACTTGGTAAAATAATAATAGTAATTTACATTCAAGAAAATACATAGTGTGGACATGTTTTCAAAATTTATGAATTAAGGAAAGACTAGATACTAATTTTTTGGAAAAATGTGTAACCCATAAAAGATAGTAGAGACTAATTTTAAGATTTATTGAAAGACTAAAATATAAGAAATCTCAAATTAGAGAGACCAAAATAGTATTTTAACATAATAAGTATTTTATGTATTAAGCTATATATGCTTTAATTAGCTTGTTTGAATTTTTTTCATTTAATAGGTTATTGGTGATATATTTTCTGTGGTTAGATTTGAAATGAATGAGAGAAAATTTCAAACTTCGATTCATACAAGAGATATCAATGTCTAATTGTTTCATATATGTTGCATAAAAAAAATTGTTTCATATATGCTTAGCAATGGGCAAAGCTAAAGTTTTTTAAAAATTTTCATTTTAACATTTTATACCCATATTATTTCAATTTTAAAATTTTTTGGGGAGTAAATTAGAGAAAATAAAAAATCTTTTGTTTTTTTTTTAATATTTATTTTTAATTTATGACAAACTAAGTTGTCGTTGTCCCCTCCTTTCTTCTTGGCTTCACTTCTATGCCCAGCAGGGTAGAATGAAAAAAAGAAAGGAGATGAACCAATTATTGCATGATTTGTTTTGGATTTAAAAAAAAAGTTATATATTAAAGTTAAAAGATTTTAAACTTAGCTCTCTTAAATTAAATATATACAATCCTTAGATTTTCAAGGCTGGAATGTAAAATTTTTCTATTTCATATAATAATAAAAAAAAATTATAGCTCTATGTCTCTAGCATGTTAGGGCTCGTTTGATAACGTTCATGTTTCCTGTTTCTCATTTTTCAAGAAACATATCTGTTTGATAAACCATCATGTTTCATGTTTCTAAATTTTTTAGAAACGTTTCTAAAAAAAATGCAGATTTTGAGAAACTTCAAAAAGTAGTTTCTCAAATTCTGTTTTTTTTTTTCAGGTTTCATGCATGTATTCTTATTTCTCTTTTTACACATCTCTCCTCTTTCTCTTCTTTCTCCCTCTTCCATTCTATTTTTTTTCTTTTAATACTTTTTAATCTTTTTGTTTTTTTCTTCTTTTTAATTTTTAATTTTTGATTTATTTCTTTCTATTCGTTCTCTCTCTTTCATCATAATCTTTTTTCTTTTAATAGTTCATTATTATTTTTTCTTTTTTCCTTTTCCTTTTTCTTTTTCTCTTTTCGTTTATGTTTTTATTTTCTCTTATTTTCTTATTTTCTTTTACTTTACATTAACGAGCTTATAGTTATTATTTTCTATTTAATTCTCTATTATTTTTCCTTTTGGTACGATTTTATTTTTTTATTAAATAAATAAACTAATAATGTATTTCATGTTTACCATTAAATGTAAAAAAAAAAATATACATTCTCTCTCTTTTTCTGATTTTACTTGCATGTATTATTGGCTAATGCATTTTTAAAGAAAAAATAAAAATAAAGTTTATTATTAAATTAAAGAAATGTGGGTATGTTCGATTGTCTGACCTTAGACAATTTACAAATTCGTCTAATTTAACTGACTCTTGTAAGTCAAAATCGTTCAAGGTGAATTGATTGAAGTAAGAAATAACATTGCAAATCAAATTTGAACAACATTTGAAGGGATAAAATTTATTATTATTATTATTATTAATTAGGTGTTAGGCCTTAATAAAATATTATAACATCTTTATAATTGTTTTATATTTATTTTAATGCATGTTATATGTTTTATTATAGTATATGTACTAAAATTTATTTTTACCAAAAAACAATTAATAAACAAGAAACGGAAATAGTTATCAAACATGTTTCTGTTTTTAGTTTTTAAGAAACAGAAACAAGAAACGAGAAACAGAAACAGAAAACAAGAAATGAGAAACGAGAACGTTATCAAATGGGGCCTTAATTAGTATCTAGGCGTGAGGCATCTCGGTCACACATTGGATCTAATGAGATAAATCCTATAAATTTTATTATAGTGGGGGCAACAAAAATACGAGCTAAAACAACTTTATGTAAGGAGTGGGCAAAATTGAATGTTGGTAGGGAAGGGGGACCTCCAAGAAAGAATTTCTCTCTAAGGTTTTTTTTTTTTTTTTTTTTTTAAAGAATAATTAAATTTATTGTTTCTATCTAGGATTATAACAAAGAAAAGAACAAAAAACGACAAAAGCCCTCTAATGGTAGTGTTCCTAATGAAATAATGAAAAACAACTAAAAAGAATAATGAAATAGGGCAAAAAAAAACAAATTCTAAAAATTAAAAAAAAAAATCTTCGTGAAAGATTGTCACATGTGAATGATATAATCAACAACATGACTCTTGTCCATATAATATTGAAGTGTCTATTTTCTTTCTATTTGTAACCGGAGAAGAAATATTGAAAATGTGCTACTACTTATTTGATCCATGCCGACATGACTATTCAAATTAAATTAGGGCTACTCTACATATCTAACCATGACAAAAATGAATGACTTTGCCCTTTTTGTTATTTAACCAAAATAATGTCCTATAATTCCAATCCAAATTAAGTTCATATATTATCATTTGTTTAGAGTGTAGCAATATGATCTGTTACTAACCAATAGTAGGGTGTAACAATGAGCCGTGTCAACACAGTAATTTTTCGTGTTAGAATTATGGTACTTTCTCTCTAATAGTAGAAGTATCTAGACTTAGTCTTATAGACATAGTCTAGGTGAGAGTTCCCTCCAATACTCATAGATTATATAGACATGGAGTCAACCAATTATAAATTCTAAAAAATTATTTTTATATATACTTTTCATCAATGCTACACAACATTAATATAACTTTAAATGAACTATAACTCATGTAGTATTTTTTTTATTACTATTTTTATATATACTTTTCATCAATGCCACACAACATTAATATAACTTTAAATGAACTATAACTCATACTATTTTTTTTATTACTAAAAAATTGTTTTTATATATACTTTTCATCAATGCCACACAACATTAATATAACTTTAAATGAACTAAAACTCATATAGTATTTTTTTATTACCTATATATCATCTCGATATAAATTACATAAATTTCTTGCGTATTACATAAACTTCTTGTGTATGTATATTGTTTTATCAGGACGACAATGTGAATCTGGATTGAAGTTGTTTGAAAATGAATCTGAATTCTCACTATTCTACAAAGACGGAGATGAAAATTGGAGAAGTGTTGGTGATGTCCCATGGAAGTAAGTTCCCCTCTTGTCATTATCGATCATATATTTGTTAGTTGACTTATCTCGTTAATAGTTAACTATCAACTTTTACATAAATTAGAGTTGAGTGAAACTTTTGACCTCTTTTAAAAAAAGAAATTTAACCTGCTCTCATTTGAATATGCAATCTTGACTATTGACTCGTTAGCCAACCAAATTTATTTTTCTCTAATTGGCTTGTTTGCTTTTGTTGGTCAATGGACAGGCAATTTGTAGAAGGTGTGAAGAGGCTAAGAATAGCTCGGAAAGATGAGGCTTTTGTTGTCCTTCATCAAAATTAGCTTAAATTCCATGAAAATGAACCTCAAAATGCAACTTCTCAATGGAATTTTATCTTGTGCTACATTATTGGAGGCTTCTTTTCTCATGGACAAATTATCTAATTATAAGCACCCTTTCAAACATCTTCCAATAATTAGTTTTATATTGTATATTCTAGCATTTTTGTCCTTATGTTTTAACAAAACTTTCTCAACTTTAGTCCTAATTCTTGAAATTTTACACAAATTCAGTATTAGACTCAATATCATTAGCTTAAAATAACATGCTCACACAATACCACATAAGATATTTATTATACTTGCGACAAAAGAACCAACCGAAGCATAGCTCAAGCATTGTGTTTTTCTCTACGATCGTAGCTCAAACACGTGTCTCTCTCTATAATTGTAGCTTCGAATTTCGTCTCCATCAATTATAATATAATATGTTTTCTTTTTTTAAAAAAAAAAAAGGTTGAATGAAATGAAATAATTGGCAAAAATGTCTTGGGGAAGTAATGAATGGGCCAGTGGAGCATCTTTCTCGGAGGTTTGAGTCAAAAGGGGGTGCAGAATTTGCAGGCGCTCGTCCCTACAATCACGCCCTTATCAAAGTCAGCCATTTCCCACTTCAAACAGTGCCTTCTTAACAACTCGAAGGCAAACTTTCACTTTGAAAATGGTGAATTTCAAGCTCAAAACTGAAAAACACAGCCATAGATTTTGGACATTGATGACAAAGTTTTAAGACAGTAAAAATTGAGACAAACAAATTCTGTTGCAACAAAGCAAATTGGAAAGTGCTTTTGCAAGCTCTGCTAGTACTAGTTCATTCCCTCAACTCTAACGAGTTTTCATTCAAATTGAACATAAAACTCCTTCATTTGCAGCTTCTTGATTTCGTTTACATGAAACATCAAAAAAGCGAGGTTCTTTTTTGAACCCCTTTTGAGGGAACTTGAGCTTTTGAGTGTATATGATTTGTTGTTCAGTTTGGAGTGGCAACCATCCTGCTCAAAGCATCAGAAACATGTCTCATCGCCGGTCTTCTTTCGGGACTATTTTGAACACAAGCTAATGTTATCTTCAAAACCGCGATGATCTCCTCGTCTGCATCGTCGTCTGGAGTCAAAGACGGGTCTATCACATCTGAAAGCGGCTTCTTTTCCTCGATGCAGAGTTGAATCCATTGGACAAGATCCATTTCCGAGGCTCCCATCTGAACTATGGGCAACCTTCCAGTGATCATTTCGAGTAATATCACGCCGAATGAGTAAACATCCCATTTCTGTGATGGCTTCACGACTTTGAATGCTTCCGGGGCTTGGTAGTAAGAACTCATACCAGAACTGAATGTACTAGCTTCAGAGGTGGCAGACTTCAGTTGTTTCTCTTGTGGTTTTTCCTCTGTCATATGACTCGATTGCACGGTTGGAGATCCTCCAGCGATGTTAACAAGACGGGCGAGCCCAAAATTAGAAATATGTGGTACCATGTTGTGTCCAAGAAGTATGTTGTTTGTCTTCAAATTTCCATGGACATACTTTTTGGGGCTAAACTCGTGCAAGTAAACCAACCCTTTTGCAATACCTTCCATGATTCTTAACCGAGCAGACCATGGTAGCGCTGTAAACGATGACGTTCCGGGCTTCCCTGATGATGTTCAAAGAGTTTTATACATGAATAACCAACCAGAAATTATATAAATGATAAAAAATTTAGCTGCAAGAAAGTAAAGAAAACCTACCATGAATGGCAAATGCAAGGTTCCCATTTGGTATATAATCATAAATGAGCAGTTTCTCATCAACAGACCAATAATATGCTCTAAGGCTAACAACATTTGGATGCCTCAACTTCCCAATTGCTTCAACTTCAGTTTGAAATTCTTTAAATCTTTGAGATCCTCCTTCACCCAATCTTCTCACAGCTAAAGTGAGTCCATCTTCAAGCACAACTTTATACACTATCCCGATACCGCTTTTTCCCAAAACAAATGCCGATGCCTTGAGAAGTTCATCGAGATCAAACGCCACTCGTGAATCCAGAGGTACCAAATCAAACTGCTCGATATGCTCCGAAACGTTCTCGGATTCACCCTTTTGAAAGCAGAGACAATCCTTTCTTCTTCCTTTCTCTCCCTTCTCAAAACCATAATTAGATTGATCTGCCTTCCCATTTCTATGAGTGCAAAACCTCGAATAGCAATACGAAAACAGCAACCCGATCAGGCAAATACCGATAATGTCGCTGATGATTATCGCAACCAAAGTCCTCCTACTCAACCCTCCTTTGTCATACTTATTACCACTGCCCTCAGAACTCCCAGGTGGATAATTGTCTGGGAAAAATGGGAACGAGGACGGTGAACTCGCGCCTGGAGTTTCAGAAGAACACGGATTCTTCAACGGCGGTCCACAAAGACCAGGATTCCCAATAAAAGCAGTTGGTCCTCTGTTCATAAGAGCACCATTTTGGGGTATTGAACCACTCAAATTATTATAAGTAAGATCAATATAAACCTTTTCAGGAAGGTTTCCCAAGCTAGCTGGGATTGAACCAGAAAACAAATTGTGTGAAAAATCAACAGTCCCTTGCAAGCTAGACAAATTACCAATATCCATGGGAATTGAACCATTGAACTTATTGTAAGAAAGATCCAATTTTTCCAAGAAATTCAAACTGGAACCAAACCCAACAGGCAGAGAATTGGTAAGATTATTCTGACTAACATCAAGAAATCTCAATCTTCTGCATTGCATTAACGAAACAGGCAACGACCCATTAAACAAATTCTGAGACAAATCCAAGATTTGAAGGTTTTTCAGCTTACCAATCTCATTTAAGACAGACCCAGAAAAGGAATTCCCATAAAGCACCAAACTTTGCATTCCATTAGCTTCAAAAAGTTCCATTGGCAAGCTTCCATGGAGCTTATTGCTCCTCAGATTCAGATGACGAAGCTCAGAAAGAAACCCAAAAGAAGAAGGAAGAACCCCATTGAGTTTCTTCTTGGGAATACTAAGGGAAACAACTCTCAGATCCTTGCATGTAACTCCATTCCAAGAACATGGGGTTTCATCTGAAGAATTCCAGTTGCTGAGAGAGCCCTCTGGATCTTCAGTAACGGACTGTTTGAAGGACAAAAGGGCATTGCCCTCATCGTTCAAAGACGCCATTGAAAGGCACAAGTTGCAGAGGAGGAAGAACAGGGAGAAGGAAGGAAATTTTTCCATGGTTAACTTGAAATTTGAGCTTCTTTTCTGCAGAAAACTAAGTGATAAGAGGGGAGGGATGAGTAAGAGTGTGGAACCCAGACAGTGATGGAGAAGAGAAAGCTTCAAAAGTAGACTTCTTTTTTTTTTTTCAGACCAGAAGTCTAAATTATTTAGAGAGAGAGAGAGAAGGAAGATAGAGTATTTCAACGGCGACTAGTGGGAAAAAGGCAATTGCCATTCCACTAGGAGAAAAGTGTTTTAACGTCTAGTGACTGGTTAAATTATCTTTGAAGGGAAAGCAGAGTGAGTGATGATGTGGTTGAAATTTTTTGAGTTAGAATAATGCAATATGCTATTTTATAACTAGAGTTAAACTAAACGTACTTCAATTGGTATATAATATGTGTCATCGACTAAAAAGTTGAGGTTCAAATCCCCACATTCACTTGTAAAACTAAAAAAATGTATGAGAGAGAATTAAAATTTACATTTCAAATTTGTATCGAATAGTTGTCAAGTGGTACATAGATTTTGAACATACATCAAACAGTTATTAAAAATGTAGCACACATTGCAACAACAACAGTGAATAATTTGTAGGTAGAGAGAAATATTTATGTTGCTTCCTACTCCATCTTTTCAATTTTGTGTTTAATAGGTCTTTAAATTTCCAATTTTGTGTTTAATAAGTCTTTAAAATATTTTATGGTTGAAAGGAAAAGTAGAGTGAATGATGATGTGGCTGAAAATTATTTGAGTTAGAATAATGCATTTGGCTATTTTATAACATTAGATGTTGTAGCCAATATGAGTACAGCTCAGTTAGCATAAAACATGTACCATCGACTAAAAGGTTAGAGGTTCGAATCTCTCACTCTATATATTTCAAAAGAAAACATGTTAGGGAGAGAGAATTAAAAAATTGTATTTTCAAACTTTTATTTGAACAATTGTCAAGTGATAAATAGATTTTTTTTACAACATGTGGGGTGGAAGATACAAACCTCTGACCTCTTGGTCTTTATCAAGAGTACAAATTTTATGTCAGTTGAGTTATGCTCATTTTGGTAGTGATAAATAGATTTTAAACATACATCAAATAATTATTAAAAGAATAGCACAATCACAATCAATAATTTCTAGGTCGAGAGAAATATTTATGGTGCTTCCTACCTATTTGCCACAATAGATTTTTTGTTACATATAAAATTTTAAATACCGGTAAACCCACACCATTATAAATTTTATGAAGTAATTTACACAAAATGTACAAAAATTCAAATATTACAGCATTATGAAGAGAAAATTTAAGTATAGTCCATTGATTATTATTCACCACATAAGCACTATATAAAAATAATGTGAAATCTAAAAACATTAAAGAATTAATCATGAAGTGGAATTTATAGTGCAAATGGAAGGTACTCTAAATTTTTCTCGCCAAATAGAAGTAATATGGAGAATTGTCATGAAAATTTTCTATATTGCAGTAATATGAATATCAGTCTCATTCATAGTTAGTTACATCAATATCATTTAAGAATGATGTAAAATTCAACCTACAATAGAATCAATTACAAATGTAAATTTGCAGTGTGAACAAAGGAAATACATATAAATAGAATACTATAAAGATTAAATTACAAGTTTAATCTATAAACTTTCAAGTTCGTGTCTATTTGGTCTCTGAACATTAAAAAGTGTCTAATAATAGGTCATTAAATTTTCAATTTTGTTTTCAATATATCCATGAATTTTCAATTTTGTATTGACCTATTCAATATTTTTTAAATTTTGCATACCTATACAAAAATGAAAATTTAAGGTCCTACTAACATAAAATTAAATTTTATATTTAATAGCTCAAATAATTTAAAGAAAAAACTACATATGTCATAAGTTTATTAGACACAAAATTAAAAGTTTTAAAAATTGATGACATGATCTATTAAACACAAAATTAAAACTTTATGAGTTATTTAACATCTTTTAACATTTAGAGATTAAATAAACAGAAATTTAAAAAGTTTAGGACTAAACTAATTACAATTTAAGTTATTTAACCTCATGTAAATTTTCGTGAGGCAAGGGCAAGAGAGTTTGGTGAGAAAATCGAATGTTAAGACAAGGAAAAGCTCGGGCCTTGTCAAAGCAATCATTTCATGAGTTTTTTCACGATAAGTTGTCGGAAAGCTACATGTAGTTTCATGGGACATTTGCTTTCGCAACAAGTGCTTGTCAGAGACTTGTCTGTTTTATTTTCTCTCGTAATAATTTTATATATTTGTTTTTCTCTTTCATTTTCCCAGGAAACAAACAGATTTTGCCACATGCTTGTCTTCCCGCTACCATCCATCACTCTCTTTTGTACAAATTACAGTGTCGATGTACATTGATTAATATACAGTACAATTGTAAATTGTAAATTGTAATTGCCCTAGGCCTGCTCGTCATGTTTTTGTCAATGTCTCAAAGAAAATGAAAAAAAATGGACGTGGCTATTGCTGGATTAAAATCGAAACTTTCTGGACAGATTTATGTGTTTATTTTAAGAAAAACAAATATGGCATTCGTCAACGTTATTTATTGGTTAAATTATAAATTTAGTTCATAAACTTTGAGGTTTGTATCTACTTGATCTTTGAACTTTCAAAATTGTAAATTTAGTTTCTGAACTTTTGAATTTTGTAAAATTAAGACATTTATTAGGTACAAGAAATTTTAGGGCTCCATTAGAAATCAAGTTTAAATTTATATCTAATAGATCGATTAATTTTTAAAATTTTAAAATTTATCATATATCTATTAGACATAAAATTGAAAGTTTAGGGACTAAATTTGTAATCTAACCTCTTAGTTTCATTACTCAAGTTGTTAGTCATGACTTCTCATTGTGTTTATTATGTTTGTTTATGCTCCGTTTGATAACCATTTGGTTTTTGGTTTTTAGTTTTTAAAAATTAAGCCTATAAATACTACTCCCACCTATGATTTTACTTGTTTTGTCATATACTTTTTACCTATGTTTTCAAAAACCAAGCCATGTTTTGAAAACTAAAAAAAGTAGTTTTCAAAAACTTGTTTTTGTTTTTAGAATTTGGCTAAGAATTCAAATACTTCCTTAAGGGAGATGAAAACCATTGTAGAGAATTTGGGAGAAAACAAACTTAATTTTCAAAAACTAAAAACTAAAAACCAAATGGTTATCAAACGAGGCCTTAACTATTGGTTTTTAGTTTTTTATTTTTGAAAATCAAGTCTATAAGCTAAGTTTTGAAACTAAAAAAATAGGCTCCATTTGATAGCCAATTCATTTTCAATTTTTTGTTTTAAAAAAATAGGTATGTTTGATAACTAATTGAGTTTTTTGTTTTTAAGTTTTTCAAAACGTTTTTAGAATTATAAAAAATTTCAAAAAAGAAAAAAAAAACGTTATTAAAAAACGGGATTTAAGTTTTGTTTTTAAGAAAATACACGTAAAAAGGTGGTAGGGACTAGAATGAACAGTGCAGTAGCAATAAATGCGAACCTACGACCAATCGGTTAACAGCCGACCCCTGCGGTAATGATTCCTCTGGCATTACGACCTATCAATGGGATCAGGGATACTTCCAGCAAGAAATATATCGAAGAGTTAGTGCCGGGCTAGCCGAAAATCAAAGCCCCTTGTTCCTGATAGGGATTATGAGTGCGATGCCGATGGAGGCCTGCTGATAGAGCTGGGCGGGGAGGCGATACTAGTTATCAGGTCAGAGAGACGCCTGTGACCAATTAATGTTTGGATCAAAATTCTTTCCGGAATCATCCTATTTCCAGGACTTCCAAAGTCTTATCCAAGCCCTGAAATTTCCACAACTGTCGAAAATTTCTTTTTTGCCTACCTCTATCCCGATAAACGGAGAGTTGTATGCTGTGTTCGGGAAGGATGAATCGCTCCCGAAAAGGAATCTATTGATTCTCTCCCAATTGGTTGGACCGTAGAATAGTATAGGATAAAAATCTATCGAGTTTGCTTATTGATCCAAGTAAGCATTAAAATCTTCTATCGACTGGGTTGATTCGAGATCTCGCTATCAACCTCTTGGCCTAAAAAAAGTAATATTTCTCGATAAAGTCGGTTGATTAGGATCAAATTGTGTTGTTTGTCTGGTTCAATAATACTGCTTATCCGAGTGAGTTTTACGGGCCGACTAGACCAGAAGCTTCTCAAGCTCAAGCATTTACTAGCGGGGGTCCGCTATGCCAAAAGCGAGAGAAACCCCATCCCTCCTGCGCCAGCCTTTTTTTATTAGTAAAGTCAAGCTTTGGCTCCCTAAAGACTAAAGAAATGGATCAAAAAAGGGGGGACCCGCTATCAGGAAAAGAATAGCGCGATTCCTTTTTGTTTTAGGGGTCGTTTCTTTTTTGGGAATCTAGATAATCGAAATCTTCAGATGCCTTGAATCATAGATACTTGAAAATATAGATGCCCAACATTTTAGATAACTATTTTTGTTTTGAAGGAATAATTTATAAGAATATGTCTGAGAATATTTAGATAACTATGTTTGTTTTGTAAAATTTGTATGTATAGGAATGTTTTAAGATTATGTGTTATACCAATAGTGCCATTGCTAATTTGTAGGTAATTTGTGTATTAGTTTAATATAATTTAAATTTATATCACATGCATTTTATTCTTTATTAATTTAATGTTATATTTGTATATCAATTTAGTTCATACTAACGTTTATGTGTTATTTTGTAGAACAAATTGATTTACAGTAGTTCAAGATTTTTATAAAATATTTAATATTTAACATTAATTCAATTATAACTAAACTCTATTTTATATCTAAATGTAAAATATAAATATAGCTGATTACATATGATCGTTTATCAGTGCATAAATATATTAATTTATTTTTAAATAAAAAATAAAAATGTGAAATAAAGAAAATTGATGAGGGGCAAAAAAGGTAACTAGAAGATGTCCTCAACTTGAGAATCTTAAAAACCTATGTTTCAAAAGGGCATCTAAAATTGGTTAGATAGCCCCCATATGGGCATCCTAAGATATTCGGGCATCTTGAAATGCCAAGGTATCCTCCATTCCTACAAAACAAACGAAATAATCTAAATGTTCATCAATTTCAATTTAAAATCGAACCAATCGGTCTGGGTTTCGATCAGTTCACAGTTCGATTTTAAACCGACTTTATCTCTTTTTCTTTCAAATTTTACATCCTTCATAAGTTTATGAGATTTGAAAATAGAAAGAGAAACCATTTCAAATATGATATATCGTGTGAGAGAGGAGAGGTGAGGAAAGAAAGTGAGGGAAGCGTCACAATTGAAAGTGAAAGAGGAATTGAAGGTGAGAGAGGAGAGAGTGGCTATACTACCATGAGCAATGCCACGGAGGAGACAATTCTAAACAGCAAGGAAGTCGGCGAGATGATCAGAATCCTGGGCACGGTGTCGTGCTGCATGTTGAGTTGTTGCTCCTTGTAAACGACGGGCGATGATAAGATTAAGGAGGGGCGATATAAAGGCGGCAACGACTGTAAGAGAGAGTCGTAAGAGAGTAGAGGAGAGAGCGGCCATAAGAGAGAGGAGAGTAGAGATGAGAGATTAGGAGAGATGAGAATAGATGAGAGAAGAGATAAGAATGACGACAATATGAGGGAGAATGACTTTAGGGTTTGAAGAAACCCTAAATTGAGTTGGGTTTGGACTTTTAATTATTGGGTGAGCTTATTTTTAGTTATTTTAATAACTTTAATTCGATTCGGTTTTATTAAGAACTGAATCATAAACCGAACTGAAAACTTCAATTTTTAAAGAGTTTGAATTGAGGAAACTAAAAATTTTAAAATAATCAGATCGAACCAGTTGATTCGCCTCAATTTGGATTGGTTCTTCAGTTTTTTTTCAGTTTATGCACACTCTTAGTATGAGCTAATCTTTTGATATGAAAGAATTGAAACATAAACAAATTAATTAATGTACTTATATAAATGTGAGTTCCATATGCTTGAATTTGTGCATTCAGTAAGATTGAGATAAATTTTTTATTTGAGATATATAATCTCGTTCATACTAGATATAAACTTGACATTTTAATTTGAAGCAAATAAGATTAAGGGGGGAAAATCAAATCTTACTCTTAAACTTGTCAAGTTGAATCAATTAATACTCTAAACTTTCAATTTCATCAAGTTGCACCTCAAACTTAGATAAGTGTTGCAATCTTAACCCTAAACTTCAAAAAATGTTACAATTCAAATCCTCAAATAAGTTTGAATTATTTAAAACAATATTCTTATATGCATTTAATAAATCATAAAACATATATATGGTAAAAAATTGATAATATTTTAGAGAAAAATGACATTAGAGCTAAATTGTTGTTGAAATTTGTGAATATGGTGAGGTTATTCAATAGTTAATTTATGCATGGATCACAACTTAATTTTATATCAAAGTTGTTCTTATTGAAAGTAGTGAGTTTATGGAGGTTTTTACATTATTTTTTTGCTAAAATTAGATGGTGAATTAGCATAAATTGATTAAAGGGTAAAAATTACAACAATTCTGCAAGTTTAGGGTCCAATTTGATAAAAAAAAAAATCAAAATTTATAATGAAAATTGACACAACTTAACAAGTTTAGAGGTAAAAGTAAATTGATTAAACTAAAAAAAAAAAAGGTAAAAATTGAATTTTTTTTGTTTCCCTTAAGATTAATATATCAATATGTTTATAAATATGCAGAGTTTCATATTCCACCACTTTATTTGGTCAAAAGTAACTGCTATATTCATTATTTGATTAGATTGGCTTGAATTTGAAATGTTCTTTTGGAAGAAAAAAAAAAGTAGTAGTTTTAATGATATATTTTTTTAATTGATGTTTATTCTAGTTATGAAAAAGATTTTAACCATGTTTAATAGCCTTATCATCAATTGGGTCCATAGCTCAGTGGTAGAGCATTTGACTGCAGATCAATCACCGGTTCGAACCCGGTTGGGCCCTATATTAAATTTATTTTTATGATTAAAAATTCCTATTGTAACCCGGTTATCACTCTTTCTTATTTCATTAAAGAGAAAAAACATATTCCTTCGATGCACTAAATAACGTACGGCAGACTAGACTAGAATTCACATGTGACGGTTCTGACAAAATCCAACAATAATTAATTATAATAAACAACTAATAATACAAAAAGTATTAATATTAATAATGATAGTGGACAATAAATTGCAGAGTGGGGCCCGACGGAGCTCCACTGGGGACCACTCTCTCGCGATCGGGAATGATCAGACGGCGACGGTTGAGTGTCCACCATAGGACATGGCAATTGCTAAAATAGGTAATCATTGCTTACTAACCGTTAAAGTGCCACATCATACATAATAATTTCTCCCTTGTGGGACCCACGTTTCCAGCCAATAACAAATTTTCTTCTTTTTTTTTTTTTGTTAAAAGCCACTTGATTTGATTTATACAAAACCAACGGATGGGATCTTCTGGCTGACCTGGTACGCTTTGTACGATGTCGTTCGATTAGTACCACGTGGGGACCTACAAAGCTAGAAAGACGAATGCTGTGTTTTTCTTTTTTTTCGGGGTTCACGACCGACGAAAAAGAGATGTATCGCGAGAGGAAAGACGTGAACGAGAAATTGGCAGTGAGAATGGGAGAAGTAGCCGTTGCTGAGTGGTGAGTCCCACGTGTCTGAGGCGCTCCGGGACCAGAAACTGAGAGGCGGAGAAAACAAAGGGAGTTGAAGTGAAAATAAATCTCATTTTTAAGGGTCTACCTTCGAATTTAATGATGTGTATGGGCCATGATATTAAATCGTTGTGTTAATGGACCTGTTTCATATAATTGCTATGAATAATTTTAGAAGAAATTATGGTGGGTGTGATTTTTATAAATCATGGACGAATTTTTGCCTCGTATAACATTGATTTCCTATTTTTATTTCATAGATTAAATATATTATAATATATTATTGATATTTCTATTATAAAGTAGGTCATCATATATCATTTTTTGTATTATTGATTAAATATATCACTTATAATTATACATGAATTCTTACATCTATGCTATTTTGCAAAATATTTTATGACGTAACAACTTTGCTACTATTATTGAATTTGTTACTACTATTGAAAAACTCCCTGATTTTATTATAGGGCGTTTTTTATAAATTAAGAAATTCTTAGGAAATTTTGTACCTTTACAAATTAATAAATAGGGTTAAATTAAATCGGTGAAATTAGAAAAAGTCAAAGAATTTGAAAGATAGCAAATAGAATCCATTAAACTTCGAAATATTACTTAAATGGCTTTCTTGCACAAGTTTTGAGCACCCATTTCTCTCACTTCAATGATTTTGAGATCTCGTTTCCCTAGTTTGTTGAAAGATATTGGTTTCTGAATCTAAATTGTAAACTCGCAACCAATTAAAATCTTATATTTGAAATTTATATTTTTATTACACATAAATATTAACCTTTATTTTAAAATCATTTTAACACCCAACTTTGTACGCCTAGACTATTCCTATGGGACAACTGTTGACCTTACAAATTGGATTTCAGACACTTTGTTTCAGAGTACATAGTGAGGAAACGAGGGAGATAGTAAAAGCTCAGGAATGTGGTTGTTGTATTATGTTTCCATATATGCAATACAAGAGGTTTACACTCCTATTTAAGGAGAAGGATTAGCTTACAAGAGCTTCGAAACAATTAATGAGAAGAGACGAAAGAGAGTTAGGTGAAGACTTGCAATCTAGACTTAAAGGTATAATAAATGAACAAGCAAGCTACAACAGTAATAAAAAGTGTAAAAAGAAAGAAGTACAGACAATAGAGAAGAGTCATGTCTTAACATCCCCCCACAAATGAGGCACGGGACCACTTGAAGCCCGAGTTTGTCATGAAGAGCCAGAAACAGTTGAGGAGATAACGGTTTGGTCAGGCAATCGGCCACCTGATCTTGCGAGCAAATATGACGAATGTTAAGTTGATGGGAGAGAACTTGATCACAGATGAAGTGAACATCAATTTCAATGTGCTTTGTGCGCGCATGAAACATAGGATTTTGAGCAAAAGCAGTGATATAAATATTGTCACACCAGGTAATAGGAATAGACGAAGGTCGAATATGGAGATTAGCAAGGAGAGATCGGAGCCAAACATTTCAAAATTTTCTTTCAATTAGATTGATCTTTTAATGTTACATGAGCTAGCAATGAGACCTTATGGACCTACAAATTATAAGCTCCAATGATATCAAATCAATTAATTAAACTCTTTAATTAATTAATTTCATTCATTAACTATATGTCACTCCACTATAGACCTAGAGTTGTACTCTTATGTACTGTAGGACAAGTTATGTCCATAGATATAATCAATACATGCAAGTTGATCCTTCACGAGTTGTTCGTAATTACAGATGGGTCAAAAGTTCGTTTTACTCATGTAATCACATCTTGCACCTTAAGTACCATTGATCCTCTAATGAACAATTTGTTTATGATTCAACCATTAACTAGCCCCATTGTTCAAGTCCCGAAAACAGCACTTAAGAGAACTACTCATCTACTTATCCTATATGGGAATAAGTGAATTCCATCTTGTGAGATTATGTTCCCAGCTCTCTATTTAGTCAAGTCCCCAAAATGGTAGGCATATTGAATCAGTTACAAAATCCACTCTCACCAATGCAAATCAAAAGACAAATACTCACAGGCAGGAGTCCATAACTCACTCAGGATTAAGATCGAGTCGCATATGATCATTCTAATGAAATATTAATCTTCTTAATTAACGGATTTATAAAGAGAGATTAAATATTTCGTGGTCTAGTCTTATACAAACTCATTGTATAAGATACCTCCACTTGCATGTCTCCATATAAACAACGGCCCACTTTGTAATAGTTACAAATGATTTGGATCAAATCATTTGTAACTATTACCAAGTGGGCCGTATCAATAGTGTTGTCAGTATAAGGCACCCAACCTTATCCATATACTATGACTCTTTAGGTTATTTCTTGAACATGATCCTCCCGTATGTCAACCACATATTGTTCAATATTATACTAATAACCTTGAATTTTTCATATAATTGATAATATTATATTGCAAATAAAATAATCAAAATTATTATTAATTATTAAATAAATTATTAATTACGAGACTTTAGGACATAAATCCCAACACATTTTTCTCATACATGTGATAGCAGACTGAAGCAACATGACCAATCTTACCACAAATTTGGCAGGTTGGTCTGTTGTTTTGAGGGTAAGGTGAAAAACGACCTCTTCCTCTAAACTTTCATCCACATCCTGAGGACTGAGACCTTCATTTACTGTTCTGGGGTAAGTAGTTGCTATGAGTTGAGGTTCTGGGCTTGTTTATTGAGGTGTAATTGATAGAAGCTTGATTAACTGACATAGTCCCTCTTAAAGCTTGAAGTTTGTCATGTCTTTGTTCATAGGACATGAGTTCACACTGAATGCTTCCCCAAGATATTTCCTTGCTTCTTAACACGCAAACGATTGGATTGTAATCCTCATCCAAGCCAGCAAGAACATAAGAAATAAGACTTCTTAAATCCATGGAAAAACCAACAAGTTGCAAGTTATAGTAGTACATTTTCATGAACATAAGGTATTCTTCCATCTTCATGCTTCCTTGACATGTTTTTTGTAGCATTTGTCGATTGTGGTCTTCTTGTGAACGTGAATGTGCACCATAGTAGTCAAAAATTGCTTCCCATAGGAGTTGTGTTGTGTCGTGCCCCATCACATGTGCTACCATGTCTGGAGTCAATGAGTTGTAAAGCCAGCCCACAAGAAGTTGATCTGCTTGATCCTAGACATCATACTATGGATTTTGCATCGCCAAGCTTTCAGGTTCTGCTTCATATGGGGGTATGATAATTGAATGATCAGGACATGGGGGTCTTCCCATTCAAGTGCCCATCTAGCTTGTAGCTTTCTAGAATTGGAAGCACGATGCTCTGCCATAGGAGAAAGTTGCACCTGTTAAGTTTGATAGAGGTTGTTTGATTCAGAAGGTTGGTGAAGGAAGGATTTCCTACGAGAATATCCTTGGATCAAATTTGGTATCTTCCTTTATCCACTTCAACATGGACCTTAGGGTAAGTTTGTGACGGGACGACTTTTTTTTTAAGCTTCTCCAGTGAAAACTTCTTTGGGAATCTCAAGATCAGTTTTGGCAGTAGAGGTATCAGCCATTTTGCTTTCATACCAGGATTGGATTTCAGACACTTTGTTTCAGAGTACACAATGAGGAAACAAGAGAGAGAGTAAAAGCTTAGGAATGTGGTTGTTGTATTATGTTTCAATATATGCAATACAAGAGGTTTACACTCCTATTTAAGGAGAAGGATTAGCTTACAAGAGCTTCTAAACAATTAATGAGAAGAGACTAAAGAGAGTTAGGTGAAGACTTGCAATCTAGACTTAAAGGTACAATAAATGAACAAGCAAACTGATAATTCTAATTTATGAGGATCATTTGACCCTAAACTAGGTTTTTCTTGTCATTTTTGTGTGTTTTGTTGTATGACGAGCAAGCTAGAAATAGTATTTATTAGATAAATTCATAAAAGCTTGTTGGAGTAATGAAAAAGAGGAAAGAAGGTGAAAAAATATTGGAAATTATACTAATTTGTTGTTTTTGTGTAGGTTTGGAGCAAGTACAAAAAATGCAATTATTGCATTCCATTTTGGAAATGGAATTGCATTTTTTCGAGAAAACAAGTTTGTGAACAAGCACAAAATGCAATTGCATTCCATTGTGAAAATGCAATTGCGTTCCTTCGAAGAACAAGTCTGAAAAACAAGCACAAAATGCAATTACATTCCAGAATGGAAATGCAATTGCATTTCTGGAAAATTTTGGCAGATCTGAAAAATAATGCAACAGAAATGCAATTGTATTTTCTAGAAAATCTGAAAAATGCAAGATTGACGGAAATCACGAGATTCATGGAGATTTTTGTGAGATGGAGATTCTTTAGCCCGATTTCATGCCTACACGTTGACCCAAGGTTGTAGAAGAGAAAATATGGAAACCCTAGCCCTCAATGTCTATAAAAACGAGAAGAACAAAGAAAAAATGCAAATGAGTTTTTCTTCTTTCGACAACAGCTTTAGTTTATCGTTTTCTGTCATTTTCCAGCGTCTTATTCTTGTATTTTGCTCTGAAATTTTCGAGATTGATCCCTCCTCAACGAAAGTTTGAGGAGATAAAGATCCAACTACCTTTAAAGGTGTGTGTGGTTTGATCAAAGCAAGGAAACATTCATTAGTGTTGTTCCTCTGTTTTTGTTCGTTTTTGTTGCTATAGGCAGTTTTTGTTTTAATCCAAACTTGTAAGTTGTTCAATTTGAGTTAGCCATTAAGTATTCGATTTTCATTCCCTTCTTCACTGAAGATAGAGTATTCTTGAGGAGTATATTTCTACAAAAGTTTGAATTTCTATTAAATGTTGTTTCTGTCCTGAAATTTCAGCACTGTTTTTTTAATTCCCTTTATAAGTGTTTGGAGTTATTGGATCGAGTTCACATCAAAGTATTCTTAGTAAATTTCAGTTTGAATTGCTCCATTATTTTGGAATTTAATTCCCTTATTTTGGTTATTAAATATGAGTTTTATAGCAATTAAATTGATAAGCGTCCAAGATGCTGGATTTACAAAGCTAGAGGTCCTTCTAGGATCTTTGCAAACATTCGCGAATAAGCCTAACTTAACGAATTGATTCTAACCAAGAGTTTGGTTAGAGATGAATCACTCTAAGATCAAACTTAGAATCTATAATGGTCACTCTTAGATCCTAAGACAACTCACTCCAGAATTAGCTTGATCAAGACTAATCCAATGAATTGGTTTAATATCAAACCTAAAGCAAGATTTGAAAGAAAATAACACCAAATGGGTTTCAAGAAAACACAAGTTTTGATATTCAATGTTGTTCTTCTCAATAGCAATACAAGTTCCTTTTATAGACAAGGAATTCTATGCAAATTAACAACCCAACTACTTCATTAAATGAAATCCCCAACCACCTCATTTAATGAACTTCCCAACTACTTCATTAATGAACTTCCCAACTACCTTATTAAATTCCCCAACTATTAAAAGTCTAAACTTTGAAAATTAAAATTACAATGTCAAAGTTCATAAGTTAAAGTAACAATGAATTACTCAAATAGGTTGCCCTACTTAAGTGAACTCCATGGTCAACTTTAATCTTGTCTTGTTGAACTAACATTATAAAGAAATTTGTGCTCAAAAATCTTTGTCTCTTCTTGTGCATTAGCTAGCTTTTGAAGATGTAATGTGAAAGCCTCTTGAATCTTCTTTGTCTTGCTCCTTGTTATTGCTCCTTCGGGTACATGCAATGGATTAGAGGTTGGATTCACATCATAAATTGTGGTTTTTCATTTCTTCCATAATGAGCTAATTCTCCCTTAGGGATTCAAGTTAGTGAATGCCTTAGAGAAGAGATGTAAAGCTTAAAAGCATATTCAATCTAGTTAACACTTGAGACTTTGTTTGTTTTTGTTGAAATAACGTGGGTAAACCTAGCCGGCCAAGTAGTAATTACTTGTCAAGCTTAAACTTAATACCGAAAGGGTTAAGGAAAAGCGGATGTCACAAAAGAAATAGAGGAAAATGCTTAGAAATAAGTTCTGAATATCGACCATAGACATAGAGCGAGACTCCAAAACCACTAGAATTGTGCATGCAATTATCTAAGTTAGATTAGCCATAGAAATATATGTTTAATCACTTAGCCTCCTAAAAATTTTGAAGCAAAATTGAATAGGAGTCGAATTCGGTTTACTTAGTTCTCTTATGTTGACTACGATTGCAATTGCATTTTAGTAACATTTCTTTCCAAAGAGACATAAGCAACTTGGATCCCATTTTTCTTAATTATTGATTTTTTCGTTTATTTCCTTTACCAAAATCAACATATCAAGCATTTTTACACCCTCGGTTAACACAATTGCATTTTGTATACAAGTTTGTGACATCTTCATAGATTTTGTTACTTCGATCACGTGCACTTATGTGTGGCTTCGATCACAAGCTAAAACAGTAATAAACAGTGTAAAGGAAAGAAAGTACATACAGCAGAGGAGAGTCATGTCTTAACACCTACTTCATTTGGTTTCTTGGTAACTCATAGAATATTAAATTCTAGGTAGGTAGTCACTATGACTTGAATCGATTTCTTCTAAACCTTTTATTATTTACATAGCTCGTCTTGACACTAGGTAATACATGGTAGTTCTCAATGATTTTTATTATAAATAAAATAAAATCATTTATCCAAAGGAAATCTAACTAGTTGGCTCACTTATGATGAATTTAGATGCCTAAAATATTTGAAATCAACATGTTTAGATATCTAAATTATTAAAGAAATGTAGGATTACTTACTATATTGTTTCAGCTAAATTATAAAAAATACCCTTGAACTTTGTACTTTGTTTAAAAAATACCTCTGAACTTTCAAAAGTTTCATTAATACTCTTAAATTTTCAAAACAAAGTTCAAAAATACCCTTACCATTAGTTTTGGATGGAAACCGTTAGTACTTTGTTTCAAAAATACCTCTGAACTTTCAAAAGTTCAAAAATACCCTTAAACTTTTTTTAAAAAGTTCAAAAATACTCTTACTGTTAGTATATGAACAGAAATTGTTAGTACCTTGTTTTAAAATACCCTCTAACTTTCAAAAGTTTCATTAATACCCTTAAACTATTAAAAAAAGTTAAAAAATACCTCTAAACTTTTTTAAAAAAAGTTCAAAAATAACCTTAAACTTTTTTAAAAAGTTCAAAAATACCCATACTGTTAGTATATGAATAGAAATTGTTAGTACCTTGTTTTCAAATACCCCTAAACTTTCAAAAGTTGTATTAATACCCTTAACCTTAAAAAAAAGTAAAAAAATGCTCTTACAATTAGTATATGAACGAAAAACATTTATCTACACTCCATTAATTACTCCCTCTTTCATTTGTTCTCTCTCTTGATTTGTTTCAATCTATGGCTTAACACTTCTCTATTTTCCCTCTTTTTTCCCTTTCTTTTTCAATACCCTCTTTACTCTCCTCTTCCATTTTTCAATCTCTAAAACTACCCTCTTCAATCAAGGTATATAGGCTATAGCAAAAGGAAAGGAGAATAATGGAAGCCCCAAGGGACCATAGGACTTAATTGCTTTAACAATGTTGTACATTAGTAATTTGAGTTATTATGTTTGGGTTTAATACACAAAAAGAGAGACATGTTGAGAATTTGGGTCATAATTTTGAGGACATCTAGTGGGAGGGAAAAGAAAGAAAACATATGCATTACCAAATTTGAAGCGGATGAAGGTTTTATTAATCCTTTTTGTAGTTCAAAATAGTTTATTTATTGTAGTTAGTTAAGAAGGTTCCTCATAATTGAGAATTAAACAAATGGAGAAAATATGAGAGTATCTATATAAAAAAAAAAAAATGAAGGTATCTATATGAATTGTTTTCAAATTGGTTATTTTCCAACTCAAAATAACTTCAAATACATTAACTATTTAGGTGTTGAAATTTCTTATATTTATGTTTAGGCATGCTTAGAAATGAGAGAAAGTTCTTCCTGTTTATTTAAAGTTATAATATTTAAGAATATAGGAGAAATTAGGGAAGTTTTAGAGATTGAAAACTGGAAGAAAAGAGTAAGAGGGTATTGAAAAAGAAAGGGGAAAAAAGAGGAAAAATAAAGAAGTGTTAGGTCATAGATTGAAGAAAATCAGGAGAAAGATGAAATAGAAGAAGGAGGTAATCAAGTGTAAATAAATGGTTTTCGTCCATAACTAATGGTAAGAGCATTTTTTAATTTTTTTTTTTTAAGGTTAAAGGTATTAATGTGAAAGTTCAAATGTATTTTTAAAATAAGGTACTAACGATTTCTTTCCATATATTAACGGTAAGAGTATTTTTGAACTTTTTTTTAAAAGTTTAGGGGTATTAATGAAACTTTTGAAAGTTTAGGGGTATTTTTGAAACAAAGTACAAAGTTTATGAGTATTTTTGAAACAAAGTACTAACGGTTTCCATCCAAAACAAACGGTAAGGATATTTGTGAACTTTTTTTTGAAAGTTTAAGGGTATTAATGAAACTATTGAAAGTTCATAAGTATTTTTGAAACAAAGTACAAAGTTCAAGAGTATTTTCTATAATTTAGCTTATTGTTTCTTATGCATACATTTATTCATAAACATGGCTTTCGTTTTTATTCAGAGCTTGCTAGCCAGCTAGCTTTCTCTTCCTTTTGCCACATCATAGAGCAAAAAAAAAATTCACCGTAAAGAAAAGGAAAAAATTTGGGTGTTGTGCTTCCCACATCACAGCCATCCATTTTTAATTTTTGGATTTTTTTTTCTTTTGAAAATGGATGGCTGTGATGTGGGTGCTGCCCAGGCAGCACCCAAGTCTTGCCCTAAAGAAAATATACATCAACTGAAGTTATAATACAGTATTGATTAAAATATCATCTTGATCCCTAGTCATTGTATTTTGAGGCTTGTTCTATTTTAGTCCTTATACTTTTAATTGTTCAAATTTAGTTAATATACTTCTCATTCTTAAAATTTGTCTCTGCCGTTAGTTTATAGTTAATTTTTCTAAAAAGTAAGTAGTCTTGATCCATCTCTATAAAACTTGGAAACATATTTTACATTGTGAGTATTTCTTAAATGGAAATTATTATTATTGTTTTGCAAAGTTAGATAAAAATTATAAACTTCAAATTAACAATGATAACTAATTAATTTTAAGATTTATAGAAAATACAAGAACTAAAATATAATGAATCTCAAAGTACATGGACCAAAATGGTACTGTAATCTACAATCTTCTATTTTTTTATAACATGACATAAACATTTTATCGTGTGTTTAGTTGATGAAGATTTTTATCACATTGATTATTTCATTTAGAGAATGGTGTTACTCTAATTTATAATAGTAAAAAATCAAACCTTTCCACTTTTAAGATAGAGGTATAAAATCTAACTATTTAAGCGATGTTCATATTAATTTTTTAATAAATAATTTAGGTTAGATTGGGGAAGCCTAAGTTTAGGTTAGATTGTTTCTTCATCTTTTCATGAATCTAATAATTTAATAAGCATGAGTTTGAAATGTCAAATTTTTGCCTTTCCTAACAAGTAGACAACTTCCCCATATTGTACTCAAAAAAGAAAAGAAAAGAAAAGGGGAAAAAAAGCCAAAAGTGGCAACCATTACCCAAATGTGACATTAGGGATTTCTTTAATGGCCATGCCTCAAAATATTTTAATTTCCAAACACCTAAATGGATAATTATCTTCTTAGCTCTCCCATTATCTAATACAATTTGGATATGATTTGACAAAAAAATCAAATGTGTGTAGCACTATCAATTGTGCACTAAAAGTGTTTATCTAGAAAAAAAAATTAAAACATCATCTTTTTTTTCCCAAAAAAATAAAAACAAATAAATAATTGGCGTGTGAAAGCAATGAAATAAAATGTCCCACACTTGTTGACTTTTGGCCCTATCGAAAGGCCAAGTTGACATCTTACGACATGTAAATACGACCGCCGTTGCCTATCTTTATATTATTTCTAAAACCCCTCTTTCCACTTAACTGTCCAACCGTTCAAATAACTAACCTTTATTTCCTTATTTTAACATATTTTTAAGATTAAATTACAAATTTGGTAGTTTATAGAAAGTCAGAATTTAATTTATATGATTTTAAAAGTTAAAATTTCATTTTATGGTTTGACAAAACTTCATAAACAACTTTTACTGTTGAATAAAATCATCGTAAATAGTTCCAACTTGAGAAATTTATAAAATTATAAGGACGAATTTTAACTTTTAAAATTATTGAGATTAAATTCTAATTTTGACTAAATTTATAATTTTTAATCTATTTTCAATTACTTTCACGGTCTATTATTCCGGTAGCTCCAGCTCATTTCGGACTTCAACTACTACTCCAATTTGGTATTAAAATTATAAAGTTTGATCTAAACATATAACAAATTGGAAATGAAAATAATTTCAGCGGAGGAATATGACGTGGCAAATTGAGAACCCACTATTTTTTACCCACAAATGGATAAAGACAATACGTACACTTTTTTTTTTCATAAAGTAGTAAGATTAAAATCCCCAAAATCTCCCCCCCCCCCAAAAAAAAGGAAGAATAAAAGAAACGTAGAGGAAGATTACATGCAATTGTTTTGCGGTTAGCCGATCAGAGACGCGCCGCCGTCTCGTAATTGGGTTGCGGCGGAGGAGGAGAGATCAACCGCCGCAGCCTGCGCCACAGCCGGCGGCGCATGCAGCACCGTAAGTGTCTGGGTGTGACGTGTCTTTATCTTTGGGGCCGCCGCCGGTGCAGGAGAATATGACCGTTGTGATAACAGAAATTGAAACCACCGCCGCCCATAATATCAGAGCCGCCGAACCGATGATCAATCCTCCGCCACCGCCGCCGCCGCTCAAATCTCTGAATTCCCTCACCATCTAAAAACCCCCCTCTTCTCTCTGAATGCTACGGGGAGGTTTATTTGTTTTTTCTTTAGGGGATTAGATTAGAATTCGAACGAGTATTAATGAAGGGGTGAACCAAGTGGCTAAATATCTATTCCAATAAAAGACCAATAATATGACGCCACGTGGACATAATTTAGAAGGACTCCAATAAAAGACCAGCTTTTGTTGACTTTTTTTTCCTTTGGTTAAATTACCCGCGGTCAAATAAGTCTTTGAAATTTAAAAAATTGTCTAGTACTTAGATTCTTAAATTTTTTATTTTGTGTGTGATAAATTTTAATAGGACATTAAACTTTTAATTTTGTGTCTAAACTTTTTTTAAAAGATTAAATTATAAATTTAATTCCTAAACTTTGAGATTTGTGTCTATTTGGTCCATAAACTTTAAAAATGTCTAATAGATCCCTAAACTTTCAATTACGTGTCTAATAGGTCTCTAAACTTTCAATTTTTTATTTAATAGATTCCTGACATATTCAAAAGTTTTAAAATTTTAATTGATCTATTAGATATAAATTTGAAATGTATGTCTAATGGGACCCTAAATTTTCAATTTTTGTGTCTACTAGATCCGTGAATTTTAAAAAATTTTAAAGTTCAGAGATTAGATTTGTAATTTTAAAAAAGTTCAAAGACCAAATAGACACAAACCTCAAAGTTCAGGGACTACATTTGTAATTTAACAAGAAAACACACAAACTTTTTAGATATAAAATTGAAAAGCAAATGTTTTATTGAACACAAAATTCAATTTTGTGTGTAATAAGTTTGTACATTTTTTTAAATGTCGAATAAATCAAGAAATTATTCAACATAAAAGTGAAAATTTAGAGATCTATTAGACATTTTTTTAAACAAAAAACACTTGAAAGACTTATTTGACACAACTGTATAAATTTGGATATTAAGGTCTCGTTTGATAATTATTCAGTGTAAGTAATGTTTTATAAACTTAATTTTAAAAAACCAAGTAATTTAATTTTTTTTATTTGGCTCACAATAAAAGAAAAGAAAAATGAGGGCTCTTTTTTCCATTATCAAAGATGCGGCCAAAGAAAATCAAAGTCAGCTTCCACATTATTCAGACTTAACAACTTTTCTTTCACCGACAATATTAAAAAAAAATTATTCTAAACTTGACTCTTTCTTAACTAATATGAGATTGTTGAATTTTATTTCCACATTCAAAGGATGCTAGGTCAACTTCTGATGAAAAAAGTCAAAAACATTTTTGTTGAAATTTATCCATCAAATATTTTAAAATTTTTTGCGATGTTAAACGGTCAAGAGTTACGCATGATTTGTCAAAATGCTTAACAATACCTTTGCAAAAAAAAAAAAAAAAAAATGTTTGACAACATTTGCAATTTAAATGATTTTAACGAATTGAAGTGAAAAAAAAAAGTAATTTAAATGTTTTTAAAAAGAAATGCGAAGGCTAATAATTTTAAAACTGAGATGATTAAGAACTATGGTTTTTTTGGGTCAATATCAAACATCATTTGAAATCAAAACAAGGAAAAGGCAATTGGGTCAATTGTAGGTGCATAGGCCGATTGTGTACCCTATTATTCTCAAGTTAATTACAGAATAATCCTATCTATAAAAAAAGCTGTGGATTTAAATTATATTCCCATTTTTTTCCTTACTTTTTCTAGCTTTATAAATGTTGTTCTCTTTGAATTATTCCCTCGCCGAATTGAAATATTTTCCCTATCTTAAATAATGAGAGCAAAAAAACCATTTTTATACTTGTGTATTGTGTTGAATAATAAATTTTGGTCAATCGCAAATTGTCATGTCATTAATTTAAATTAATGATAAAATATAAATATCGATGAATTTGAAAGATAAATTTGGGACCAATTATATACTTACAGTGTCTTCAAATTAAATTAAAAGACATAAAAAATTAGCAAATCAAATAATGTCACTTGTGTCTAATATTGACTCATCGGACGACTTAAAACAATCTAATTAAATTATGCCACGTGGCAGTTGGACTCAAAGCTAATTTAGCCCGAGATCATTAAAAATGAATTGGATCAAATTGAAATAATCCAATCTTATTGAAAATGATTGGATTAAGTTCAAATAAGTTCAAGCTCAAAGTTAACCAAGCCCAAGTCCATATAAGTTCCATCAAACTCTATAAATAGAAGAGATCATCTTTCATTTTGAGTATTCAGAGAAGTCAGAATCTAAAAGAATCAAACTCCAAGAAATCGATTGTCTATTCACCAAGAGAAAACATCAGAGGATTATATATTATAGATTGTAAACTTCAAATTTCTCCAAAAATCTCATGTGAACAACCTGAATCTAGTAAATTGTATCAATTTTCATCATAAATTTTTAATTTCGTTAATTTTAATTTGATGAGATTGAAAATTTAAGATTGATATACAACTTGCTAAGTTCCAGGTGAATTTCATATTTTCCCACAATAATGTTACTAATGGATTATTAATCCCTGATTATATACTTTTCTTTTCTTTTGATCTTTGATCTCCGTTTTTAATTTTATTTTTAAAATAATTAGATAAACATGCTTGTTTCCTTTATGTGATACTATAAATAAAATTGTTTGGTCTTTTATCCATGAATTGAGCAACAGCTAAAATAGTTTCATGCCATAACTTTTTTTTTTTATTTATTATTATTTTTTTGAGATAGGGTTCTATTCCCTATTTATATATCTAATTCCTTTTCTAACGGTATTTTTTATTATTATTATTTTTGAGTTTAACAATGGTAAGAGATCGAATCATCGACCTTCTGAGTTATACTCAAATTCACATTTTTATCTATCTAATTCTAAATGAATACTAATTAGCCTTGAAAATACAGTACCCGTACATATTAGGTAGTTTATAGCCTAAATAAATACTTAGAAAAAGAAACCAATAAATAAGAAAAAAAAGTTGGTCGAGTTATTGGGCCTTTCATGTATATAGCCCAATTGAATTTTTTGTAAACAAAATTACTTTTAAAAAAACATATTATATAATATATTTTCGAATATTATTGAAATTAAGAATTTAATAATAACCATCCTTTAATATATTATTAAAGAAAAACAGTGGCAACATGAACACTGCTATGAGTGAAATTATCGACTAGGCCTATAGGTTCAAAGAGAGCCTCGATCAAGACCTGAGGGCCAATCTCCAAAGGGATTGACCAAGGCTCGTGAAGTTGAGGGAGGCCAACCCCCATGAGGGTTGGCCAAGCCAAGTGAAGTCGAGAGCTGAGAGGTCTGAGTCCTATGTGAGAAACGATTCGACATAATTAGTAACTGTCCAACCTTGTAACCGTTTCTCATAGTTAAGGCACCGTGAAAATTCCAACGAGATTATAGCACTCAATTATGACTACGATTTCTAAACCACTCTATAAGTATAACGAATTAGTGATACGGAAAGGTACGTCCAAAACACTCACATATTATTCTCTAAGTTCATTACCGACTCAATTACTGACTTGAGCGTCGAAGTGTAGGTGGTTTAGCACCACACTTTGTCTTGCAAGCACATTATTCCAGTGCTTGATATTACAAATTCACCATTGATCCATCGATCCAAAATCCGGTATCAATAAACACAATACAATGATTAAACACATATACATTTTTTATAGATTGAAGGTTCAAATCCTCATCGTACATTTGTTATACTAAAAAAAATGTAAAAGGAAAACAATACTTAAGCAACATTAAACAATAGAACAAACATTGAATTATTAATTATCTAAAGAATGGTGTGTATGGAAGATGAAATCTTCCATTTATATAAGAACTTTAAACTTAGGAATCAAATAGTTTTGGAATTATAATGGAGTGTGTGTTGTTATATACTCCTTATTAACTTTGTTTGATTTGGTCCCTCCTTGGGATTTTGCTGAGAAAATTGGAGTCGAGGGTGTGGAAAAAGGCCTCCATGTTAGATTTGAGCTGAGAGGCAACCTCATGAAACTCCTCCTCGTACTTGTCGTACAGAACAGGGACTATTTGTAAGCTCACAAACACTGTTCAACATTAAAATTTTAAAAATAAAAAAAAACATTTCAGTTTTTCAGTAGAGAGAGAAGATATGTAGAAAGAGAGAGAAAAAAGAGTGTACCAATGTACATGAGATTCAATGAGTTCGCCAGTTCCCCTATGAATGATAACAACCAAAGGCTACCCATTACCTTCAAAAAGGAAATAAATTATGACTTTGTTTTAAGGTCTTGTTTAGAGTTCTCTTTTAGTGACATTTTTCTTTCAAAACGAGTTTAAAGGCAATCCATACATCAGTTAATGGATAAGGCACAAATTATCATTCTAAAGGTCAATAGTTTGATCTCCTACCCCGGAGTTGTTGAACTCAAAAAAAAAAAAAATTACGTGTTTAAACCGTAAACTTTTAAAAAAATGTCTAATAAGTTTCTAAACTTTCAAATTTATGTTGGATAGGTACCTAAACTTTAAAAGTTTTTGTGTCTATTAAATCTCTAATCTATTAGACATTTTTTTTATAAAATTCATGAGGGTTTAGTAGATATAAAATTAAAATGCCAGGATCCTAGTTATTAGTCACAAGATTCAAATTTGTATCTAATATAGGATTGTTAATTTTAAAAAGTATCGACTAAGTAAGAGACTTATAAGATATACAATATTAAAAGTTTAAGGTACTTTTAAAAAATAAAACTTGTTAGACACAAAATTGAAAGTTTAAGAATCTATTAAGTTACGTTTTAAAGTTTAGAGACATATTAAATAATAAACACAATACAGAAAGTTGTTTAAGGACTAAACTTGTAAATTGACAAAGTCATTTTAGAGTGTTTTAGGAAAAATTACTTATGCATTTCAAAAACATCTTTTAAGGAAAGGTAAAACAAAAATTTTAAGTGATTTATTATCGAGCACTTTTTACTCGAGCAAAAACAAACACCATTAAAATAAAAAGTTTGGAAGGAAGTAAATAAATTATTAAATTTGGATGGGTACCATTGCAAAGAGCTTAAAGTTATGGCCACTTGAAATTTCAAAGAAGCTGTAGAGCAACCGATTGAATGTATCAAAGAAATGTGTGAGAGAGGACTTTGAGATTTCAAAATCATGCACATTGGGTGGAGTCCTGCCATCAAATAAAACCCACCAAATTATGTTACCAATATAAATATTGCTTAAAAATAGGGGGCAAAAAAAAAACAAATCTTATCCCATCAAATTGTATGAATTAATTTTCACCTTAAACTTCCAATTTCATCAAATTTGACCCTAAATTTAAATAAGTATTTCAATTTTTACCCTCTATTTAACTTCTGCTTATTCATTCATTAATTTAACAAAAAGCAATACTTTTTATTTACATAAACTCATTCATTTCAATAAAATCAAACTTTACACAAAATTAAGTTTGATAGATGCACAAATTAATCATCAACAAAAATTTAGCTCTAATATCACTTTTCTTCAAAATCTTATCAATTTTGTACTATACATATGTTTTATAACGATTTTTCAAACGAAAATTTATCAAAGAGTTAAAATAGCAATAAAGTTTAAGGTTAAGATTGCAGCACATATCTAAATTTGAAGTGCAACTTAATGAAATTGAAAGCTTAGAGTGAAAATTAATATGAACTTGATGAGTCTAGGGATAAAAATTGATTTTTTTTTTTTGATCGGTTAAAATATATATATATATATATATCCCAAATGAAAATGAAGAGAGAGGAATAATTGCAATGTACCAGTTGGTGAAAAGAGCCAATTTGTTCCAAGAGAAGAGAAGAAGCATAATAATGATGAGTAGATGACAAACAAGAGTAACAAAATGGTAATCTAAAACCTCAAACAGCAACCAAACGGCGCTCATTCCGGCCAACATCGCCGCCGATTCTCTCTTGTTCTTCCACAACATCATGTCCGCCACTGCAATTCAAATCCAAACACCCCTTTGCATTGTCATTTTAGATTTTCTTTTTTTAAAAAAATTATCTTCTTTTTTGGTCGAATGTGCTTCTTAATTTTGAAAATGTTTAATAACTCTTTAAACTTTAAAGGTTTTTTCTTTTGAGTTCAACAATTGTGGGGTGGGAGGATTAAGCTATCGACCTTTAGAATGGTAAATTAGTGTCTTATCAATTGAGTTATGCTCAAATTGGTCTTTAAATCTTGTGTTTAATAAGTTCACATTCGAAAATTTTCAAAATTAATGAATCTATTAAATATGATTTTTTTTTTTTGTGTAACAGAACTCTAATTTTTTAATTATGTGTATAATAGATCCATGAATTTAAAAAATGTTATGTTGAAAAGACTTTTAGAAAAAAAATTAAAAGTTTATGGATCTATTAAACACTATTTAAAATTTAGGGGCTTGTTAAATACAAAATTGAAAACTTATGAATTTATTAAACATTTTTTGAAGTTAAAAAACATGTTACACACAAATCTAAAAGTTTACTTTTTGTCTGATATGACCTTTATAGCTTATCCTTTCAAAATATTCACTTTAGATCGTGTATTTTTGAGAAGTGATCATTTGGATCAATTTATTTTCTTTTATATCACAACTTCAGTACAAGGTTACACTTGATAAATTTCTTAAAATATTGTCATAATTCATAAATTTGTATAAGAAATATTTTTTAATATAAATATTGTCATAATTTATTAAAATATAACCATAACTTTGTAATAAAAACCATTTCTTATATATAGAATTTGTGTTAGAATTTTGCATATATATGGATCAAATCTATCACTTTTTAAAAGTAACGTTTCGAAAGTAAGAAATAAAAAATTAGAAGTACAAGAACTTTAAAATAGACATTAGTGAAAGTAAAAGAACAGATTTAAACCAAAAAAGAGAGAGATTTGTCGAAGATTGTGTACGAACCTTTGCCATCGCCAAAAATGGAATGCAGAAACCTCAGACGGTCACCGGAGTTGGACATTATAATGTTTGGTCGCCGGGAAGTTTTTGGGATTAGTTAATTAGTGTTTGTTTGATTTGAGAGAGAAGAAAAAGGGAAGATGAAATTTGAAGGTTTGAAAATAAGATTAAAATTCTAAACTTTTGAGACACCCATTTGAAGATGAAAGAAAGGAATATAATATATAATGGGTTTTCTTTTGTGGAGAGTATATTTAAAAAATTATTGTTTAAGGCATGCTTCTATTCTAATTTCTGTGTATTAAGTTTCCATGTCCGTGCGCCCCCATATTAATAGTATAGCATCTTCTAATTTACTTCTTTTCCATACTCAAAGATCAATGTTTCAACATTCCTTACCCAACAACATTTCAAATGTAATGTACTAATTTTGTTTCAAACTTAATTAGTTGGCTTATCCATTTTCTGATCTTCATTTGGCACACGTGTCAACTAATTCACTCAAACACATTTTAGTTTCAATGTTTTTGATCATGTTTCGTTTTGTAATGATATCTAATCCCTATATGCTTTAAAAACAATAACAATTGTTACGTTTCATTTAATATTCTAAATTCGAACTAATTCTCTATTGGGATGAGAACATAACTACACCAATTTGATTGAAAAAGGCTCTTGATATATTAACGATATCTCCATTGATATAAAATTCTTTTGGTAAAATCTAGCAACAAAATCGTACAATATTCATACATATAAAGTAGGAATGTCAATTTTCTCCTAGAGGATGGGACATGTATGAGATGGAAATATGGACAAGAAATGTTTTTTTCCAATTTAGGATTTAGTTGTGGAATGTACTCTTTGTCCTCGTCTCGATCTATCTCCAAATTTTGCAATTATATTTGTATTATATTTATTAATTTTGATATTAATATATTATTGACTAACTTCAAAGTGTATTATATATATTTTTTAATTTTTAATTACTACACTTAAATATAGAAAAAAAAAATTGAAGGAAATGGAGAATCTCCAAATCTACTTTGATTCCCTAAGAATGGAGATTAAATTCTCTTTTTAAGAAAGAAAAATGATATCTTGAATCTATCCTATCCTATTGGCATTCTTTATATAGAGATACTCTTTAAGGACGAGAAATGATATAAATAATCCATCCTACCAAGTTGTCATTCTTAATATAGAGAGATTTGTTATCCTTCCATTTGATAACAAAGTTATCTACTGTTGAAGAGAGTACATACATTGCACTGAATAAATACCATATCCCAATCCCACAAAATTAACAATGGTCCCCAAAATTTATGATGTGATGCAAAATTTCAATCTATTTTTGTTTTAAAAAATATGTGTTAAAAAAGCAGTTTTTGATCCCTAAACTTTTATGAAAATAACAATTTAGTCCCTAAACTTTTGTTTGTAATGATTTAGTTATTGTTCTTTCACTTTTGTAACAATTTAGTCCATGAACTTTAGTATGTAACAATTTTGTTCATGCACTTTAACAATTGTAATGATTTAGTTCCTATTATGAAAAATGTAGTTAAGATTTAATTGGATTTCTTACATATATAGATCGATAAACTAATCATGGATTAAATGTGTTTATAAACTACAAAGACTAAGTCATCACATAATATAAATTGACACTTAATTATGATAGGAATTTTTACTGGAGGGTTTAAATTATTACAAATTCTAAAGTATGAAGACTAAATTGTTACATACTTTACTAAATTGTTACAACATAAAGTTCAATGACTAAGGCTTTGTTTGATAACCATTTAGGCTAGGTTTGATAACCATTTGGTTTTTGAAAATTCTACTTATGGTTTTCCTTGTTTTGTTATCTACTTTTTACGTATGTTTTCAAAAACCAAGTCAAGTTAACTAAAAAAAATAGTTTTCAAAAACTTATTTTTGTTTGTAGAATTTGACTGAAATTCAAATGTTTCCTTAAGAGAGATGAAAATTATTGTAGAGAAATTGAGAGAAAACAAGTTTAATTTACAAAAATTAAAAATAAAAAACCAAATGATTATCAAACGGAGCCTTGATTTTTTGTTTTTGAAGATTAAGTTTACAAATACTACTTTTACCTATGAATTTCTTTGTTTTATTACTATGTTTTACATGTGTTTTTAAAACCATGTCAAGTTTTGAAAACTAAAAAAAAATAATTTTTAAAAACTTTTTTGGGTTCTTGAAATTTGGCTAAAAATTCAAATATTTTCTTAAGAAAGATGAAACCATTGTAGAGAAATAATGAGAAAAACAAGTATAATTTTAAAAAACCAACGTGGCCTCAATTATTATTTCATTAAATTATAAATTTGGTCTTGTAGTTTACAAAAAAATTAAAATTTTGTTCCTATAATTTTAAAAATTAGAATTTTGTCCTATAAAACTTCCTAAATAATCTCTACTGTTAGAAGCCTCTCATGGATTTGACGAAATTTTAACTTTTAACCTTATTACTTTTATGTAAGTGGAAGGACAAAGATACTAATCTCAAAAAAGAAAAAGTTCTTTAATCTAAGTCCCCATTTGGTTTGTGATCTTGAAATATTTTTTGAAAATAAAGAATTCAGCCGAAAACAAAAATAAATTTCTTATTTTCATTATATCTGAAAACACGTTTGGTTCAATTGAAAAACTTTAAATTTGAATTCAAAATTTGAAAACTGTGTTTGGTTGAAATTTGAAAATGTAGAAAAAGATTAATATGTATTTCATAGAATCAATTCTTTAAGAAAAAACTAATATAATTATTTCTTACTATAGCGAATTTGAACTTATTGTTGCCGAAAAGGAAAATGAAGATTGTGGAGATAGCAAAGATAGCAGAATGAGAGATGGTTCAAAAGATTTTTGGTTTCTTGAAATACAAGCGGTGAAATTTATAAAATGAATAAAACTTTTTCAACCAGAAAAAGGAAAAGAAATTCTTTCCAATAAAAGAGAGAAAAAAAAACCATTTATTGAAAATGATTAATGTTTATACAACGTTGTGCTAGTTAAATCAATAGTATAATCATCTATAAATATTTTCAATAACTTTAGTTTGTTGATCTTTATTTTTTGTGGCTTTTGTAATAAAAAGTTGTTCATAAAAATTTAATGATAGATCCATTTTATAGATAGAGGTACGTTTATAAGTTTTGAAGAAAAAAGATAAATTATAATATTTAAGTTTGTTGTTTTAATGAAAACTATGTTTTTTGAGAAGTATATATGTTGTTTTCATAATTTTTAAAAATAAAGAAAACAACCATTTATCATTTTTGAAAATATGACATTTTCGAAGTTGTTTTTAAAAATAATTATACCAAACGTATTTTCATCATTTTTTTTTTTTTTTGAAATCATAAAAATGAAAACCGACAACCAAACGGACCTAATTGTCATGAGATAATTCAAACCCAAATCGAGGGAGGAAAACAAGCAACAAAGGGAGCCCAATCCCATCACCGGAGCAGAATCAAACGTTCGAACTTCGAAACGACAACGACAAGCCGTAAAAAGAAAAAGAAAATTCCTTAAAATACGAGACACATTAAAAAAAAAGTCTTCATTCATGATTAATACAAGTGCTTGCTACAACACTTTCTCTCCTTTTTTTTTTCCCCAGAAACAAACACTAAACTCTGTCCTTTTCCAATATAATATAATAATAACAACAATAATCATCTCGCATAACCAAACCCAAAACCAAAAACCTAAGCTCTACGCCCTGTCGAATTGAGCATTTTGTTTCAGATCATGAACAGGCGCCGCCGTTGTCAAGCCGAGACCTTCATTCTGGTGCTTCTGCCATCCTCCTGTGTCAGCTTTCGAATGTGTCCAATAGTACAAAATCGAACCCACCATCGACAGCACCGTCATCGCGGCGGCGCCGGCGAACACCCCCTTCCGTAGTGTCGCACACGACAAATCTTCGCCGCCGAACGCCGCCCTGTACTTCGTGTGGTACGCATTCCTCGCCGATCCGGCCAACAGCCCGATCTCCGCTCCCACAAAGCTGATCCTAAAACAGAGTGTAGAAACAAAATTTCGCAATCAAGGTTGGATTTTTCTTTCATGGGGTTCGTTGGATTTGTGTCATTTTCAAAACCCAATTGAAAATATTACCCAATTTCCAAATCGAAGATCTCAAACTTGAGATACATACCAGGAAAAAACAAAGAAGAAAATGGCAACAGTGGTGGCTTTTCCACTAATTAAACCCTTCCCACAGCAGAAACATCTCGTGACGCCGTTAACCACCGCCTGGCTTAACAGAAGCAAACCGAACGCCGACAGTCCGTACACCGTCGACGCGTCGGTGCCGTACACGCAGTATGTCTGTTCGTCGTACTCATCCGGCACAACCTTAGCCTGCACGAAGAAACAGAGCCTAAAAAAAAATTTAAAAAAAACCTTTGATTTAGAGAGATTAATGAAAAGGGTCCGAGAAACTTACGGTGCTGCGCCGACGCTCGGCGCCGACGGCGAGGACGAAGGCGATGAGATGCAGAGAAGTGATGGTGGCCAAAACAATGGCCGAGAGTGCCATTATTAGCCTTTTTTTTTTTTTTTTTTTTTTGAGTCTCTAAGGAAATTGATGCTTAGAACAATAGGGAGGCTTCAAAATTTGTAATTTAATCTGCTTTTCTTGAAATTCGGCGATGATTTTGTAATTGTAATTGCATTGAAGAAAGTGGCGGAGCTGGGCCTTTTGCTTTTCTTGGGATGGCTGCCGAGGCTTGATTCAGTGGCCACTCTAAGTACTGAGTTTTGATTCTCTGCTTTTATTTTACTGTGATGCATTATCAGAACCAATGAAATACGGGAATTGTATGAGTTGGACACGTGGCGAGTTTTTAATGGGGGAGTTTCGTTGTTACGGTGGTCGGTTTCTTACTTGAGTTTTGTTTTTGTAGTGGGACCGGTATTTGGTCTATTGTAGTCTCTGTTTTTCCGGTTGACTCACCGGCTATAGGAGGTTATGCCCGGTTTGTGAATTCAAAAATGTCTGGGCGTGGATGGTAATAAGTTATAAGAATGCTTCGAGGGCAAATGAGGAAAATTTATAATAATAATGATAAATCGATTGTCTTGTTTAAGAGCAAAACAGCAATTATTATGAGTTTGAGGCTTTTTAATGAATTTTTAAGGGGTAATCAGTGCGACCGTGTCAACTTGTAGTTATTTATTCTATTAATTTAATCAAGTTTATTGTTGTTGTTGTTATTATATGTTTTTTTTTTTTTTTTTGAAAAGAATCAATTTATCCCCTAAACTTTGGATTGCATCAATTTCTTTTTGAAGAAAATTAAACTTCATTAATTAGGAGAAGAGGTTGCCACTTGAGCTACAATAGAACTAGAATCATTTTCCACCAGTCGTAGAAGCCATGGTGGAAAAAAATGAATCTATAATATAGATTGTTGTGATCTTCTATGTCGAGCTAAAGCATTCGCCACACTATTCCTATCTGTAAGAATATGAGAAAAAAAATGGTATGAAATGTGGTTTTCATGAGCACAATATCCTGGATGATGGTAAATGGGCCATTAAGCACATCTATCTCATCCTTTAACATGAGTATATTCACTAAGGAGTCTGAAAAACAGTAAGGGGCTGTTTGGGCAAGGGTTATAATAATTTGTGTTATAATAACCTGTGGAATACTCTACACTCCAAACACATACTATTATTACCCCAGACTAAACAACTCTGCATTTTAAATAATATTATATTATTTCACAGACTATTATAACTCATGTTATTATAACCCACTCAGTGCCCCAAACAGCCTCTAAGAGAATATTTGAGATACTAAGTGAGTTATAATAACATGAGTTATAATAGTCTGTAGAATTATATAATATTGTTTAAAATGCAGAATTATTTAGTTTGGGGTTATAATAGTCTGGGTTTGGAGTGCAGAATACTTCACAAGATATTATAACTCACGCTCCAAACAGTCCCTAAATGTCTTCAACTCCATTCGAGTAGCTACTCCTAATCTTTCTAGAATGGCCATTGCTTCTGCACATAGGGGAGAAACAACAGAAGAGCGGTGTCCTTGCATAGCCGCCATGACCACCCCCTTGATATCTTGAATCAGTGTGTCAAACCCATCACATTTTCTCCCAGTCCAAAAGCAGCATCTATGAACAACAAATAATTCTAACTTTTAACACTAATTTCCATGCTTATCTTAATGCCATGCTCCAATCAAGCTTACACATCCTCTCGACAAAAAGTTTGTTTGAAACTCCAATTAAAACCACATATTTACACCCTCTATTAGTGATTTATAACTATTTTATCTTGATTCCACTTAAAATTAGCTCAAACTCACTTAAATAAAATTATTCTGTCCCAAAATCCTATCAAAGTAGCAAGAAAAATTATTACGTAATTCTTTCTAAATAACGAGAAAAAATAGGAGAAGTCGAGAAGATGAAAAACCACTCAACCGTTATTATTCATTTGATACTAGCATTTTTTTCTTAATTTACGTTAATCTCTATATTTAAAAAAAGTCTTATACAATTTTAAAACGAACTTTAAAAAGAGGATGTAAATTGATTCATCGGTTTCTTCTTGTACTGTACCTTTTCTTTTATTTTTTTAACCTTTCTTGAAAGGCAAAGAGTACTGACGTAACTTTTCCAAGCTCAAGATTATTATTCAAAAACAAAGTATAAATTTTGAGGATATTTTTTCCATTTAGTCAATTTTTAATCTTTAATGAAAAACAGCCAAACAATTTTTATTTTTTTATTTTTTGTATATTAAAGTCTCATATTCTTACAATTAATTGAAGATATACAAATTTTACCCGATAAATTATTTATAGTTATAACATTTTTGAAATGGTATTGTTGTTGTTGGTTACACTTCAAGACGAGAGTACCACCAGCTCTTTTATGCTTTCAATCAACATAATGTCTCTAAGTCTTAATCAATGCACATGAGATCTCTTCCTTATACATTTTTGTCAAATCCCAATTATTCAAGATTTTTTTTGGGTGCAATTATTTCAAGATTCATGTCATATTAACCAAGTTTCTACTAATTACCAATTAAAGGGTATTTCATAAAGCCTTTTTTTTTCTTAAGGAAATAAAGTTGTTAGCACCTAGTGGGAATATATATATTTTCCAAAAATATTTTAAAAAATTACTGTTGATAATATAATGATAATTGATAGGTATGTCGAGTCAGCTAGTTGGAAGTTTTGGTTTATTTTTAATTGATTCAATCATTTCAAAAATAAATTCACGGACCTTAATGACAGGGTCATCATTTAGAAAACGAAATAGACTTGGATACTTTGGGAATCAAATTTAAAATTTGTGCTGTTTCTTTTTATTCTCTCTTCTTATATATGAATCGGTTTATTTTCTAATATTCATATAAAAAAAATCGGTTTTTTCTAGAGCAATTAATATTATTCTCTTTAAAAAAAACCCTGAACATCTTGATGTCTTCATTTAAGACGGGTCATTAACTAACATCTACTGAGAAAATCATTGATTCCATTATTTTTTTCCTCAAAACAATGAATCAGAAATCAGAAGCTTGATTCAGTTTCAAATAAGAGTTCATGTCACTTCCTACCATTCTCAATTATTCTATGACTAAATGTATGTTTTAGTCCTTTGAAGCTTAAGTTTTTTCAATTTGATCCTTTATGTTTTAACATTCTTCAATCATACTCGTCCTATTAAATAATGTTAAAATTAAACTACAATAAGCTTCTATGGCCAAGATACTTATATAAAGTTGGTAAATATTTAGAGAAAAAATTAAGCCACCTATTAAATAATGTTAAAATTTAACTACAATAAAAGCTTCTATGGCCAAGATACTTATATAAAGTTGGTAAATATTTAGAGAAAAAATTAAGCCACCTAAAAGAAGAAAATTTAAAATTTCTGCCAATCTTTTAGAAATTTGGAAAAATTAGAAACCTTCCTGATCTTAAGTGGCCTAATTCCACCTCTAAACTTTTACCAACTCACAAAATACATACTATGTAAGCTTATAACCATCCAATTATAACATTCATTTACCAGGAGGGTAAATTGAAAATTTTAAAAATTAAATAAAATTATAAAGAACTAAATTGAAACTTTTTACACAGTAAGGACTACATTGAAAAAACACTACACCATTAAATACTAAGGCATATACTTAAGCCTTATTTCATAAAACCTGACTACGCAATACCCACATCCAGATTCCTTCAACCTTTTTACGAACGCCGAAAAGAATTCCAATACTAATGCAATATCTATTCACTCAATTAACATTTAGCATCATAATTAATAGAGATATTAAACAGCAATTTAGAAAACTTACCTAGTATGGTAGAATCAGAAACTTTATTACGAGTCCTATGACCACCAAGCAAGCCAACGCTGTTTCCCATTAGTGGTCCCTGGCTCTGTAAAGCAGAAAGTAGTAGACTTACCATTTCTACAGATCAGAACAGAACAAACACGAGGCCATCGAGTATTGCTCAGGAGTCAGGATCCACTTGGTTTCACATTCTTTCATCTTCATCTCTTACTTCATGATGATGGCCGATACCTGACAGAAAAATGACCAGTAGAAAAGCCAAGTAAAAGACACCCACTTCTTCAAATATGAGCTTTTTTAAGACACTTAAAAAGTCATTCCAAACAGGTCATTGATTAAGCAACTGAATAGTTTCGTATGGAAAGCACTTAGAAAGTCATTATAAACAGGCCTTAATTAAGCAGGAGATGCACATGCCTTCAAATTTTCACCATTTCTATAGATATAGAAAAAGAAGATAATCAAAACAAGAATGGATAGATACCCGAGATCAGGGCGTATTGATCTCGGGCGTATTGTACGGCTTTCCATAAACATTTCTAATCGTTATAACCAGTTCATGGTCAAGGAAACTCCTGCAGTACAGTTCAATGCCTGAATAAAACCTATTAAAATCCCCTTAAATAACATTACATTCTAACAAAATTAGGACCGTCAGTCAGAAGGATTAAGGCCTAATTTCTCAAATGATGGCCATTCTAGGGATAAATAAAGTAAAAGGTGAAAGCAAACAAGAAAACCTGCTTATTAATACATGTCGAACCAACATCTACCTCGCTAAACCAGCGTGCCTCACAGCAATGTTTTCTTCTTACATTTTTTAGCCTTCACTTTCTATCGGTCTTTGTTATTACATCTTGTGGGTGTGCGCCGACCGTCTAAAGCTTCAGTATTTTGCGACCTATCCCATTCCTTAACCTTCCTTCAGTCCCCCACCTTCACAAAAGCAAACGAGTGAACCACTCCTTCAACAAGTATACACAGCTTAATCCAACTAATTACGGGATTCTTTTGCACGGCCACAACTTGTCAACTTTCGTTTTCTAGTTGGTAAGAGTATTGTATCAGTAAGGTGTTAAATCTCGGCGGCTGAAGAACAGGAAATCTGGGTGATTGACCTGGAGATCTCTTAACCACTTATCAGCTTCCCGCGAGAGCTTGTTTGCCAATTGATGCTCAATTCCACCATTTCGCATCCACAATGACGACCCTTTAAACTTGTATGAAGCAAGTCCAAAAATTCTTAAAGGAACCTCTTCGGCATCTGTCTTACAAGGATATGCCACAAATGGCACTTGTGGGCTTTGAGGGCCTAAAAAATATGAAGAAAATTATTTATGCTCTTCTCAGATATATCATGATACCATGAATCTCACACAATACTAAACAATAAAATATTCTCAAGACACAATAGAATCAGAAAATGAACTTAAATTGACAAAAAAACAATAAGACAAAAGCATGCACAAACTGGCAAGAAATTCAATTACCTCCGATTGCTGTGTGTAGACAATGGTATGTGAGAAAGCAAGCATCAAGATCCTTTAACGTTTGCCCAGTTGGTATCCTGTAAATTGGGTACCTAAAACGTTTTGGGTTGGAAGCCAATTAGTCGAATGGATATTACAGAGCTTTCATAGAAAATGTGAAGATTCTGATACCATGCCACAGATATCCAACTACGTGGTAGTAGGTCACAACTTCTCTTTGTTTTCAGCTGAGGGAAGCGAGAAGCAAGGTCCAATATCTGTATGTCAAAAATAACAAAGAAAAATGTGAAGCTATAAACCTGAATATATTCTCAAAACCCAGAAAACTACTTGCCTTGTCTGCCAACGGTTCACGTGAATACGGAAGGTCTCTTTCAAGATACTCAAATAGAAGGCGACCTTGAGAATTGCAAGATTCAGCCTCATCACTGGAGCAGTCCTCAAGAAGTCCCAAATGCTGGTCCCTCAAAGACAATCTATCCATTCTAAGAGGAGCTGTGATAGACGGATCATTGTGGTGGGGTGGTTCTCTACTGTGTTTTATTCTTCTCTTTGTTTCAGAATCGCTACTACCATCACTACTTGAATCTCTGTAGTCACTGTCACTTTCCTCACCCCATTGCCTTTCAAACAACCAAAGCTTATGCATCAGTATCACAAAAAGGGAATGTAAGAGAACAGAACAAATAGTAGTATTCACAATCAAATTCATAAAACTCAGAAAAAAATATAATGCCCCAACGAAGCACACAAATTCTTTTTTCTTAATGATGTCAAGCAACATTCAAAGCATAAGAATATGATCAACCAAAAAGGTGAAATGACTCCAGCTACAAGAGATAGCAATCAAATTCTAAAAGATTGATCTAAACGAGTCTACCCTTCAGTGTTTACCCTGGCCTATATTTTCCTGAATGACAACCTCTCACACCATACCTAGTAACACATGATAACGTTCAGATTTTCAATCTCTAAAACGCTCTTGATCCTGCCATTAATCAAGATGGCATATTAACTACGCAATCAAAAGTTGGTTAGAACTTAAAAAAGTTTTGCAACAGAGAAGGGAGGAATTTTGTCTAGAAACGCGGACCATCAGGGTGAAGCTAAAATGACTCCTCGGTAGAAGAGAAACATTCTGTGCGAACTACGAACTGGCATTATGGTCCAAAGGATAAAGCTACAAAATATAGGGACAATATAGAAATAGAACAACAAATCACATGAGAGGAAAAAATACCCTTCCACCAAACCACAAACCTAAACCTCAGTACCCCTCCTAAAGTACAAACGAATTCGAACCAACAGATTGGAGACTCCCAAGTTAAGAAGCGGCATGCCAAAATATTCACCAATGAATGGATTAAAAGGAATAACATTTCAAGCTTATATATTAAAGGAGGTAGAAGACAATCTGCATGACCTCAATTCCAGCATATTGAATACCTTGGCTTTGTAGACGATTCCACGCCATACAATTGTATACCAGACAAATACGGGACATAATACTGAACCACACCATCAGTGTTATTCAGTAAAAGAGGCACTCCAGCCCCATAAGCGCTCCACTCCTTGAAAGCCTCCCACAAATCACCAAGCACAAAGTAAGGTTGCCTCTCCGAATCGCTAGTCCTCCAGCCTCTCAACGCACTCTGCAAGAAACAACACACAAGTCTGTTCAGTTCCAGAAGTGAAATCGAACTAAAGTGAAACATTCCTCTAAATCCGCTCAAACCTTAGAGAGAAACTGAGCAGGCACTGACGGAGTAACCGACTGCAAGAAGCGCTCGAGATTACTTAACGGAGAAACAACCGGCCGGTGATTAGAAATGGAAACTGGTTTAGTAGCTTCATCAGACGCCACACGGACCCCAGCCCCTGTAATCGAAGAATGCACCGAAACATCCTTAACCGCGCAAGACGGAGTAGCCGAAGCGTCTTCTTGAGGTCTACACAGCCTATCATTTTGACGACTGAGAAGGCCCTTCCTCGCTCTCGATGAATCGTAAAACCTGTCCTCTCCCCTGCCGCGACCAAACCGTACACCCGCTCCTAACATCTCGACAGTCTACCACCAACTGACGAACACTACTCTGTAAGTTGCAATGACAACACAGAACCAAAGTCAACGACGACGAACTGGAACTGGAAGAAAATGGCGGAGAGATCTGATAATCCGAAATCCAAACAGCAGAAACAGCAATTGTCGGATCTGCCTGGGGAAATCAGATCACCGATGAAGAATTTCAACAAAAACGAGAATCGATCCAAGAATCAGTAGCGATGAAGAACACAAAGTCGAAAGGAAGACGAAAAGAAAAAACACAGTGAATCGAATAGGAAGAAAGAGGCGGGTTTTCAGAAGGCTGAGAATGGTAAACAGATCAAAACGGTTCGACGAAAAAACGATTAGGATTAAGATTTAAGAATGAGAGCGATTTTTTCTTCTTTTTCTTCCTTTTTTTTTTTTTCAAGGGAATGAAAATATTGAAAATCTCCTTTTTCGTTACAAAAAGTAAATTTTTAAAAATTTAAAAAAAAAATAAATTACAAATTTAGTCTTAAAGTTTGTGTCTAATCTCTAAAGGTTTAGAATTATAAATTTAGCTCTTGAACAATTTTTTAAAATTTAAAGATCTACTAAATACAAAATTAAAATTTTAATGTTTTGTTAAACATAAAATTTAAATTTATATCTTATAGATCAATTAATTGTTGAAAATTTCAAATTTGGTAGGAGGCTATTAAATACAAAATTAAAATTTTATGGATTTATTAGACACAAAATTGACAATTTAAAAATCTATCCTATACTTTTGAAAGTTCAAAGATTAAACTTGTAATTTAACAAAAAAAAAATAAATCAATAAAAATTCTCTCTCTGTCTCTGTTTCGGACTTTCCATAATGTTGAAAATATTCAATTATAAAATTACTCTCTGACCATGTAAAAGCTACTAAAATTCAGATCCCAAATTTGAAATTACAATCAATTCATTTCCAATTTTAAAATATAATGACCAATATATAAATGTAACTAAAAAGGGAAAAATGTAAGAAGAGGCGCGAAAAGACGAGAATGGACAAAATCCGCAGTATTTTTTTTTTTTTTTTTTTTTGCATAATGTAATTTTCAATATTTAGAATTAGAGGGTGAACTCCCGCCACACGAAATTGCAAAATCAATTTTCCAAAATTTCATGTTTCGGACTACGTCGGTAATTTTAAGTTTTGTTGAGGGGCAAAAGTGTGAAATTGGGAATATAGAGGGATGAAAAATTAAAAAACTGAGGCGGAGGAGGTACGGAGATGTGATTACGTGAGGAGGGATTATTTACGGGGCATCTCGGAATCGCAATTGGAATGTGGCCACCTTTTGGATGGACTAGTTTGTGCCACGTGTACGGTCCGATGAAATTAAATATATATTATGTGTTTTTTATTGCTGAGTATAAATGGATAAGGATTCAAGGGAGGGAAAGAAAAAGGAAAAATAGTCGCATTTGGCAACAACGTCGACATGAGGTACAAGTAATGATAGAGAGTTAAGAATAAGCTCTATTAATTTATGATTGAAATTACCAAATTTGCTAACTTTTATTCATTTTAATGAAAATAAGATTATCAAAACCAATAAGACGAACTATAAGAACTAACAAACGTTTCCGTACCGTAACTATGTATGTGCATGCTGGAAGATTGAATTTGGTGTAGTTGAATTTAGTATATCGACTGAATTTGTTTATTTTGCCTCTAAGGGGTATAATATGCATGTGCATATTAAATGAAATTAATTCATTCAATTGAATCATCTACATTTGTCAATTCGAACATAACTCATTAGATAAAAACATTCATTACCATCTCAAATGTCAATGATTCAATTTTCCACCCATAATTTTTTAATTAAAAAAATAAATATATATGTATATTTTTAAAAATAAATCCACTAGGTGCATATTGGGTCATAAAGGAAAAACATGTTTCACGTTGTTGTCTGCCAAATAATGAATTAAGATTTTTTTTTTTTTTTTTGAGTTGAACGACAATTTAGAGGTGGGAGATTCGAACCTTTGACCTCTCGGTCGATGAGACATACTAATTATCATCGAGTTACACTCACTTGGGCAAATTAAGAGTTGATATCATCAAAAAAGTTTAAAGACAAAAAATTATTTAAGTTTGCAAAATAAATATTTTGTCAAGGCAGGGGAGTACAAATGAAACCATATTTTAAAGTCTTAGAAAGAGAAATAAATGTTACTAAAAATTGAAGTGAAATAATGGAAGAGAGAGAATCTCATCTAATAATGAATCCCATGATCTTTTAAAGAGAAAATCTGAAAAAGACGCAATTTCCTTTTCACCATCAGTGACAGGAAAAAGAAAAAAAATGAAACTTTGCTTAAAAATAAATAAAAGGTAGCAACCATACATTTAATTTTTAGAAAAATGGAAATAAATTACATCAAGAGGCAGCAAATTACAAAAGTGTGCTCCATGTTTATACAATCAGACAATTATTGTGGACAAAAACATATGGATGAAACAACTAGGAAAGAATTCTCCTTCACATGAATGTTTATTTAGTTAATTATTTATTTTTAAGAAAAAGAATGATATGATTTGAGCGTTGAAAAACTGCAGCAGCCAAACGTTTACAAGTGCCTCAAAGAATAATGGGTTTGTTGAAATTATGAATCTGTCAAATGTTAAACTTCTATAGTTGAAGTTCAGAAAATGTTAAATACAACATCCACATCAATAAAGGCTTCATGGACAAGCATTAAAAACCATACATATCCATATCAACAAACATGTAGATCGTTTCTCGTTTGATAACCATTTTGTTTTTTGTTTTTTAAATTTTAATTTATATATAATATCACAAGTTTGTTCCTTTACTTTGTTATCTATTATTTAAAAACTGTTTTCAAAATCTAAGCCAAATTTCAAAAACAAAAATAAAATCTTAATTTTTTTAAATTTGGCAAGGAACTCAAATGTATTTATCAAAAGAGTGTAAAACATACTATAGAGATTGAGAGGAAGTAAGCATAAATTTTAAAAATAGAAAATTAAAAAGGAAATGGTTATCCAACCAAGAAGAAAAGTTATACGGAGATACAAGAGAAATTTAAAATTTTAGAGTAAGAAAAGTTAGAGAGCAAGATAAAACACAGAGAGTGGAATATTGGAGAGAATTTAAAGAGAGGTAAGTTAGAAAGTTATTAATGTCGGAGAAAGAAAAGTTAGAGAGAAAAATGTTAAAGAAAGTTTGGGAGAAACATAGATTTTGAAAAACAGAAATATATTTTTAAAAACGTTTTTTCAAAATTTACGCAAAATTTCAAAAACATTTTTCCAAAACTAAGAACTGAATGGGATACCAAACAACTTTGAAATTTTGTTTTTTCAAAAATGAAAAATCAAAAACCAAAAACAGAAACCAAAAAATGGTTATCAATCAGCACCAAAACTATTCAAACTAATGTCTAAAATGAACAATATCTCATCACTACAAATATAAACATACCTGTTATACTCTTTCCCAACAAGTTCATTCCAGGACCATTCAAATGGACAGCCATGAGTCTGCTATTTCAACATCAACAGTAAGCAAACATTATCCTGAGCATTATATATAGACAAAAAAAAAAAAACATATACAAAAGAGAAGTACTAAGACTACACAGTTCTAAAGGCTGTTCTTGAAGCTTGAACAATTTACATGTAAAGCATGTACATTCTGTATCACTTGACACTATCAAAAACTTCAGCTTCTTTCATTACCAACCATCTCAAGCACTTAACCAGTACTAGAAAGATTTGGAATCACGAATCGTGATAAGGTTTCGTCATATTTATCGATATCGTTTTGTCTGCCTAGCAATGTTCTTGCTATACCACCATAGAGGTGCAGTGAACCAGATGGGTGCCCAATTGTCGCGGTTACCACGGAAACAATACTTTCCATTGTTGTCTTTGTCGATGTGAAAGGTTCCCCAATCTTTTCTCGAGGAGTTGTCGAGTCCAAAAAGAGAAGACAATCCTTTCAAATGATTAGAATCCCATTCATTCCACCAAGGAGCAACATCGTCATTGGAGAAATATATACGGTTACTGATCCCAATCCCAAGTTCAGTTGAAGAAAGAGATCTAGAACAACATTTACCCAAAAACAGAATCCGATTATCCAGATCATCGACCTTTTCCCACGACATCTGAGAAAGATCAAGTGAATATATTTCAAAATTTATTGTTTCGAGTACAGCATCGGGTTTCTCACTGAAATACCTACAGACCAGTAAAACCTCCCCTGAGGACTCCACAAGATACTTCAACACATGCTGACTGTTTATTTCCAGGCTACTAACATCATGGAACTGTGCTTTGATCTCAGAAAGAGATGTAGCACATTCATCTCCTCTAATATTTGAAAGGATACTTGTTGCATCAATTTGGAAAATGTTACCGTCGTTGCAGAGAAGAAAAAGACTTCCATTGCAGAAGACAGCATCTTCAAACGGCGTACCTTCAAGTCTATACTTGTGCCATACTTTTGACCCTTGAACCCAAAAGGCAATTTCGCGATTCTGACTATGAATGGCTGCACAGATTGTATTTTCCTCAGCAGGAGACTCCGATAGAACCATCTTGTGATAGAAGTTCCAAAGCCTTGGCAGGTTAATCTTCCTTGCAGAGAAGGGGTTCAACAAGCTAACTTCAAGAGAATAACAACCAAGATCCTTCACCAATATTAGCCATTCCTGAAAGGATCCCCAAACATAAGCTCCATACGCCTCGAGAAGCTCTATTTCCCAAATTCGATTATCTAGCAAGCTAGCACAAGTTCTCATCTCTCTATCTTTTTGACCTGACATCAAAAGCCATGGAAATCCACCCCTCTTCCAATTTGGAACTTCAGCAAGGATATTGCTCCACTGCTTACAAACACTATCGACTGACATACAATCCATGAGAGATAACTGCTCAAAGATCATGAGAAGAATATCACGAGGGAGCCCTGCCCAATCCATAGTAGAATTTCCCTCTCCATCCTTCAACTTTCGCTTTTTCCTCTGCCTTTGATTCCTCCTTTTACACTTTGGCATTTTCCAACATTAAGATTCCAAGTCTATATCTATAAGAAGAACGGTTTTGTAAAACCTTAGAGAAAATAATAAGAAATAACAAACAAATGCTACATCTGGGAATAAAGAAGATGAGAAAAAGCTCAAACAATTAGTTAAACGTCAAAAACAGCATGTGACCCCTGATATGCATTAAAGAATGGAAAATGCAACTTTAAGAGTTGAAATTTGAATATGTTTGCAAACATCGCTGAAATTCAATACGCTGGTTCCAAATGAGCAGAAGGTAAATGAAAAAGGTTCTAAATAAAAGACTTCGTTATTAATCTAACCAGATAAAAACATGTACGTGGACAGGACCTTCAATTACACTGTGTCCCTTAATTCACCAAGGTGTAAATGGCAAATGGCAAAAACAATTAGTGAATATAAATGTCCATAATACTGCAGAAATATAAATGTCCCTTAATCCCAAAATCATGGGTGTTGGAGATTAAATCATGTGAATATATATGATCCAAAGATTTACAGTGTCGAGATCTTGGGCAAATACTGCACGAATTGACCAAAAACCGAATCCCCAATACTGCATTCTATTCTTGTCGCTCGATGATTTACCACTCAAACTATACAATATCCCAGATAAGAAATAAAACCTAATTGATCAAACTCGGGAATGATTCATGCAAATACAGAAATTACTTCCAAGTGGGTTGCCACAGAGCGAAGTGTAATCACAAACCTCGGGATTTGACGCGAAGGAAGTGAGAAATTTTCTGTTACCCTTGAATCAGAATCCAGTCGGAGAAATCCACAGTTATCAGCGAAGGGAAGCTGTTGTAGGATCAAAATTCAGAGGCAGGGCAGGGTCGGAGGCGAAATAGCCCCAACTCGGCACCCACTGAACTCGATTCTTGTCTTTTCACAGTGTCTGAGAGGAATAGTGTTGACGCCAATGACTCGGGCGCGCCGCTTGCCGATTAAGATGTGTGCGAAAATTAAAAAGTTGGTTTCCATTTTTGTTTCGACAAAAATATACTTTGGTTAAATAACAGGTTGTCTATTGTCATTTTCAACTTTATTTTCAATTTTGTATCTAATAAATCTTTGTATTTTTTATTTTATATTCAATAAATTTCTAAATTTTTAATTTTTATAATTAATAGATCCTTGACTTATAACATTTTTTAAAATTTACAAAATATTTTATTTTTAATTTTGTATCTAATAAATCTTTATATTTTTATTTTATATCCAATAAATTTCTAAATTTTTAATTTTTATAATTAATAGGTCCTTGACTTATAACATTTTTTAAATCCACAAAACACAAAATTAAAAGCTTAAAATTCTATTAGATGTAAATTTCAATTTATATCTAATACGCCAATTAATTTTTAAAAATTTTGAACATATCAGATACTTGTTAGGCACAAAGTTTATGGATTTATTCGACATTGTTAAAGTTCATGGATTTATTAGACACAAAATTAAAAGTTTATGAACTAAATATGCACAAACCTGAACATTCATAGACTAAACTTCTAATTTAATGATTTTTTAAAACTTATTTTTATGGCTTTTAAATTAGGTTGATTAAACGACTTTTCCATATTGTGAAATCTATCGTTTGATATTTTTTGCCAATTCGACATGACTCAGTGGATAAGGTACCAATTATCATCTCAAATATCGATGGTTGAATCTCCACTTCCGCAATTCTTGAAAAAAATACTAACACTTTTTTTTAAGCATGGTGGCCACCCTTCCAACTTGCTATTTTAGAGGTCCAAAGTTCACTTATTACCTTGCTCAAACTTTAACTTTCTTTTCATTTAAATAATTATTGCTTGTTTAAATTAAAATGTAAATACTATAAGTAATTTTAGCATTAAAAAACATATTTTTTTTACCTCAAAGAAATCAAGATTATTAAGTTAACATTAATTTTATACTTTTTATAATAATTATTAGGTTAAACTACTATTTTGGTCCCAATACTTTAGATTTTATTATATTTTAGTCATTGTACTTTTAAATGTTCATTTTTAGTCCATGCATTTTCAATAAAACTTAAAATTTGTCTTTATTGTTAATTTTTCTAACAAAAAAAAAATAGTTTCTATTAGTCTTATTTCTATGAATTTTGAAAATATGTTCATACTATGTATTTTCTTGCATGAAAATTATTATTATTATTCAACCAATTTCGATAAAAATAAACTTCAAACTAACGATATGAACTAATTTTATGATTTATTGAAAGTATAGGGATTAAAATTGAACATTTAAAAGTACAATGACTAAAATGGAATAAAACTCAACGTACATTGACCAAAATGGTATTTTAACCTAATTATTATTTTATTTTATGAAATAAGAGAGAGTGCCTAAATGAATAGCATCAATCTCAATTTTAATTTTGGTAGACACAGTTTAATTAAAATTGTTAGTCAATGTATTTACAAATATTCAAATTTAGTCTTTATTTTAAAAAAATATTAAAATTATTTGTTGTTATTAGCTTGAGATTAGTTTATATCAAACATAGAAAAATAATAAACAAAATTAGAAAAACTACCTTTAAACTTTGAGATTTATTACAATCACAGTTTTAAACTTTTAATTTAACCAATCAATTCCTAAACCATTTTAAGTGTTGCAATCACGTTAGTCATTATACTGTCAATAATTGTTGCGGTAACAAATTGACAATGCAGGGTCCAAAAAATGTGGTGTGAATTGTGAACACGGAAACCACACGTCGCTGTTCCTCTCCTACTCGGTCAACCGTTTGACCTCCAAACACAAGCAAGTTGGATTTATATATATATATATATATATATATATATATAATTTTTAAAAAAAATTAAAGTTGGATTTTTTTTTTTTTTTTTAAGTCGGCTCCCAGTTTTTTCACGTGAAAATTTCAATTTCCCCTATTTTTCATTATTATTTTCTATCTCCCCCTTCCTATATTTTAATACCAAATTATAATTAAATAAAATGCCACAGTACTCAATTATCGCATTGGATGGACCAAAATTATTCGTTTCAATTAAGTTTTAGGCTCTGTAAAAAAACAATAGTAAAATAAAATTTAGGCTAAATTATAAAAAAAAAAAAAAAAGTAGTCTTGAACTTTGTTATTTATTTAAAAAATATTCATATTCTTTCAAAAATTGCAATTATCTTCAACATTTCATAAACATTTCAAAGCTATTCAACATTTCATAAACATTTCAAAGCTATTTTTGAAGTATAAATCCGTCAGAATGTTAGACAAAAAAAATTGATGTGGCGATGACTTAGAACAACATGACGATGACTAAGATATTTACCTGGATTAAGTCGGAAATAATGACATTCAAACATGTTGACTTTTTGTCAAATATTCTAACGATTTTTCTATTCCAAAAGTAGTTTTGAAACGTTTATGAAATGTCAAGTCATATTACAATTTTTAAAAGAATAGTAGTATTTTTTAAACAAACAGAAAAATTCAAGGGTATTTTTATATACATAATTTAGCTCAACTTTTATTGAAATAGAGAATAAAAAATATTGTTGTAAAACCAATGTCTCTAAACAATAAAATCATTAGTCAATGGACATGGCTTGAAAGGTGGGATGGTCATAGGTCTACAATCCTCTCTTCTTCTTTTTTTTTAGTTTAGCAATATGTGAGATGAGCAATTTTGAATCTTTGACATTTTAGTAAAAAATATATGTATTAACCAATTGAATTATGCTCAAATTAGTACTTACCATTATCGTGTTGTTAATAAATACAATTGACACTATTATCATATATGAAAAATAAAGCTAAGTTTGTGTGTGTGTATATATATAGATATATATAGAAACGGTCAAAATGAGCAACCTTTTTTCTTTTTTTTTTTAAGAAGAAGTTCCTTTTTGGATTTGATTGTGGGTCTACGAGTTCTAGCACGCCTTGTGACTGCTGAATAAGAAGTGGGTAGTTTAGAACTAGGGGCTGTTTTGAATATAAGTTTGAAGGCTATTTTACAGACTAATTTGTTGTAATCATTTCGTTTCGTTTTGTTTTATATTTGTCTTGCTAGGATTGAAAAAAAAAAAAAAAACAAATAGATATTGACACCCACCATTTATATATATATATATATATATATATATCAAGGGGCCATACAGCCAAAATATTCAATGCAATTTTCAACGTGGGTTTGGAAAATTAAAATAATTTCATCCGTCGTTGAACTTAAATCCCTTCATCTCGCTTTTATCTTTCTGATAGAATAAAAATAAATAGTTAACAGCACGAGCATTATTCAACTGACCTAAAATATATAATCATAGATTAATAGGTGAGAGAGATTTGAATTACCCTAAAATAATTTAAAACCCCACTTACATGAAATTAAATAGTTTATTTTTCTTGGAATAATTTTACTGGTCATTTTTTCATTAAAAATCAGGAATCATATTTAAAATTCAAAAGAACTGACGCAGTGAACCCAATTTAGTCAATTTGGATAAAATTGGATCAATTTGGTGGTCAATTTCATTGGTACATTTGGAATCGATACTGTTTCATTTATACCCTTAAGGGGGCCTTTGTTTATTAGAGAATTGGGATGTCTGGCATCTTCAGATGTCTATAATCTTAAATGTCCAGCATCTTTAGATTACTATGTTTGTTTTACACGAAAATTTATAAGGATGTTTGGGAATATTTAGATAGCCACGTTTATTTTGCAAGATTTATGTATGAAAATGTCTTAAGATTATGTGTTATACCAATAATGTCCTTGCTAACATTTACATAATTTAATTATTAGTTTAATATAATAAATTTGATATCACATGAATTTTGGTGTTTGTTAATTTAATATTATATTTGTATATCAATTTATTTTATACTAATATTTATGTGTTATTTTGTAGAAAAAATTAATTTATATTAGTTTGATATTTTTATAAAATATTTAATATTAAATATTAATTTAATTTTAAATCAATTTTATTTTATATCTAAATGTAAAATACAAATATAGCTAACTACATATGATTTTTTATTAGTGCGTAAATTCATTAATTTATTTTTAAATAAACATAAAAATGTAAAATAAAGAAAATTGATAAGTGGCAAATATGTCATTAGCGGATGCCCTCAACATGGGAATCTTTAAAACCCATGTTTCAAAATGGCATCCAAATTTAATCAGATGCCCTCGATTGGGCATCATATATAGGATACTCAGGTTTCTTGATACGCCAAGGTATCTTACATTCCTACAAAACAAACGAAGTAATCTAAATACCCATTCTATAGGAATATTGGATTACCATGAAACAAACGGTTCCTAAATGAAAATGTGCTTACATATAGCATAGACACCCAATTTCAAAAAGGGCACAAACAAAATTTATAAGTTCAGTCATTGAATTTTCAAAGTTAGTCTATTTGGTCCCAAAACTTTAAAAAGTATTTAATAGATTTCCAAACTTTCAATTTTGTGTCTAATAAGTCATTGAACTTTTAATTATGTAACTAATTAGATCCATAAACTTTTAATTCTATGTCGAATAAGTCCATGAACTTTAAAAATGACTAATATGTCTTTAAGCTTTCAATTTTGTGTCTAATAGATCCCTAGCATATTAAATTTCTTTTAAAAGTAGTAGATCTGTTAGATATAAAGTGGTATTCTATGTTTACTGGCACCCTAAACTTTTAATTTTGTGTCTAGTAGATCCATGAATTTTAAAAAATGTTGAATAGATCAATGACCTATTTGACACACAATTGAAATTCAATGACCTATTTGATACAAAATTGAACGTTTAAATACTTATTAGACATGTTTAAATTCCATAAACCAAGTAAACACAAATTAATTGAAGTTTCAAAAACTCATCATATACTTTTTAAAGTTGAGTGACTAAATAGATACAAATATAAAAGTTGAGAGACTAAACTTTAATTTAACTAAATAATAATAATAAGTCTTCGTATTTGAAACACATGCAAGTCAAAGTAACAAACTAATATTAAAAAATATAAAAACAAAAACTTAGAATGTGGATTTGAAGAAACAATCCAATTCAACGGTCTATGATATGAAGCGCACATACAGAAAATTCAATTAATTTAGACACACAAAGTTCTTCAACTCGACCCATATTCACACCCCAAAAAAACTCCTCCAAGTGGAACCAATCCCAATTCAATTAAAACCCAACCCCAAAACCACTCCTTTTTCTCTCTGTTTTCTCTCAAAATTCTGTCTTCTTATCTAATTCTCTTCCAACCCCAGATGGTGTTAAATCTCCCCATCTTCATTTTCATTCTCATCTTCCTCTCGCCGGAAACACCCTCCTCCGCCGCCGTCGACCACCACTTCGAGGCCTGCCGCCGGCCCATGTCCTGCGCCGACAACCGGACAATTCAGTACCCATTTTACATCCAAAATCGCCAAGAGTCTTTCTGTGGGTACCCGGGATTTAAGCTGAAATGCCACCAAAACGGCCACCCGATCCTCCATCTCGCCGGCAGGGACCTTTTCGTCCGAAGTATTTCATACGAAAATCACTCGCTCCGGCTCTCCGACGACGCCGTTTTAACGCCCTCTGGGTGTAGACTTTTGATTGGAAATCTCTCTCTGCCTAACGAACCGTTCCGATTGGCCTCCGGCCAGGGCGAGCGCGAGATTTGCGGCAGAAAGGAAAGCCGGGGTGCGGCGGAGAGAAATGGGTTGGTGTTGGAATGGACGGCCGGTGAGTGTAGATTCTGCAACCAGAGCGGTGGGTTCTGTGGATTTGATTCTTCGACTCATTTTTTCAAGTGTTATTGTCCCGATCGGCCTCATGCTTTTCACTGTACTCCGCCGCCTCCGGGTTAGTTCCTTTTCCTTCTTCTTCACCTCAATGCTCCCTGCTTCTCTTCTTCACAAAAATCTTGCTTCTCAATAGATTGAACTTTATTTTCTTTTTTCTTCATTGGATGACAATATGGCTTAAATCCCATTTTGGTATCAGGAATTTTAGCCTTGTACTATCTAAGTCTCGAAAGTTTTTAAATATTTGTTTAATCTTTGGGTAGGCATTTGAATTTCTTTGTTTGACCAATTGAGTTGCATTTATTAAGTAATTCTTTGGTTAAAAAATACATAGGGATGAGAATTTGAATCTTAACGATATCTTGTCATTGTCGTAGGCAGTAAACTTCAGTAACTAAAAAATCTTGAAAGTTAGATGACTTAACAAGTTAACACCACTGGAATTTACTTATTTATTAAGTTTAATGCTAATATATAAACAATTTCATAGAAAATAGGCTGTGTACAAAAAAAAAAAAAAAAAAAAAGATTTTTATTTTATTTATTTTTTAATGAATTGGGTGGATTTGATTTACAGTGTGATTAAGCCAAAAGGTTTTCACATTTTTGGGTCAAATAATCATAAAGCTTCCATAAATGGCATTTGTATGTGTGGGGCCGGGGGCAAATGTGGATAGGATGTCAAGTTGCCTTGGCATTAATGGACTATCAATTAGAGTCGGCACTCTTTAATTAAAAGCATTTAGACTTTGTTTTTGTTTTGTTTTTTTAAAAGGTGCTCTTCGTACTTATCTTGTACGTGGCAATATTATTGGAGATTTTTTTTTTTTTATTTTAAATTCAACAACATTTGAAGGTGGGAGATTCGAAGCTATGACATTTTGGTCATAAATTCATACTTTGAATCAGTTGAGTTATACTCTTATTGGCCAATATTATTGTAGATCTTAGAAATAAATATCATATTTAAGAATTAAGGGATCATTTGAAGTGTAAGTTATGATAGTCTGGGTGTCTGTGGAATATTCTGCACCCAAACACAGATTATTATAATTTAGATTAAATAACTATGCATCCTAGACACAAATTCTATAACTCCACAAACTATTATAACTCACTCAGTGCTTCAAACAACCCTTGTGATTATTTTGAAAATTAAGAAATAAATATTATTTTTTCTACAATAAGTCAGCGAGATGAAATATTGAACCTTCAACCTTTAAGATAGTAATTGATGATCTTATCCATTGAACTATACTCGGATTGATAATATAGCTGAAGAATGTATATGCAACTTTGAAATGTTTAGAGCACTAACCAACGTAGAAACTCTTGCTTAAGAATAAAAATGGTTTTGATTTAATTAATCTTTTAGACACTGTTGATTTTTTTATTATGTTCATCATTTTAAAACCTTTTGTTTTATCTTTCATAACCATTCTATATATGTCAATTCAAATTTCAGTGAATAAGACATCGATTACTATCGCAAAAATTCATGGTTTGATCTACCACATCGTAATTGTACTAAAAAATAAAAAAACCCTTCTATATATGTAATAAATAAATAAATTATTTTGTCAACTACTTTTCTTTTTCTAATTTTCTTTTTAAGAAATATTTTCGAACTCGTAGAATTTGAGGTCGTTTTATTTGTAATCCTTTTTTTTTAAATAAAATATTCATTAAACAATTGTCTTTTATTATTATTATTATTACTCCATTAAAAGATACTGAGATACACTAAAATGAATATAGTTCAACTGACATAAAGTTTGTACCATCAACTTTGAGGTCAGAAGTTTGATTCCCCCACCTCACATATCTTAAAAAAAAAAAAAAAGATACACTCATTTGTTTGTTTATTTTATTTTAGGAAAAAATACATTTTTGATCCCTCAGTTTGCATACGAGTTTCTATCGAGTCCCTGAGTTTCAAAATTGAACAATCAAGTCCCTTAATTTGGTAAAATAGTTCAATTGAGTCTCTCCACATTAACAATAGTTAATTTTTTAACAGTTGCTGACGTGGCAGTTTTTAATATTAAAATAATGATTTTTGAAATAAAAATAATGATTATTATAGTAAAATAATAAAACTAAAAATTATTATAAAAAACCTCATTCTCTTTTCCCTCCCCTCCGTCGGCATTTGCTCGTCTTTTAAATTATTCTTTCTCTCTCTTCTTCAAACCTCTCTTCCTTCCTTTTCCCCTCCCCTCTCTTCCTCCCTCATCTTTCTTTTCTTCTTCTTCTTTTTTTCATTCTTCACATAAATAATAAACCGAATGGAACATGGAGTTACATCCAAATATGAAGAATCAAACAAATTAAACCCAAATCATTGCCCAAAAAAAAACTCCCAATCATCGGACTCCAATGAAAGCAACCCCAATGCCCAAAATCCCCACCACAATTGCCAAATCCCAACCTTCAAACCTGCAGCTCCGCTTGACGGAGCAACCACCAAACCCTCTGTAACGCCCGAAGTCAAGAGGGGTACATGAATGAACCGAGACCACATCCGAATGAGAGGAATCTTGAGGCTATGCAAGGCATGGTTAGAGAAAGGCTTAAAACAATTGATAGATACTAGCTATACCGGCCAACAATATGCACCTTCATTTTCGGTGGCTCAATCATAAAAACTTCAAAGTTAAGTGTGCTTGTCTCGGAGCAATCCTATGTTGGGTAACCTCCTAAGAATTTTCCTATGAAGCATATGAGTGAGGACAAAGCATGCTAAAATGACCCGTGTTGGTTTGTGGGGACAGTCTTCACTCTCGCAAGCAGCTCTAGACAAGTAGGTAGCGTGGTCAGGCTATGAGGGATGCAGGGGAATGCTGGGGTCGTTAGGTGCCGAATCCAATTTCCAAATCCTGGGCCTGTAGCGTTACACCTCGATCTTCGCTAGAGAAGGTGTCGGAGAGACGCCGATGAACCTGTGGCGAGGAGTCATGATGATGACGACCATCTTTTGGCCCTGCTCGCAATGACCCTTTGCTCCACTGGTGAAGTAGAATGGACTAGGCTTCTGATTTCCGATTTCCTCCGCAGTTCTTTCTTCTTCTTTTTCATTTTGTAGCTGCTAGATCTGGGTAAATTTTAGGGGAGCTGAAGAGGCTAGTGGCGGTTGAGACGGGGTTAGAGGCGGCGGAGTAGAAGGTGATATACAGAAGGAGAAAGGGAAAATGAGGAGTATTTGGAGGCTTGTGGACTGAAAAACAAACCTGAAAAATTAAAAAAAGAAGAATAAGAAAAGATAGATGAGGGAGGAAGAGAGGGAAGGGGATGGGAAGAAAGAAAAAAAAAGAATTTAAAAGACGTCGGTGCCAGATTCCTTTGAACGTTGGCGACAAAGGGGAGAAGGGAGAGGGGAAGGAGAAGGAGAAGATGAAGGGAATTTTTTAATAATTATTTTTAGTTTTATTATTTTATAATAATAATAATTATTATTTTAATATTAAAAAACCCCACATTAGCAATTTGTTAAAAAATTAACGGCGGTTAATGTGGAGGGACTCAATTGATCTATTTTATCAAGTTAAGAAATTTGATTATTCGATTTTGAAATTCAAAGATTTAATAAAAACTTGCATTCAAACTGAATAACCAAGAAAGTATTTTTTTTCTTTTATTTTATTATATTAAAAGGACTCTTGAAAAAACAAGAGAAAAAGGACATCCAGGCAATTGTTTGGCCCGGTTTCGAAGAGCCCATTCCTCGCTGCCATTTCTGTGTGCCCCAACATTTACGTGCATTTACTGTTTTTAATCTTATTTATAAATTATATATGGTTAAAAAACACATTTCATCCACAGTTTCATTGAATTAGTAATTTAGGCCCCGTTTGATAATCATTTGGTTTTTGAAAATTAAGCCTATAAATATCATTTTCATCTATGAATTTCCTTATTTTGTTATCAACTTCTTACATATGTTTTCAAAAACCAAGCTATGTTTTGGAAACTAAAAAAAATAGTTTTCAAAAATTTGTGTTTGCTTTTAGAATTTGGCTAAGAATTCAAATGCTTCCTTAAGAGAAATGAAAACAATGTTAGAGAAATTGAGAGAAAACAAGCTTAATTTTCAAAAACTAAAAACCAAAAACCAAATGATTATCAAACGGGGCCTAGCTTTTAAAGTACAGTATCCACATTTTCATTGAACAAGCATATCACGATTTAATCCATTTAGTTTAAACTTTGTGAAATTTTAATCCCAAACTTTTTCACCACCACTCATAGAATGACAATCCTTTCCATGTCTCACTTTTTTCTTTTTTTTTTTTTTCATGTTTTGTCAAATTAATCTGTCGTGAAAAAAACATGTTAAAGTGCAATGAGGTCCGACATGATATCCACTCGAATCTCATGTGTACAAAATGAAAGTTATGCATGGATAAAAAAAAAAATGTTGGGTGAGTCAAATTTAGGAGTTTACTACGTCAAACTCATATTATACTCTAATAGGAATTTTTATGACGAATACTAAATTATTATAAATTTTAAATTATACAGAGAGTGTCCCTCTCTTAAGTAGATCTATCCAAGATCTAAGTAGAGTAAGCCTTTAATTTTTCTTGACTTAGTCTTTGACGTCCTTTCATATATCCTTAGCATGAGACACAAGGTGGTGAATGAGTGCGCAGCATGTAGGAATCTGTTAAATAGTTCATGTTAAATATTGATCATATTGTTACATACTAAAGTTCAATTACGAAGGTCTCATTCAAAAACTATTTGGTTTTTTATTTTTAAAAATTAAGTTTATAAACACTACTTTCACCTATGATTTTTTTTTTTTGTTATTTACTTTTTACAAATGTTTTCAAAATTCAGACCAAGTTTTGAACACTAAAACAAAATTGTCTTAAAAACTTTTTATTGTATTTGAAATTTGGCTAAGAATTCAAATGATTTATTAAGAAATATGAAAACTATGGTAAAGAAATTGTGAGAACAACAAGCACAGTTTTCAAAAACAAAAAAGTCAAATAGTTATCAAATGTGACTTAAATTATTACAAATTTAAATTAAGTAGACTAAATCATTAGTTAATAACATTGAAAGCTCTAAATTACTATTCCAATAAAAGTACAGTGTGGTGCGTTTTTTTTTTTTTACATTTCACTTTTTTTTTCTTGGTGAGAGATGATGTTTGAAACCTTACCTAGCATGAGAGGTACAAATACACAACATAAAGTTGTGTGTATACTATAAATATAATTATTTATTGCTAATCAAAATCTAGTTTAGTTGATAAAGTATCGATTAATGTCTTAGAAGTCATAGTTTAATAACAAAACAAAATATATTTATTTATTGTTAACTATTTTCAAAGTGGCAAAACAAAACAAAAAATTTATTTATTGATTAAATTTTACCGGCTCTTGACTATAGTATTTAATATACATAAATCGTTGTCTCAAAAAAATATACGTTAAGCACGAACGAAACAATATAAAATCTCATTTTCTAACAGTGAATTAACTAGAAACAAAACCTAATTCGAATATTATTATTTTTTAAATGAAATTCAAATTTCTACGAACAAAATGGGAACGGGGTTAAGTTAAACACATCCCAAGTTCTTGGAAAAAGAAAAAAAAAAAAACAACGATCAACAAAGCTCATTGTGAGAAGAAAATCACACCTGAATTCCGAACTGAGACGGAAACTTGTGAATCTCTCATTTGTAAAGCCGCCGTGAAATCCACAGTCGTCTTCTTTCCTAATCACCGGCGAAGAAACGGGAGAGATTTTGATGGCTTCTTATGAAACTCGAGCAGTTTCTTCGTCGGCCACGACCATGAGAGCTGCGAGTCTTCATCGTTTTCTTCTTCAACTCAACTCTCTGATTTTCCCCTGTTGATTTTCTCAGTTACGTTCTTCCCATTCACACTGTTACATTCTGGTCATCTTACGATTCTCTATTTCGTAATGTGCGAAAAATTCGGTCATAGACGCGTACTATCCGTCCTCTGTTTTCTACTACTAATATCTGACTTTATTGTGCGGCCGGTTCATCTCGGGCGACGACTTCTGACTATAGAGAGCGATAGATAGAAATAGAGATAGCAATTGCTAGGGTTTGGTTAACCTTAGGCCACGAATGACGAAACCGTCATTTAATTATCGCCTCAATTTTTGAATGTTCAAAAGAGAGAGATTATGAAGAGTCAAAGAGTCAAGTCTATGTAATGGCTGGTCAATTGGGGGAAATTTTGGATCATCGAACCGCATTTTCCTATTGTAAATTTCTGGAGGATGACCCCACCTTCGGCCCGTTTCTTGGAGACTTCCATACCTGGCTTTTATCGCAGTTTGGGATTTGGGACGAGTTCAACATGAAAAACCTAGAAATCATAAACAACTCGGAGAGGTAGATTTGGAGATCGAGGTGGGTTTTCTGGTAATATGAATATCGAATTCCATATGGCGTTATTCTTTTTCTTCATGTTGTCCTTTGTTCTCTCTCATCTAGTAGCACATCCTTTGGCTCGGAATGATACCGGTTTCGTTCATCCAGATTGCCCCCCCTTCTTATGTGGAACTTTGGGCTTCATAAGATTCCCTTTTAACAACGAAAATCTCACTGATTGCGGATTATACACGGTTAAACACTGCACAACACAGCCAAAAATCCAGCTGAAACGTGAAAGAGCACTATGGTTCGATGTTGTTGGCATATCTCAGGCTAATGTCATCCATATCAATGACGCAGAACTTCAAAAGCGAATAAACTCTCGCGATTGTTCTATTCTGGACGATCTTGCTCTTCCAACGTCTCTTTCATCTTCTTTATCCTCAGCTAATAATATTACTTTGTATAATTGCACAGAGAATCCTAAAGATGCTATTCCTCTTTTCATCAATAAATTTAGCTGCCCTGGTTATTACACATATCTCAACTCTAGTACTTCGCCCAAATGTCCTGCTTCCAAGTCTGAAATTTTAGTTCCAGTTCTCCCGGTTGGTCGCAATAATTCAGCTGTTGAGTTTACTGCTAATTTCCAACTTCAAGTGACCATATCTAGACAATGTTATGAATGTTTTAGTAAAGAAGGCCAATGCTCGGATACCCAAGGACAATTTGTCTGTAACGAGGGAAAACCAAGAAAAGGTATTGACTTTTATGTAAAAGTCCAGTAAACTGTGCTTTAGATTATTTGGATTAGGTTTTTCGATTTCTTTGTGAGTTACAATTTCCTAGTTTCTACTCCGTTTTCCCGTCTCTGTTTCCTCCTATATTTACTGGAAATGGGTATTGGTTTCAGATGTGTTTTTGAAGTTTGTTCATGTGCATGATCTGTACTTTGAAGAACAAAAGCTGGATTATTCTGCAATGAATGGTTATGAGTTCGAAACTAACACCATTCTTTTTCATTGCTATTGCAGATGAACGTACGAAGCGCTTGTGGATAGCACTAGGTGGGGTAACTTTCTTTAAGAACTTTTAATTCTTGTCCAAATTTGCTATAAGCTGATATCATCTAGACTCTGTATGTAATGCAATGCAACTGTTATCGGAAATATCTCTTCAATATTATTTAAACTTTTTTCTCCTCCACCTTCCCAGAAGAAATGCATCTATGCATGTTAAATTATGAGAATGCTATAGGAAACCTATCGAATTATTCTTAAAATGTTGAAACTCACAGTTCTATTTTTCGTACTAAAATTACGAGCTAACTTCCTTCATCCTTGTTACCTCTTAGTTGTTTGTCAAAAATGACGGAAATTCTGACCGCAGTCCACCCCTCCCTTTGTCTTCAGGTGCTGGAGTCCCAGGTGTAATTCTGCTTATGTTATTATTTGCTCTTTGGTACCGCAGAAAAAGGCGTGCTGCTCCAAACATCCTAACAAGGAATATATCTTGTGAACCCTACTCAAAATTCGACCTGGAAGATGGTGGCGTGTGTTTTGAAGTTCCCGTTTTTTCATATGTCGAACTTGAAATGGCCACTAACAAATTTGATCGTGATAAAGAACTTGGAGATGGGGGTTTTGGAACCGTATACCATGGTAAAAGAAAAACACTCTTCTTTTTACTCACTTTTGTTGAATTGTGTAAGGGAGCGTATGAAAAAATTCCATTAAAAACTCTCATCTGGTCTCAACCTTGATTTTTCACCCAACTAGGGAAACTCCATGATGGCCGGGAAGTTGCTGTGAAACGCCTTTATCAACAAAACTATAGACGAGTAGAGCAATTCATGAATGAGGTTAAGATTCTCACCCGCCTTCGCCATAAAAATCTCGTCTCCCTATATGGATGTACTTCAAAACGCAGTCGTGAACTTCTCCTTGTTTATGAATTTGTCGCAAATGGTACTGTTGCCGATCATCTCCATGGCGAACAAGCAAGTTCTAGCTTGCTCACATGGCCAATTCGGATGAGCATTGCCATTGAAACAGCATGTGCTCTAGTTTATCTCCACGCTTCAGATATCATTCATCGCGATGTGAAGACTACTAACATTCTCTTAGACAATAATTTTGCTGTCAAAGTTGCTGATTTTGGGATCTCTAGACTATTCCCAAACGATGTTAGTCATGTCTCAACTGCACCTCAAGGGACACCTGGTTATGTTGATCCCGAGTATTACCAGTGTTATCAGCTTACAACCAAGAGTGATGTTTATAGTTTTGGTGTTGTCTTAATCGAGCTTATATCGTCAATGCCAGCTGTTGATATAACAAGGCATCGGCATGAGATTAATTTATCTAACTTAGCTGTGAACAAAATTCTAAGACAGGAAATTGACGAGCTGATTGATCCATGCCTCGGGTATCAATCAGATGAAAACGTTCGACGGATGATATTGGCAGTGGCTTGGCTAGCTTTTCTATGTCTGCAGCAAGACAAGGAAAGGAGACCTACAATGGAAGAAGCGCTGGAAACTTTGAAGAGGATTGAGAGTGGGGAAGAAAGTGAGAATTTGCAGGATAAGAGTGCAGTGTTGAAGAGCTTTGATCCAGCTCCTTCTCCAGAGTATGATGAGGTTGAGTTGTTGAAGAATAAGAGGCAGCTGTTGTCCCCTACTTCTGTTGCCGATAAATGGATCAGCTCAACTTCATTTGTCAGTGCTTCTACTTCAATGTCATCTATTTCCTAATTCTTTTTTTTTTTTCTTTTTATTTTAGTTTAATGATAGAAGTTGAGATTATGATAATGTAGGAAGAAATAAATCATTTAGCTCCTTTTAAAAAACAAACTATAATAATGTTTCATACATGTATATGTGAATGATTTTTTGTAACTATATACAGGGTAGGGAATGTACATAAGAATTATTGAAGAGTCATTCAGCTGTACAAACAATGTTATACTTTTTTCTTTTTCTATTTTTTTTTTTTTTTGGATTCTTGAATTGGATATTGGGCCAAACTTGGGCTTGTATTTTTTTGGGCCTGGCAGCCCAATTATAAGACTGTAGCATTGACCTGAATTTTTGTGTCTTCATTGAATGGAAAAGCAATCTGCAAGTGGTCAGAGATTTATTGGTTATTTATGCCTTGTGTACTGCATAACTATAGGACCATTCCTCCAATGGAAGGGACCATTCTTTCAAATTTTTTATTGACAAATTTTATTTTAGTACTTTTAACTTTTATGTTTGTTCTATTTCTATCTTTTTAGATTTAAATCCTATTCTAGTCCTGAATTTATAAATTTATTTTATCTTTTTCACCATGGAAAAATGATCTCTATGTTTAATAGGCATACCCTTTCAAACATTATAGATAGAAAGAAAAACTTCTGTTTCTGTTGTTTTGGTATCTCTCTATGAAACCATGTTCTTCAAAGAGTAATATTTTTGTCATTTAGTTTCTTTTTCTTGAGTTCAAGGAATTAATTGTAATTTACTTCTAGGAATCATGTGATTTATTTATTTTTGGAAGCCCACTCTCAAGGACATTGATGAGATTTTTTTTTCTTTTCACTTTTAATTAATTTTGAATTTGAAAATGAGGATGGAGACTTTCAACTCTAACTTGAGAACTTTCTTTAATCTTAATAAAAATGTGTCGATTTAAATTCGTCCTTTCTTGATAGTTTTTTGTTTTTTTTTTCTTTCGAAGAGATGTATTGTTTTAATAGGTTGGAAATTGATTCATGATGGGGAATTTGCTGCACTTGGATAGTCTTCTCATCTCTGTCGCATCTCACCATTTTAATACCTTTAGGACTTGGGAATCTAGAAAGATATATGTTTGGTGTTGATTAATTGATGTAATTTATAACCATATATATGTCCACATTCACTACATGCTATTGGAGTTTTTTTTTTAATATAATATTTACATTATACATTTTTTTTTTTTAAAACATGATATTATATCTATTTGAGTAATTTTGATTTTTTTTTGTAAAGAATTTGATTGGTTGTTGGTTTGTTTTAAGATAATATTTTGAAATATAAGTTTTTTTTTCCTTCTTTTGTCCTATGTTTTTTATATTTATGTCGAAGAAAAATACGTTTGATAACGTTCTTTTTCTTACACAATAGCAATTTCACTTATCTTGTAATCAATCAACTCAAAAGACAAGTTCAAAAAAAAAAAACTGTTTTTTCTTCATATAAAAAAATGTTTTAATTTTTAAAAAAAAAGAAATTAAAAAAAAAATCGTTATCGAGCCCGATCTACATTGGAAGGAAGAAGAAAAGGAATAATAAATAAAGTTGATTCCCCAATCCCTAAGCTGAAGTTGGAAAATAGAGTCAAGTGGTCCAAAGATAATGAAGGAGAAGGAAAATGAAAGGCCAAAATGAAGAGAGAGAGAGGTCATTTTAATGTGTACTGTAATCCACAAAACAAATTGCAAAAAACACACATACTTTGATTTGGTCATTGCTGCTTTCATTTGGGGACATAATCAGACTTTCAAGTCCTTTTCCACATCAACTCCCAACTCTCATCCACATACTTCTTTCTTTTCTATATATTAAAACTCCCAAAACTTTTTTAAAAAATATGGTGGGTTTTTTCCGTATCAACTAGTAGTTATTAGTACGTCAGCTATGTGTCACGTTGTGTTAATTCATCTAAAATATGTTAAATGGACATGTCATGTAAGCATTTCTAAAATAGTGTTAACAACATAGGCTAAATAAAAGTATAGTTCGCCAACATGAGCATAACTCAACTGATATAAAATATGTATCATTGACTGGTTAGAAGCTCGAATCTCCCACCTCACATGTTGTTGAACTAAAATAATAATAAGTATAATTGAAAGTTTATTATGTAACTATATAACTTTTTATTTGTCAACTTGACGATAGCTCAACTGGTTGCATATATTAGAGCTTAGAGGTTTGGATCCCTCAACCTAACATGTTGTTTAACTCAAATTAAAAAAAAAAAAATTATACTTTAAAGACTAACAAATGCATTGTCCAAAATACAAGGACTAAATTCACAATCTAATATTTAATGAAATATAATGCACCTGAAATTGTCTTTTGAGCGTAACGTAGATTATAGTGAAATTGTGTCTCGAAACTATTATATTATAGTTTTTAGAAAAAAAATTATTTTTGTAAATACTTATTAAAATAAAATAAAAAATTTAAAACTTATCCTTCTTTCTAATAAGCTTTAAGTATGCATTATTTAGTAAAAATCTGCCTTCTTTCTTTTTTATTTTTTTTATTTTTCATTATTATGAAGTTTTTTTTAGTTCACTTATAAAGTTTTTTCTTTGGTTTGTGAAACAAATATCTATCTATCTATGTATGATTGTTTTTGGGTTTAATTTGGTCACAATTGTCTTTTCAGAGTGTTTTCAGTTTTGTACAAATGGAGCAACTTGGTTGAGATATGTGTGATCACAAACATACCACAATTTATTATTTTTTTTGGAATTTTTGGCAAAATGGTCCCCAAAAATTATGAGTTTAATGAACCAAAAAAAAAAAAAAAAAAAAACCATTCTGATTTATCATTTATGTGCCCTCTGTTGACAGAAAATTATATTTTAAAATTTTTTATCAAAACAGTTTATATAATATTTATAACTGTCCATTCTTGAATATTTTTTCAAAATAAAAATTAGAAATAAATCATGACATTTCACATGTTATATTTACAGATTTAGAGATTATGATATATTTGAATAAAAAAATGAAAATTAAATATTATATCAAACGAAAAATGTGTGAGGCATTGACATAGGATACCTGAGCAATAATATAAATTGAAAATAGAAACCCCCCAATTAGGGCTAAAATTTGCATCTAATTGAGGCAATTATTAAGCTATGTATTAGACCATCACATGCTAATCTACCTAATTAATGAAAATTTTATATTATTCAATCCAAATTTTAATTTTATACGATAAAAGTTACTCTTACTTACTTAATTCCAAGTGAAAGAAAATAAGTCTAATCCATGTGCTAACTGCTAATCACACCTTTTACTTCTCGTAATTTGTGACCTTTTATTTATTAATCAAAAGCTAAACTTTTTTTATTTTTTATTTTTATTTTTACCTATTCAACCACTGTCATTATCTGTTCACTTTTAGCAATATTTCTATATGATCAAACTGACAATGCTACATAATTAAGTATTTCAACAGTGTAACTAAAATATGTTTTATTTGAATTAGAGTCCATTCAAGAGATGATAAATATATAATCTTTTTATATATAGCTATCCATTTCTTAAGTCTTTAACTTTATATTAAAAATAGTAATCAACATTTGATGTAGGCCCTATTTGATAACTATTTGATTTTTAGTTTTTGGTTTTTAAAAATTGTGCTTGTTTTCTCTCAATTTCTCTACAATGATTTCTTTCTTTATTAAGAAAACATTTGAATTTCCAACCTTTTTTTTTTAAACTACTTTTTTTTTTTTTAGTTTTCAAAATGTGGGTTGTTTTTGAAAACATATGTAAAAAGTAATAAGAAAACATTGAAACTCATAGGTGGACGTAGTGTTGATAGGCTTACTTTTTAAAAATTTAAAAATTAAAAATTAAATAGTTATCAAACGAGATCATAGTTATTGAATTTTTATTTCAACAAAGTGTTTTAAAAACTAAAAATACACAAAACAACAAATAGATAAAAAAAAAATAATAATAATGTGATTTCTTTAGTTGGATTTAGTCCATCAACTTCATCATATATTGTAATTTAATTTGATGATTAATTTGGTCGACTTCATTGACTTTGATTGGATAGTCGCTAACATAAACATAATTTATCAATTAAAACATATATCCTTTCTCAAACTCACAAATCTCTACCCTCTCGTTTATTATACTAATAAAAAATTATTTGGTGGTCTAGTTAGATTTGAAAAAAAAAAAGTTAATAACCAACTAGAATATATCTCAATAGATAAGATATCTGTCATTGCTAAAATCTAGTCACAGGTCTATGTTAGCTTCGTAGTCGAAGTGACAAACTGAGGCGTTGAGCTATCTTGCAAAGGAGATACTCACACTGGTGTGGTGTTGTACCTAAAATGTTATAATGCTTAAGTTAATGTTTAGACTGAGTGTCGAGCTAAGAATAATATTGCATACTACTTTAGTGAGATGAAGTATCTTCTATTTATAGTGTTCTTCACTGTCCAAGTCCATACCTTGATATGACAACGAATAGATGGCAGAAGCCTCAACTTGGTTTGTACTGAGCTCATTAGGCTGATTAGCCTTACTACTCTCTAAGTGTACCTCTTGATCGACTCGACAAGACTCTGCGAGCCTTGTCAGGATCTTTGTATCAAGTGCGATCTACATGGTTCCTGATAGGCTACATGGGCCATGGGCCATAGTTCTCTTATCATACTCATAACAATATCTATTCGTTCTTAAAGTTTAAGGTATAGTTTTTTTTTTAAAAAAAAGTCAGTTTGACGCCAAATAGTAATTAAACTTAATTATGATTTATAAAATATTAAATTATCAACTTTGCTTAACTCAACAGATATATACTCATTTCTTTTAAAGTTATAGGCTCAAATCTTTCATTTTCAAATTTGTTATACTCAAAATAATAATAAAAATAAAAAATAAAATATTAAATTAACAATGTTGTTTACGTGGGAGATTAGAGGGAAAAGAAATATGAGTGGCAGTGGCACGTGCTAGGTGAAGTCCTTGAGATTTCCACATCATTGTCGTGCGAACAGAAAAACATGCAAACTTTTTTCTCACACGTGTCAGCTTTTTTACTGTTTTAGAAAAACCGTACCATGCAAACCCTTTTCCCAAGCTTTTCCAAACAAATTAACTTTACTTAATGAAAAATAAATATTAATAACAATTAAATTCTTTAAATAATAATGATAAAAATAACAACAATGAAATTGAAAACACATAATATTAACTTTAAAAGGGTCATCATTCCATCAACTATTTCTACCCCCACTCCACGTGCAAAGGGAAAGAGGTCAGATATCCAAAAAGAAAAAGTTCATTTTTTTTTTCTCTTCTTTTAAATCTTATTTTTCCATACAGGCTCACAAGATATTGTGTTTAAAAAAAAAAATTGAATGAAACCGATTTAACAAAATTATCAACGAAAATTTTAGAATGCCTTAAAACTCAGAATCAATATAACATTTAGCTTAAATGTTTTTTTTTTTTATCTTTTTAATTCAATAAATCGTGGAAGTAGAAATTCAAACCTATAACTTTTTTGTCGAAATTATTTATTAACAAAGTAGATACATAAATAGAAAAAATTATTTGTAGTTTGTAATTTACTATCCAACAATGTTAAATTACTAAGTTTAGTTCCCAAACTTTCAGGTTTGTGCTATTTGGTCTTTGAAATTTAAAAATATCTAATAGATCCATAAACTTTCATATTTGTGTCTATTTGGTCCATGAACTTTAAAAAGTATCTAATAGATCCTTAAATTTTCAATTTTGTGTCCAACAGGTCCTTGAATTTTCAATTTTGTGTCCAACAGGTTCTTGAATTTTCAATTTTGTGCCTAATGGTCAATTCATGAATTTACAGGACCTATTCAACTTTTTTTTAAAATTCATGAATAACTAGATACAAAATTGAAAGTTTAAGGTCCTATTAAACATAAAATTCAATTTTATATCTAATAGATCAGTTAATTTTTGAAAAATTTGAATATATCAAGGGCCTATTAAATACAAAATTAAAAGTTTAGAGACTTATTAGACATTTTTAAAATTAAAAGTTTAGAGACTCTATTAGTTATTTCTAAAGTTTTGGGAAACACAAAATTGAAAGTTTAGGGACCTATTAAACATATTTTAAAGTTCATGGACCAAATAGATACGAACCTAAAAGTTTAGGAACTAAACATGTAATTTAACCTAAATAAAAAATCAAAGGTGCTATTAACATAAGCATTATTGGATTCTCTTTTCTTTGTTTGGAAGAAAACCATTAGTGGATTCTATTTGATATAACAAAACAAAATAAAACCATTGTTTCTAAACAGATGGCATGATTAAAGATTTTAAGAATATTTGTACAGTGCTCAAATAATGTTGTACCAAGTTTTATTAAATCAAATGATTGAACAAATATATTCATCAATATTATGATTCGAGTATTGAAATTATCAGCAAACGTCATGGATTCCATTCGCATTGATTTTTCATTCAAACTCTGTGTGTTCCTTTCTGGTAAGCCAACCCTGTACAACACAAAAACCAAAATTGAAATTTTTTAATGCGTATTTCTATTTCACTCTCTGCAACAGTTCTTCCAATCAATTGTGTTTCTTGGATGAGAAAAAGGAGAGTGGAAGGGAAACTGACTTTTGGATGAGAGAGAAATCAGAAATGTTTCCATTGCTTTTACAGCAAAGCCACTTTCTCCATCACTTTCCCAGTTCAGATATAAATTATTATAGTTCATCTTGAAAGAAAAAAAACCATTTTAAGTACCTGGAAAATGCCCAAATTCCATATCCAACAAAGGGTACTCTGAAATTTAAAGGGGAGGAAAATGGCGAGAAGCTGATCTGGGTTCTGCCCAAAAATCTTAATTGTTTTATTCTAATGGAGTATCTTTGTGGGGATCTCTTCCATTTCTAAAGAATTTCGAGGTTCTAGATTTGTGATCTTTTACAGTTCATTCCTCGTCATCTCTACGCGTTTCCCCTTTTTCTTTTCGTGTCGATTTCTTTCTCTTCTTCGTTGGGTTCTTTCTTTATGTCTTAATCAGATCTGTTCTCGACCTTCCTTCGCGCGACACGCCGCAAGACATTCTGGGGTGTAATTCACATTCTTCTTTCTCTTGTCTGATTGGATCTTTGTCCTCTGTTTGTTTGCTCTGCAAATTCTCCATTAAACTAATTTCTAGTGAAGTTGAGGAATATCTCTGAAATTTGCACTTAGAGTTACTTGGGTTTTTCGAGTTGAGCGAATTTTGGTCTGCTGTTTTCTTGTGGGAGTGTAAATTGGATCAAAATCTTGGGGCCTAAGGGCTGAGAGGGCTAGTTTTTATTTGGAGTTCCAATGGCTTCCAGAGAAGGGAGGCGTCGTCATCACCATCATCACAATCTGGTGCCTCTTGCTGCTTTGATCAGTAAAGAGGTGAGGAATGAGAGATTGGAGAAACCGACTGTAAGATATGGGAATGCAGCGCAGTCTAAAAAGGGGGAAGATTATTTTCTCATGAAAACTGATTGTCAGCGAGTTCCTGGGAACCCTTCATCCACTTTCTCTGTATTTGCTGTAAGTTCTCTTACTCTCTTTCTTGTTTTTGATGAGTTCAATTTCATGAAAGTCTTGGTGTATCTGTTAATTTGAAGCCATTATCTAGTAACTGGTTCATTTGTTCTTGAGGAAAGTCTTGAACATGAGTTTGGTTTTCTGTTTGGATTGCTCTGGTTATTTTGTGATTGAGCGGTCTTTTTTCCTGAACTTCAAAAGTTTCATTAGATTTTGCAAATGGGTTCTGGAGATTTCCTGTCTCAGTTTCATATGTCAAGTTTTCAATTGGTTGTAGTTGATCTTGAGAGAAACTTTTTCAAATCAGCCCTTCTGATGGATGTTGCTGTTTTTTGGAATTTATACGATCTTATAGATGGTATCTCTTGAGGATTGGAATTAGGATTTTCTCTTGCTTTTTCTGTTGGCTGGGTAGTTTTCATGTTGATCACTGTTTGCTTCTACTGCCTTCAGATATTTGACGGACACAATGGAAATGCTGCAGCAATTTTCACGAGGGAACATTTGTTGAGTCATGTCTTGGGGGCGCTTCCCCGTGGCCTCGGGCAAGAGGAGTGGCTTCAAGCTCTACCACGAGCATTGGTTGCTGGATTTGTGAAGACAGACAAGGAGTTTCAAAGCAGAGGTGTGGGAATTGTTCACTGCCCTCGACGATTGGTCATTTGGCAATAGTTTATTCTCTTTTTCAATGGCCTTTCTTGTTAGATCAATACTTTCTACTGTCTGATCTGTAATCATTCTTTGATGCCGATGCAAAATGTTTTACAGGTGAAACTTCTGGAACTACAGCTACGTTTGTAATCATTGATGGATGGACAGTGACGGTAGCATCGGTTGGAGATTCCCGGTGTATTTTAGATACTCAGGGTGGTGCTGTCTCTGCTTTAACGGTTGATCATAGACTTGAAGAGAATGTTGAAGAGTATGTTCCTTTTTCAAATCCAACGCTATCGTTTTCCCGTTGAATTGTGCTAACTGGCTGCGTGATTTTGGGTTCAATGCAGGAGAGAACGTGTAACTGCAAGTGGTGGGGAAATTGGAAGATTAAGCATTGTTGGTGGTGCAGAGGTGAAGCAAGTTTAACTGTTGGCCAAATAAAAGCATTCTATGAGTTTAAAGACTGTTGTTTAATTTCCATTGTATATTTGCTTGAATGTTACAGATCGGCCCGCTCCGATGTTGGCCAGGAGGCTTATGCCTTTCTCGATCAATTGGAGACATGGATGTTGGAGAGTTTATAGTTCCAATTCCATTTGTGAAACAAGTAAAGGTATTGATATAATTCTGATTTGCGACTACTCTCGTCGGAATATGGTAATCCCATTTTTAACATCTCTAATATACTTGTTTGTCTTAAAGTTATCAAATGCTGGTGGGAGGCTTATAATTGCTTCTGATGGCATCTGGGACGCCCTATCGTCAGATATGGCTGCAAAGTCCTGCCGTGGACTACCGGCCGAGCTTGCTGCTAGGCAAGTTGTGAAGGTAATTTAAGCGACCTTCATATCGAGATTTCTGTGATTGGAAATTTTTCTTTCCAGCATCTTTTCTTCTTTATTCAATGGTTTGAAGTTTCATTTCCATGATCTCTTCAGGAAGCCTTAAGAACAAGAGGCTTGAAAGATGATACAACCTGCATAGTTGTAGACATAATTCCTCCTGATAATTCAGCACAGTCTTCCCCTCCTCCAAAGAAACAGAGCGTACTGAAATCTCTATTATTCAGGAAAAAGTCTCACAGTTCTAATAAGCTATCGAAGAGGCTATCAGCTATCGGTTTCGTGGAGGAATTATTTGAAGACGGCTCCGCCATGCTGGCTGAAAGGTTGGTTTTTCCTTTCTGGGTTTTTTGTTTATCTATTCATTGTTCTTTCTTATTAAAATTTACCATTCAAATGTGAACAACAAATACAAGTTTAGACGAACTAGAACTATAATGGAAGATCAATCTATTGAAATCAGTCAATCATTAGACCATGGACTTTTGAGTTTCTAGAGGCATTGTCAAAAATAGAATCTGATTAGAAATGGTTAATGTCACTGCACTGCAATCCAGAGTTTTTCACTAGAGAGATGCACAAACTAAACAAATTAACAAAACGGGTTCGAGATAAATGATTCTCCGAAGAACAAAGTCTCTTCCTCATGACTGCATGTTAACTGGTGCGTCCGCGTCTGTGTCTACATCTACGACAATGTCCTAGAACTATTGGTTCGATTAACGGATCATTATAACTTGTTTGGTTGCTAATTTTGGTTGATATGCTTTAGTTAGAAAGATGAGTTAAGTGATATGTTCGTATGTTGCAGGCTTGGATCTGTAGAGTTGAGTGGATCTGGACATGGCACACCCAGCCTATTCACTTGTGCTGTATGTCAAGTAGATCTTGCTCCCAGTGAGGGCATCTCTGTTCATGCTGGTTCCATCTTCTCCACCAGTTCAAAGCCATGGCAGGGGCCTTTCCTGTGTGCCGATTGTCGTAACAAGAAGGACGCCATGGAAGGAAAACGTCCGAGCGGGGTGAGAGTGGCGTAGATTGATCACTTCATTTATTATTAACTCCTCAATTCTTTCTCTTCTTTGGATCTACTTCGACGGGGCAAGTAGCTCGTTACAGATATAGTAAGCAAAGTGTTTGTAAGATGAAAATTTGGTGGAATTGAATAGGAAGATGTTTAAGGAGTGCCCATTATAAAGTAAGGAAGAAGACCTGAAGTTGGTAGGAGCCAGAAGTAAATAGCTAATTATTGAAGCTAAGCTAATGTTGAAATGAGACTTTGACTAATCCAGAAATTGAAATTTGTGTCTGTATATTAGAAAGCTCATTTTTTTTGTTTGTGAATCAAAGTTTATAATCTTCCCCTTCTGCTTACAATTAGCGAGACACTGTTTTATCCTGGTATTGAATGATATAAGTTTATTTATTTATTTAATGCGTCATTTTTGTTTCTGAGTAAATTTGTAAGTTGGGCCGAGATATGGGCCGCGATAATGGGCTTTTTTTAAAGAAAGCGGGCTGATTACTGAATCAAATCAAGGATGGGCCTAAGGCGTTGGACCACCAAACGAGAAGCAACCAACCTAATTTAAAGTAATTTTGAGTTACAATTTTTAAATATTTGTATGCCATGCATGGATTATTATCGTGCAAAGAAAAAAAAAGTTTAGAAATAGGGGATAATGGAAGCAAAAGAAGTCAAGAAGTTGGTTATTATAAGCTGAATCATCATTGATATTTTAGATTAATATAAAGGTGACATTGTTCACTTGAATGAATGATTATCAATCATATGCATTCTTGTATAATGTATCTCTTTTTTTTCCCTTGATGGTTACGTTTAATTAGAAAGGTATGATTCATTTTAAAGGTAGATGGTTTGATTCACAACTCTTATAATGGTTGAACTCAAAAAAAAAAAAGAAATTATGAATTCATTTGAATCTAATGACTTAGATTTTGGTCCATTTTCAGTCTGGGCTAGTATTTTCAGTTTTGGTCCATTTTAATCTATATACCTTCACCTTTTGTCCAATTTAGTTCCTATAACTTCAAAAGGTTTATTTTGCTATTTGTACTTCTAAAAAGTGATCACTTTGTTCCCTATCTACAAAATCCTAACAAAAGTTTTATTCACAATAAAAATCATTTAATACAAAAATATGACAATATATTAAGACATTTATAAAGTGTAGTGTACTAAAATTAGGATTTAAAAATTGAGATAAAAAGGGGAATAAAAAGACTACTCATTTTTTTACAAAAAATACAAGGACCAAAATGAGTTTTTTTTTTTTTTTTTTTTTTTTTTTAATTTTTAGAAACCAAAATGAGTATTTTGAAAGTACATGAACCAAATTAGAAAAAAAAAATAGAAAGTATACATAACAAAATAGACTTTTTAAAAGTATGGGAATCAAAATAAGACTAAAACTGCAATTTTTTCAATAAGTAAAAAAATTAATTGTTTTTTATAGAAAATTTCAAACCTTGAATCCAACACCATGGGCACCATTAGAAATTTTTGTTGTAGAATGTTGGTTGTGAAGCCACCCAAGCTAACCAGCTCCATTTTAGCATTGTTGTATAACATTCATTGATAGAAATGTTGGAGAAGGGGAAGATCAAACAATAACAACACCAAAAAAGAATAGGTCATAAGTGTATGTGTATGTCTACCAAATAGTCTTTAATGTGTTTAAGTTAAAGTTGAGCTAGTTTCAAGCTAAGCCATGTAAAGAGAAATATTACATACCTTAATTCTTGGAATTGGTATGTCATTTGAGTTGTGAGTGAGTCTATATAAGTATTTGACTGAACTACCATTCTAGTGATCTTGATAATAAGGTTGGACCACACCTACAAATACAACGATCTTCCAAATCTATTTTAATAATTTAATTCGTTTGGTGTGTTCTTTATACTTTGCTCTTTATGGCTGAAACACTTACCCTACTTGACTTTAGTATGTTCATCCTACCTTTTTGCATCGTAGATCTAAATAGATGGTTTTGATCCAATTCACGCGGTCTTATCTATAGATGCTACATATTTATAGGACTATGTTGAAATTCTACCCACAATAATTTTAACTTATATCTAAGTTATTATTTATTACACCATTTATTCACTTCCCCCTTCTCCCACCTTTCCAAGCCATCCTCTGTACCATTGTACAATGCTGCTTCCATTTGCAATATATGAGAGCAAAAGAAGAAAGAAGGCATAGAGATGACAAAAAATAACATTAAAAATAAAACGGTAAAATACACTTTTGGTCCAGGAAATTTGATCTTAGTTTCTATTTTATTCTTAAGTTTTCAAAACTAACCTTTCTTGTTATTAAGATTTGAATTTAATTTCGATTTGGTTCGTGAGATTTCAAAAGTGATATGTTGAGTTTTAGAAATTTGAATTTGAATTTTAATTCGTCCTTGAAGTTTGAAATTAGTTTTTAAATGGTTTTTAGTAGAGTTGGCACTAGTTAACCTAAAGGAATAATGATGACGCGGTATTTAACATATGCTAATTAAACTTTAATGATAAATATTTTTTAAATGAATTAGAATTTTTTTAATACATAGGAACTAAGATCGATTGAAAATCAATTCAAACTTAGGTATGACTTAGAAATCAAATTCAAACCCTAGAGACTAAACATGTCACTTTTGAAATATCAATAATCAAATGAAATCGACAATTTAAATTTCAAAAACTAAAAATGTTAGTTTTGAAAACTCAAAGACAAAAACTATATTTTACCCGAAATAAAATAACGAACACCAAAGAGCCAGTGAAATGTCTGGCTTGTGGGTGAAGATGAAGCATGATTTAAGAGACCCTTTATACTGTTTGCACCCCAAAATCAAAGCAAAATTTGAAGCTCAAAGTCCAGGTTTTATTTTAGCTCCAAAACTAGCACAACGCTCCATAATAATAATGCCTATCTTTGCCTTTGGCGCCTCCTCTTTTATTGATTTTACAATTATTCAACTCAACCTCCCAGACTTTAAAATACTTTCACCTTTTCAATTATTTCATATATCTGCCTTGGTATTTGGTAAATGCATTCCCACTCTTTTTTCTTTATTATTATTATTTCACTATTTTATTTTTCCCCACTTTTGGTGGCCCATTATTATTCTACTTCTTTTTTACCTCTCTATTTTTTTTTCAATTTAATAATTTAGTATTTATCATAGCAACTAGTTTCCAAAAAGTTCCATAAAGTTTAAAAAGATCAAGTTGATGATGCTGATTACTTTGACTTACTTTATTTAATTTGTGGTTGTTGTAAGAAATGGTTAGGGGTTTTAATTGAAGTTATTCCTGCTTATACCCCTAATTGAAAGTAGGCTAAGAGTTGTTTTCAATGGCTTGGAAATGAAATATTCAAAAGTCAAATACTTTAGACGTGCCTAAATATTTAAATATTGAACGTTAGTTTAACAAACAAAGGGAAATGAAGAAAAAGAAGACGTGTGTATGAATGGAAAAATTGAAAGGCATGCATAACATCATTTATGTAAATTAATGTGGCAACTGATGTGTACTAATTAATTTTGTAAATAATGTTGTAAATGATGTCAATGATATCTTTTAAGTTGATATTAATGGTAACAACAATCTTAATCTTATATATAGTTGAAATTAAGTTGCAATGGTGTTACTATTTCCAATATTTTACAATCAATCGTCCTATCGATTTCTATCTTTCATTCTTTAAGAGTAGTTTTTAAAATAATTTTAAAATTCAAGGGTTAGAATGAAACTTTTCAACGTCTAGAGACACAAATAAAATCTACTCCAAAGTTCAAATGTATTTAGTATAACTTCACATATCAAATTTTCATAATTTCGCAAGAACTTATATTTGAATCCTATGGGTAAGCTTAGTTTAAATATACCCATAAAAGAAATCTTCAACTAAAGAAGACACAATTGTAAAATTACAAAATAGAAAGTTAAAATATTAGTACATAGTTAAAATGATTAAGACATATGTCATAGACCATAGAGTTCAAATTCCTCACTATCACATGTTGTTAAATTGAAAAAATAGTTGTTAAAGTGAGTTTAGCTATGAGATAATTAACATATATCCTCAATATGTCAGAGATTCAAACTTTTTCACTTCAAATGTGGTTGAGCTAAAAAATAAAAATAAACACTAAAAAAAAAGTTAAAATATTATAATGGGCTACAGGAAATTTATTTATTTCGGGTGATGAAAAATAAGGGGGAAAAGTTTTTTAAAAAATTAGTGTAAATTAATTATGATTAGTGGGGAGGAGTCATTTATAAGAAACGAAATAAAAAACTGAGAGGGTGAAGTATTAGTGAGAGATTAAAACAATTATTAATTATTAATTATGAATTGACACTTGACAGTGGATTAGAAAAAAGGCCTCGATTGTAAGTAATTAGAGGAAATGATAATAAATAAATAAAGGACAGTAATTGCAGAATGAAAAAGCCTATAATACAATGATTATAGTTTGATATTTAAAATTGTGGAAAATTGGGCAAAATAGAAAAGGACAATATGATAAATAAATAAATAAATAAATAAATTATATTTTTATAGGGAGAAAGGAAAAGGCATCATCGGCACACAGCAAAAGCGAAAAAAAGCAAAAGTGGAAAAATAAAGCTATCCATTTGTGCAGCATCCAAAGAATACTTGTCTAAACAACCATTTCTTTTGACCTTCTTGGCCCTCTGCCATTTCTTTTTTAAAATTTGTTTATAATAATGATTACATTTGTAATATAATAGCATATATATCTTTAAAAGTTTATTTATAAATATTTTTTTTTAAAGTTCAACACAACCTTTCAACCTCTTAATGTAGAGAGATTCAAATCTTTAAACTCTTAATTTAAGATATATGTCTTAATCACTTGAGTTATGCTTAAGTCGACATATTACTGTTGAGTTAACAGACATGTTAGCAAACCAAATCTTGTTAATATAATTGTTTAATTGAAAATTTTGAATTAATTACTATATATTTTAACAAACTCTTTATAAAGTAGTAAATATATAAACGTGTTATATGAACCTTATTTTTAGTCCAACAATGTAGATGTGGAAATTCAAATCTCTAATTCTTAAGATAAATGTAAATTACCTTGACCAGTTGAGCTATATTTAGATTAGCGTATTATATTAAGATTTAGTAATATTGAAAGTCAAATTGATATCTATTGCTTTTATGTGTAATGGTTCAAAAAGTAAAATGTTCAAGTAAGGAAGGATATTGAGTAGTGATAGTTAGCTTAAACTATAATTTTGATATTGAAAGGAAATTTGGTCTATGTCCTTTTTTTTAGTTAAAAAACGTGAGAGAGAGAAATTTAAACCTTGGACTTCAAAAAAAAGAAAAAAAAGAAGAGTATCTATCTCAACTGCTCAACTATACTCATATTGAAATAAAATTCTTAATTGTTGAGCTATATTTAGATTAGCGTATTATATTGATATTTAGTAATATTGAAAGGCAAAATGATATTCATTTCTTTTATTTGTGATGGTTCAAAAAGTGAAATGTTAAACGTAGTGATAAAAATTGGGCATTAAATATGTTTGATTTTGAAAGGAAATTTGTTTTTTTTTTTTTTAGTTTATGAAAATTTTAACATATAACTTCAAAATAATGAGTATATTATCTTAATCGTTAAACTATACTCACATCAGTAAAATAAAATAAAATAAAAATGGTCAATTAAAATATACAAATTTTAGGTAGAAAACGATACTATAACATTTTGAATATTAATAGAAAAAATACTTTTTTATTCAACAAGTACATGAGTAAAGAATGGACCTATTGAATTTTAGAATGATAATCGATGCTTCATCGCCAAACAACCTTGGCAATATTAATGAAAGCAGTTGAAATAATTAAATGCAGCTTAAATTAAACATTAATTAAGAATAATAGGCAAAATGAGGAATAAAATTAAAAGGTAGAACGTGGAAATAAGCGAGGGCAAAGGATCTGGGTTGTGGATTTTGCATTAAATTTTAAAGAATTGGTGGAATCTTGTGCTGCTGCAGTCTAAAATGCTGCGAGTTCCAGCACGCGCGTCGGAGCCTCGTGTTGTGTACGGATCATCAGGGGTTTCTTATGATTGGGGAGCGTGGTCCTCACGCTCCCCACAGGTTCCATTGCGGTATTTTAATTAATTTCTCGACTAGAAATGGAATCCTCATTTAATTTTCTTCCACGTGTCACCGTTTCCCGTCTTTTTCCAGTCAAGAGTTGTAACAACGTAGCCCTATGAAGTATCAACTTCATCCTTCTCTGTTATTATAATATCCTTATTTTTATTATACAAAAAAAATAAAAAAGAAATTGTGTCCTACACTAGGAGTCTAGGATAATTGGTGTGTATATCAAGGTATCAAATTTTTATTGACATGTCACATTTCTATTGACATTTTCATATGTCTACGGATTTAACATCGACAAATGAGGTGAATCGACATTTTCATTATAACATACAAAATTGATTAAATATTAAAAAAAAAATAACAACAAAATGTAACATAATGTGAATATTATTATAACGAGTATTTTAAGTCATTTAAAATGTGTAAAATGTTTATTTATTAATTTAAATATATTTTTAATTTTTTTTTGTTTTTAAATTTTTTACAAAAATATCCATCGATATCGACATTTTATCGATATTTCCCTCGACATTTCCATAAAATTGGGACCTCGATATTTTTTTCGACATCAACATTTTAAACCTCGGTGTATGTGTGTGTATATATTGAATACAAAACCTTGGTATATATATAATTATATTTTACGTTTTAAATATATTTTCTGAAAATTATGTTGGCAATGCTATATTTTTAAGTTAAAGTGAACATATCTATGCGGCAATTGACATGAAGTTCAAATCTCCTCACTCCAAATATTGTTGAACTAAAAAAAAAAATAATAATGTATTTTTAATTTAAATTAAAAAAAATGATGTATTTTTAAGAACACTATTGAAAATAGATGTAACACTAGTGAATATAAATAATCATTTAGTGGAATAATTAACTATATTCAATATCGCCCATTGTAAATATGATGTTGCGAGCAAATTACTTCTTTAGACGTTTTTAAATAAAATCGTTCTTTTTTTAATTCAACAACATTTGGGAGTGAGAGATTCGAACTTTTGATCTCTTGATCAATGGTACATGTCAGTTATCATTAAGCTAAACTCACTTTGGCAATAAAAATAGTTCATTTAAATATATTTTATGTATATTTGTTACAACTGTTTTGAAACTAATTTTATTTTTAAACCATTATTATTATTATTATTTAAAGTTTGACAAGCATATAGAGGTGGAGAGTAACTTCTAACATTTTGATCAATAATATAATATTATAACCAATTAGATTTTAAAAAAAAAACCATAAAATTGTTAGTGTCGCGCATGACCATCACCTACAATAAATAGGGTGATACTTTTCTCTAATGATAAAATGAACCACAATTAACTCAATTATAATTAAATCCGGTCAAGTCAAATTATTTTAACCAAGGTGAATAGGAGCATAACTCAGATATCAGACATTTATTCATTCTTGGGAGGTTCACATTCTTATATCCACATTTATTGTACTAACAAAAGAAGTCATCTTAACTAAGTGTCAATATGAAAACACGACTTCCTTAAAAAAACATAGTTTAGTAATTTAAACATCTTTATTTCTTCTAAGAAGTCGAGGTTCAAATCTCCACTCTACACATGATGTAATAAGCTTACAAAAAAACCAGTTCCAACTAGCTATAAATATCATTACTGCGTCTTACACATCTCTTATGCCTTAGACATATGTAAATTGAACATAATTGTGAAAGTTATCGCACCTCACACTTTCACATGAAACAATTAATATAAATTCTCTATTAGATAGCATGATCTAACTCTTGATCCACATACTTTAATTTGGTGACAGTGAGGGACAATCACTTTATATTTGCTAACATTTTGGCTGTGGTAGCCACTAAGATGAAGTTCTATATAAATATCCATTCACTCTTCATAATCACATGTGTTCTCTAATACACACACAAATGACCTTCACTAATTTGTCAAATACCATTGACTTTGTGGTTTAGAATTTGTTTATTAATTAAACACTAAACCGACATGGGTCAAATATTTGGAATTATTCTTTCTTCAGCCAACTTCTAACCATATTTCTATGGCTCTCCCTTATTCTTGCCTAATTTTTAATCCGGAAGATATTCTTGTGTTCTTTTATGATAATCAAAAGCTTGGAATCTCATATATTTATCATTGGATGTAACAACAAAATTATCATATCATTCTAAGTATCTATCTATGTTCTTTTATTCGAGACTTTTCTACACGATAAAATGTAATTTCAGATTTTTTTTTTTAAAACAATCAGAAAATTGAGCAATAAATGTATTTTATGTTTTTATCCTCAGAAGACTGAAATTTTTGTATCCACTTCAATTTTGAATGGATTTTCTCACAATTTCCCATGAAAAATTAGCATATAAATTATGAAAATAAGTTCCCCGTAATAAATGATAGAAAGGGAGATACATGTGATTGTACTTGCAAATATTATTTATTTCGAATAAATTAATTATTTAAGAGAATCCAGTCTTTATATATAATTTATCATGTTATTCTTTCTCATAAATCAAGAATGTTGTTCTTTTGAGTTAAATTATAAATTTACACCATCTTACCATCTTTGAAAGTTGTCTAATAAGTCTCTATTTTTTTTAGATAAAATAAGTCTCTAAATTTTAAAAAATATCCAATAAGTCATTAAACTTCAATTTTTGTTTTTAGTAAATTCCTATTTCATATGAACTTAAAAAACAGTGTTTAGTAAATCTCTAAACTTTTAACTATGCAGTACCACAAAATAAAGGTATAGAAATTTGAACATCTGACTCCAAGGAAAGAAACATATGTCAATTACCGTTAAGCTAAGCTCGTAATTATGTGTCCATTAAATCATAGAACTTTAAAAGCGTCTAATAGATTTTTTAACTTTCTATATTTAATAGTCATTTGACTTTTATATATATATATATATATATATATATATATTTATTTATTTATTTAAATTCACTTATTATTTATTGACACAAAATTAAAAAATTTAATGACCCACTAGACATTGTTTAAAATTAAAAAAACACGAGACACAACCTTAAAAGATTAAAGATTTAAACTTGTAGTTTAACTTTTTTAGTTTCTTTCCCACGTCAATGGTATAAAACCACTAAAGAACCTATTCATTGTAGCCGTCCTACTAAACTGTTAAATGCATCTATAAATTCAGTAGCCATATTGTTCTTGTTTTTCTTAGTTCAAAATTTGTAGGAAGGGAATCGAACCATCAACCTTTAAAATGGTAATCAATATCTTATCTAGTCATGCTCGGATAACTATGGCCCCGTTTGATAACGTTCTCGTTTGTTGTTTGTTGTTTTTGTTTCTTAAAAACTAAAAACAGAAATATGTTTGATAACTATTTATGTTTCTTGTTTCTTGTTTTTTGATAAAATAAAATTTAGTACATGTACTATAATAAAACATATAACATGCATTAAAATAAATATAAAATAATTATAAAGAGGTTATAGTATTTTATTAAGGCCCAACACCTAATTAATAATAATAATAATAATAATAATAAATGTTATCCTTCAAATATTGTTCAAATTTGATTTGCAATGTTATTTCTCACTTAAATCAATTTACCTTGAACGATTTTGACTTACAAGAGTTAGTTCAATTAGACGAATTTGTAAATTGTCTAAGGTCAGACAATCGAACATACCCACATTTCTTTAATTTAATAATAAACTTTATTTTTATTTTTTCTTTAAAAATGCATTAGCCAATAATACACGCAAGTAAAATTAGAAAAAGAGAGATAATGTATATATTTTTTTACATTTAATGGTAAACATGAAATACATTATTAGTTTATATATTCAATAAAAAAAATAAAATCGTACCAAAAGGAAAATAATAGAGAATTAAATTAAAAATAATAACTATAAGCTCGTTAATGTAAAATAAAAAAAAAAGAAAATAAAAGAGAAGGGAAAAAACATAAATAAAAAGAGAAAAGTAAAAAGGAAAAAAGAAAAAAAAAGATAATGAACTATTAAAAGAAAAGAGATTATGATGAAAGAGAGAGAATAAATAGAAAAAAATAAATCAAAAAATAAAAAGAAAAAAGAAGAAAAAAACAAAAAGATTAAAAAGTATTAAAAGAAAACAAATAGAATGGAAGAGAGATAAATAAGAGAGAGGGGAGAGATGGGTAAAAAGAGAAATAGGAATACATGCATGAAACCTTAAAACAAAAAAACAGAAACAGAATTTAAGGGCTCGTTTTTGATAACGTTCATGTTTCCTGTTTCTTGTTCATGTTTTTCATTTTTCAAGAAACAGACATGTTTGATAAACCATCATGTTTCTTGTTTCTAAAAAAATGACAGATTTTGAGAAACTTCAAAAAGTAGTTTCTCAAATTCTATTTATGTTTTTTTTTCTTCTTCAGGTTTCATGCATGTATTTCTATTTCTCTTTTTACCCATCTCTCCACTCTCTCTTCCATTATATTTTTTTCTTTTAATACTTTTTAATCGTTTTGTTTTTTTCTTCTATTTTTTATTTTATTGTTCTCTTTCTTTCATCATAATTTTTTTTTAATAAGTTCATTATCTTTTTTTTTTTTTCATTTTTTCATTTTTACTTTTCTCTTTTCGTTTATGTTTTTCTTTTCTCTCTTATTTTCTTTTACTTTACATTAACAAGCTTATAGTTATTATTGTCTATTTAATTCTCTATTATTTTTCTTTTAGTACGATTTTATTTTTTTATTAAATAAATAAACTAATAATATATTTCATGTTTACCATTAAATGTAAAAAAAAATTTATACATTCTCTCTCTTTTTCTGATTTTACTTATATGTATTATTGACTAATGTATTTTTAAAGAAAAAATAAAAATAAAGTTTATTATTAAATTAAAGAAACGTGGGTATGTTCAATTGTCTGACCTTAGACAATTTACAAATTCGTCTAATTGAACTAACTCTTGTAAGTCAAAATCGTTCAAGGTGAATTGATTGAAGTGAGAAATAACATTACAAATCAAATTTGAACAACATTTGAAGGATAAAATTTATTATTATTATTATTATTTAGGTATTGGACCTTAATAAAATACTATAACCTCGTTATAATCATTTTATATTTATTTTAATGTATGTTATATGTTTTATTATAGTATGTGTACTAAATTTTATTTTTACCAAAAAAAAAAAAGAAACAAGAAACAAGAAACATAAATAGTTATCAAACATGTTTCTGTTTTTAGTTTTTAAGAAATAGAAACAAGAAACGATAAACAGAAACAAGAAACAAGAAACGAAAACGTTATCAAACAGGGCCTAAGAAACTACTTTTTGAAGTTTTTCAAAATCTGCCATTTTTTTAGAAATAAGAAACATGATGGTTTATCAAACATGTCTGTTTCTTGAAAAATGAGAAACAAGAACAAAAAACATGAAGCAAGAACGTTATCAAACGAGTCCGACCTTTCTCTTTTCTCACTATCTTCTAATAATTTATTCATCATTCTATAAATGTCTTCCCGTTAACAGGCGGTTTAAAAATTAAACCAACGGTAATTTTTCTGGGGAGGGGTGTTGTTGTCTTTTCGCATAATTTTTATCTCCCTGTTAATACGGTACACGTTACAAGCTTTTTCAGTTCCTCATACTCGAACTGTCCGGCTCAGTCACCAGTAAAAAATAAAAAAAAAAAGATATTATTTTATTGCAATGCTGCCCTTTATTTTTCATTAATTACACCCCTGTGATTTCCCTTTCCGTTACTCTTCTTCTTGCGTCCTCTTTTTGCTCTACCTTTCTCTCCCACTTCTCATTCCCCCCTCTCTCTGAGTTTTCTTGCAGGGCAACAATGGCTGCGTCTACTCTACTGTCGCATTTAGCTCTTTGTCTCTGTTTACTCCCTTTGACACGTCTTTATGCCTCTTCGAACCCAGATTTAGACGCTTTAATGGCGTTCAAAGCGGCGTCTGATAAAGGGAATAAGCTCACCACATGGAACTCTACCTCTAACCCATGTGCTTGGGATGGAGTCTCTTGCCTCAGAAACAGGGTCTCGAGGTTGGTTCTTGAGAATCTTGATCTTACAGGCTCTATCGGATCTCTTACTGCCTTGACTCAGTTACGAGTGCTGAGCCTCAAGCGGAACCGTCTCTCCGGCCCCATTCCCGACCTCTCCAACTTCACAGCTCTCAAACTCGTGTTTCTCTCTTACAATCAATTTTCTGGCGACTTCCCGGCGTCTTTGCTGTCTCTCGTCCGGCTCTACCGTCTCGATCTCTCTCACAATAACTTGACCGGAGAGATTCCTGCTTCGGTTAACCGTTTGACTCATCTTCTCACTCTCCGGCTCGAAGATAACCGATTTTCTGGCCCCATTTTGGAACTGAACCTCCCGAATCTTCAGGACTTCAACATTTCAGCGAACCGTCTCTCCGGCAAAATACCCAAATCGTTGTCGACGTTTCCGGAATCTTCTTTCGGCCAGAACTTGGGTTTGTGTGGATCTCCTCTACAGAGCTGCAAGAGCATTGTCAGCAACCCGACGGTACCGGGATCCGAAGGGGCAATTGCCTCGCCCATAGCACCGCCGCGGAACCTCACAGTTTCATCTTCTCCGACTTCGCTTCCCGGAGTTACAGCCGAAACAAAGCCGGAAAATAACCACCACCACGGCACCGGGAAGATAGGTTCACTAGCGCTAATCGCCATAATTCTCGGCGACGTTTTGGTGTTAGCGGTGGTCTCGCTTCTTCTCTACTGCTATTTCTGGAGAAGCTCTTCTGACAAAGCCCGAGACGGAAAGGGCTCGAAGCCTCTGGAGAGCGAGAAGATCGTTTACTCTTCTAGTCCATATCCGGCCCAGGCCGGAACAGAGAGGGGCCGGATGGTGTTCTTCGAGGGAGTCAAGAAGTTCGAGCTCGAAGATTTGCTTCGAGCCTCCGCGGAAATGCTCGGAAAAGGTGGGTTCGGAACTTCGTACAAGGCGATTCTCGACGACGGCAATGTCGTGGCGGTGAAACGGCTGAAAGACGCCCAAGTGGGAGGTAAACGAGAGTTCGAGCAGCATATGGAAGTGTTGGGAAGGTTGAGACATGCGAATATTGTAAGCTTGAGAGCTTACTATTTTGCGAGAGAGGAGAAGTTATTGGTTTATGATTACATGTCCAACGGCAGCTTGTTCTGGCTTCTTCACGGTACTGTAATTCTTGCATCAAACCCATCGTTATAATGCCTTTTTTGCTGCTGGGTTTCTTTCAATCTTACCATTTTGTTCTCATATTCTAAGAACAGAGTTCTTCCCTCCATTGTTGAATCTCTGAAGATGGTCAAAGAGACATGGATTTTTTCTTAGGGTTAATAATTTTGTTGGAGGACCGAGCAGTGTCATTTCCCAGACAAGAGAGCAATAGTTATCGCCGTACAGAAAAATGTCGAATTAGTAGCAGCTTATCTGCGATTTAGGAATGGAGATTTTTAGATTTTTACTGTTCACAGATGGAAGAACAGACTGTTTTCGCCATTGTCCAAAGAGAGCCATATGCCCTACCAAATAAATAATTCTGTCTTTACTCTTCATCTCCTCCTTTCATTTTTTTCAAATTGTTTGATTTCGTTTGTTCTCCGTGAAAATGACACTAAAGTTGAAGATGGAGATAGCCCCATCGATTACTTGCTGTGGTCCATTTCTGTACCTTGAATAGTAATGGTTTTTTTGACCGTTCCACAGGGAACAGAGGCCCCGGACGGACGCCGTTGGACTGGACGACGCGGTTGAAGATCGCCGCCGGAGCGGCGAGAGGTCTGGCCTTCATTCACAACTCCTGCAAGTCCCTCAGGCTCGCTCATGGCAATGTTAAATCCACCAACGTCCTTTTGGACCAATCGGGAAATGCTCGAGTCTCCGATTTCGGATTGTCCCTTTTCACTCCCCCTTCCACTCCGCGATCCAACGGCTACCGGGCGCCGGAGTGCGGCGAGGGCCGGAAACTGACCCAGAAATCCGACGTGTATTCATTTGGGGTTCTCCTCCTCGAGCTGCTCACCGGAAAATGTCCCTCCGTAGTGGAGAATGGCGGGCCGGGAGGCGGCGGCTACGGCGGCGTGTTGGATTTGCCCCGGTGGGTTCAGTCGGTGGTGCGAGAGGAGTGGACTGCGGAGGTTTTTGATTTGGAGCTGATGAGATACAAAGACATTGAAGAGGAAATGGTGGGGCTTCTGCAGATCGCCATGGCTTGTACTTCGGCTTCGCCGGATCAACGGCCGAAGATGAACCATGTTGTGAAGATGATGGACGAGCTCCGTGGGGTGGAGGTGTCGCCGTTCCACGACGGCTCCGACTCGGTGACGGAGTCGCCGTCGGTGTCGGAGGGCACTTGCGGCGGAGGAGCCAGTCAGTAAACGACGGGGAGATGAGGTTTTTAAATTATTTTGGAATAGTTGTAGTAGTAGAGTGTGTACATTCATTGGTTTTTATTTTATTTTTTATCACTGCCTTCTAGTTTTATTTTTGCTTACATATTTTCTAGGGAAAGAGTAATTGAGAAATGTGTGTTTTAATAATCCATTCATGTTTAAAAATGAGATTCTCTAAAATGATGGTGAATATTTAAATAAATCATAATATTAGGTGTAGGTGTAGATTAGTTGGTTACATTCTCAATTTTTTAGGACAATAATTAGAAATAACTTTTATTAAAGAAATATAAATTGAATGATTTTACAATGAAAAGCCATTATTTTGTATGGGAAAGCAGAACTCAAATGACATAAAACATGTACTCTCTACAAGAGGTCCGAGGTTTAAATGTCTCATTTTACATATTGTCAAAAAAAATATTTTTTTATTGAAAATTATACAACTAAAAGAAAAGAAAGAATGATGCATTTCTAAATTTAATTTTGTTTTGTCTATCTGAGCATAATTCAATTATATTAGACAAGTTGTCGACTCAGAGGTTAAAAGTTTGAATCTACATGTTAATTTAATTAAAAAAAAGGGTAAAAGATACTTTTGGTCTATGAGATTTGAACTTTAGTTTCTATTTGGTCCATAAAAAATCTAACACTTTTGGTCTTTAAAATTTAAATTTTGTTTCTAATTTGGTCTTTGAGGTTTCTAAAGTGACATGTTGGGGTCTTCAAAGTTTGAAATTTGATTTTTAATTCTTATTGTCAAAATCCAGACAAGAAACAACGGTAGAATTTGTTTGGGAGGGGAAGAGTGTGGCCTTCAAGATGAGAAAAATCACACAAGCTTCGATGCTTAAGTTAACAAGAGTATTGAGAGAAAACTTTAGAGTTTTTTGGACTGAATGAGGAATCTTAAAGACCAAGCTTCGATCCTTTTAGGGTTTTTTATTTTTTCCTTCTAGGATTATGATAAAAGAGGACTGAATTGAGTTGAACTTCGACTATACGAGTCAAGAGGAAGAGGGAAGTAGCCCAAAATTGGGCCGCCATTAGGGTTGACCCAAGCCAAGGTCGAGGCCAACCATTAACTTAGGTCGAAGCCCAAGTTCTTTCTTTCTTTTCTTTGTTTGGTGGTCTGATTCTTCTTCGATTTTGGTCTGCTTCGATTCGTATTTGGCTTTTTACTCTTATTTGACTTTTAATTCCTGTGGTTTTTCCAGCCCGTCTTCATGGTTCAATTTTACCCAAAACACTAATTAATCCCTAAAGTTTGAAATAGTTTCTAAATAGTGCTTAGTAAAGTTGACGTTAATTGATTTTTTTGTTTTTTGAGTAATTCATTAATTGACTTAATGACATGATAACATGGTAGTTAATAAATGTTAAATAGATTTTGATGATATGTATATTTTAATTTAAATGAGTTGAATTTTTTTTTTATATATTTTATTGGGACTAGTTAGAAACCAATTTCAAACTTCATGGACCAATTATAAATCATTTTCAAACTTTAAGGACCGTTTAAAACTTAAATTCAAATATTGAAGATCAAACATGTCACTTTTAAAATTTGAAGGACCAAATGAAAACTAAATTCAAATCTTAAGGAAAGAAAGTGTTAGTTTTGAAAATTTAGATACTAAAAGTGTATTTTTTTTTAGAAAGATATTATATATATATACTTATAGGTTTTTGATTGTTATAGTGAATGGTGGGAGAAAATGAAAGAACAAGGACTGATCATGTGTGGCTTTGTTAGCTTAGTTGGGTGGTTTTAGGGCCGAACACAACGGATGGGCCAAACATTCCCACTACTCAACATGGCCTCTTTCTAACCTCCATCAGAAATTATTTTAGGATGGGAACAATATAACGATCGATTTTTATATGGTTGGATGTTTGAGAGTTAATTTAAAAGTCGTATTTTGAATTTCTATCTTCATAGTTTAATACACAAATGACTCTCTTTTTAATTTTGGACGTGCACAATAAATAATAAAATATAATTATTAATGGATTACCACATTCTAGGCGTAGCAACTCTTGACATCCCTTTATTTTCCTTCAACCTATTTCTTTTTGTATAATAAATCAATTTTCACCTTTGACTCTCCATATATAAAAAAATTCTCATGTCCAAACCATTTTATTAAACCACAATTTTTTTTTTTTTAATTCAACAATATTTGAGAGTGGAGGAATTCAAACCTTTCACCTCTTGATCGATAATATATGTCTGAATCAATTGAGCTATATTAGGTAGACAATTAAACCCACTAGATATCAATATTTTAATCTCTATCTATTAATTATATGATAATTTACGTGTGTGTACACTTTATAATTACTGTATGGTACATATAAGAATTAACAAATTAATTTATAAATTTTGTTTAAAATATTAAGGACCTATAACTTGAGGTAGATAGGTATATCAATATACTATTAATAGACGAAGAGAGATGTAGGTATAGGTGTCTTTTTTTTAGTTTAACAATATTTGGGGTGAGAGGATTTGTACCTTTGGCGTAGGTGTACAGGTCTATAACTTCATTTTATTACTTTTTTTTTAATTATAAGTTTTTATTGATACATTGTTCCGACAAGGAACTATTTTTATTTAGCACATAATAACTTTTTATTTATTTATTTATTCAAGTATTGCACGTAATAACTTAAAATAATTCAACATTAGCTTAGAATCAATGTACTTATAACTTATGTTATACATCAATAATTTCTTATTCAACAAAATCAGATTGTACTATCTCAATTGATAATGACTAATTAATTTATAGTATTTATCTTAGATTCGAATTTCTTTACTTCTAATTATCGTTGAAAGAAATTAGACCATGTTCATTTTTTAATTAATACCAACCTGGCATGTTTTTCCAGTTCTTTAAGATGGAGTGAAATTGAGAAAAATTCAGTCAAGATTCGACACGTCTCTAGGCCAATTAAATACACATCCGAATGGGGGAAAATTGTAACTTACTCCTTGTTAATCCTTACTTTTTTTTTTAAAAAAAAATATTTTTAAATTTTTGTTAATCCTTCCTTTTAGGTTAGAAAATGTATATATATAATATATATCTATATTATAAGATAAAGGAAAATTGCATGAGCCTTTTCCAATACAGCATGGGCATTGAAAATGTTTTTCTAAGTTTCTAATACACATATATATAGTTCAGTCCAACGATTAACTTTCATTTTAAATAAAACTTCTAGATAAATTGATTCTTTATCCTTGTACTTAATCCAACGAATTAGTTCTAACATTATCCAAATTACGATTTTTGTCAATTATACTTTTTTTTTCCAGTTCATACAAATTTCCCTTTATTTTATGAGTTTAAAAAAAAAAAAGAAAAAAAGAAAAAGACGAAGGTGGTAAGATACCTTCAACTTTAAGAAAGATAACAACTTAAAAGTATAGTTGGTTTTAATTTAACCAAGGTTTTAAGAGATTCAACTTTTAGTTCAACAACATGTGAGGGTGAAAATTATAATCTCACTTTGGGCGTTTGGGCTCCAATATTGGTGGGTTTGAGTGGGCTATTTTACCCCACTCCTTATTTGGGTCGTAGGTTAAAATAACACAAGGTAAAGGTTTTGATTACCCTCATTTTGCTACAGTCCCCACTGTTCATAATCAGTGGTTATCTTGGTTTCTCGAATGATCTCTCTCTCCCCCTCATCGTTTCGTCTTCTCCCTCATCGTTTCGTGGTTTCGTCTTCCCCGATTTGTTCTATCCCTCATCACCGTTGTTTTTCAATGGCGCAGTTGGCTCGATCGGTTTCTTCTTCTCCCTTTTGCTCTTTAGATCTACGATTTTTTAGGTTTCCAGATCTACGTTTTTTACCAAATCTGAAAGCGTCTCCACTCTCTATTCCCTTCGAATGATCTCTAGATCTATGGTTTCTTAGGTTTCCAGATCTATATTTCTTACTAGATCTGAAAGGCTCTCGACTCCTTTCCTCTTCCACATCATCCATCACCCACCTCATTCCTCTCGCTGCTTCAAAAAGAGTGATCCCTCCCTTGCCGCTTCCTTGCCATTCCCTGTTTCTATGAGGCTGCATGTTTTATTCGATGTTGGCGGAGGTTCAGAGAACGCTAGGTATGGGATGCACGGATCGCTCTTTTGGAGCTTGGTGGGGGGAACCAACTTTGAAGGTATGTTTTGTTTTCCTTTTTGCTTGGCCGATGATGAGTCCAACATATTTCTTCATCTTATCTTCGTTCTGCTCTTTGATTTACCATTATTGCTAACCATTGTTGGACAATTGCATCATTGATTTTGCTGTCTTTTTTTGTGAGCAATCTGCTGTATCAAGGTTTGTTTATTAATCTACTTTGTTATGTGAATATTATACATTTGCATTGAATATGCTCTCTGTTTCTCAGTTCTGTTTTTATATTACTTTCATTCAATGGTTTGTTTGGTCGTAAATCTCACTGTAACTTCACTCTGATTGAGTTTATGTGGTGTTATAAAGTTTGTTCTGTTTTATTGTTGATGTTCATGGTACTATGAGAAATTCAAATGCTTCTCACTCAATATTTGTTTCGTTTGCTCCTAAATCTCACCATATGTTGTCTGTAATTTGAGTTTCTGTTTGAAGGAATGAATGTTTCACTCCACAACGGAAGCATTGGATCGTCTTTAATTTTATTTAAAATTAAACTAAAAAAATTAGATTAAACAAACTTACTTGGAGTAAATATAGAGATATTTCTGGCGGATCTTTATCTCCTCCACAAAATCTTTCTGGCTATAACTCGAATACAAGACCAAGGTTTATGAGAGCCTTTTGAAAGAAAATCCACAAGGGATTGGAAAGAAAGAGGTCTAGAGAGAATTTTCTAATTCTTTATTGAGAAGATGTGTGTTATGTCTAATGACTCAACCCAATGATCTTATTTATAGAGACCAAAGACAAATATTTTCCATAATTAAAATATTATATTTTAATATCTAATATATTAAATATATCTTATACTTATTTGAATCTCATTCAAATCTCCTACGATATCTATTTATTTGAATCTTATTCAAATTTTATAAATATCTTTTATTTAATGTATCTAATATACATTAATTATTTTAATATTTAATTTATCAAATACAATAAATATAATTTTCTCTTTTATATTTAATATATTAAATATTAATTTCAACATTTCAAAATTTTCTTTCAACTAAATTGATCTTTTAGTGTTACTATGAGCTAGCAAAGAGACCTTATGGACCTACAAATTATAAGCTCCAATGATACAAAATTAACTAATTAAACTCTTTAATTAATCAATTTTCATTCATTAACTCTAGGGTTACTCCACTATAGACCTAGAGTTGTACTCTTATGCACTGTAGGACAAGTTATGTCCCTGAATATAATCACTACATGCAAGTCGATCATCACGAGTTGTTTGTAATTACAGCTGAGTCAAAAGTTCGTTTTACTCCTGTAATTATATCTTGCACCTTAAGTACCACTGATTCTCTAAAAAATAATTTATTTATGATCCAATCATAAACGAAGTCCCTTTCTGGCCAATGAGAGGGTGGGGCCCCATTATTCAAGTTTCGAAATTAGCACTTAAAGGAACTACTTATCTACTTACCCTATATGGGAATGAGTGAATTCCATATTATGAGATTATGTTCGCAGATCCCTATTTGGTCAAGTCTCCAAAATGGTAAGCATATTGAATCGACTAGAAAAGCCACTCTCACCCATGCAAATTAAAGGACAAACCCTCAACCGCAGGAGTTCATAACTCACTCAGGATTAAGATCGAGTCGCATATGATCATCCTGATGAAATATTAATCTTCTCAATTAACGGATTTATAAAGAGAGATTAAATATTTCGTGGTCTAATCTTAACAAACTCAATATATAAGATATCCCCACTCACATGTCTTCACATGAATGATTAGGATCAAATTATTTGTAACTATTACAAAGTGGGCCGTATCAATAGTGTTACTAGGATAAGGCACCTTATCCATATACTATGACCCTTTAGGTTATTTCTTGAACATGATCCTCCAGTATGTCAACCACATACTGTTCAAGATTACACTAATAACCTTGAATTTTTCATATAATGGATAATATTATATTGCAAATAAAATAATCAAAATTATTATTAATTATGAGGCTTTAAGGCATAAATCTCAACACTGTTGTGTTATACATTTGGTTATTTTGTTTTTTGTTGATATTCTTGTTAATATGAGAAATTCAAATACTCCCCATGAATGAATTTCATACCTCTGAAGCCGGTTTGTCCATGCTTTTTTTTGGTCAATACTTGTTCTGTTTGCTCTTAAATCTCACCATATGTTGTATGAGCATGTTGAGTTTCTGTTCTGTTTGTCTTTTGGTTCTGTTTTTTATTTTGTTGATATTCATGTTACTATGAGAAATTCAAATACTCCCCATGAATGAATTTCATATCTTTGAGGCCGGTTTGTCTATGCTTTTGTTTTGGTCAATACTCGTTTTGTTCTGTTCGTTCTGTGTTTTTTTTTTTTTATCACTTTGTTGTATTTGATGTTCGGTCATTGTTTGTGGAACAAGCATGTTCTCTGAAATTCTATTTCTATGAACGAATTTCGTGCAACATCTCTGAGGTTGGTCTGTATTAATCCAACTTGTCATTACTATACTTGTCTGATTTATGGTTATGTGCCTTTAATGAGGTGGAGTTATTCATTCTAAAAAATCGTACCACCACTGCATTAAATAAGGTCATTTTTTCATTCTAACTACCTTTGAAAGAAAAAAAAAATTTCTTGATGTCGTATTAATAATACTGCTGTCTTATCTCACTAGTGCTCTTAAATTTGTTACGTGCACGGTGCACTAATAAGTTTATCTAACCTTTGCTAACAACTCATCTTCCATCCTTTATTCTTTATATACAACCTCACACTTATCCTACCACTTAAGGATAACTTCACACTCACCTTTCGTGCTCTGATTGGTGAGTGAAGAGAATAATCTAATTAAACCCAAGCGGAAGCATATGAATCGGTTTGAGTTTATTTAGAATTAAATAATAAAATTATGGTTAAGCATAACATACCTTAAAAATATGGAGAATCTTCCGGCTGATCTTTATCTCTTTCATAAAGTCTTCCTAGTTATGCCTCGAACACAAGACCAAGGCTTGTGAGAGCCTCTTGAAAGAAAATCCACAAGGGATTAAAGAGGGAGAGATCTAGAGAGAATTCTCTAATTCTCTCTATTGAGAAGATGTGTGTTGTATCTAATGGCTCAACCCAATGGTTCTATTTCTAGAGACCAAGGGAAAATCTTTGCCATAATTAAAATATTATATTTTAATATCTAATATATTAAAATATATCTTTTATTTATTTGAATCTCATTCAAATCTCCTACGATATATATTTATTTGAATTTTATTCAAATTCTATAAATATCTTTTATTTAATATATCAAATATACATTAATTATTTTAATATTTAATGTATCAAATACAATAAATATATTTTCCTCTTTTATATTTAATATATCTAATATATTAAATATTAATTTGAACACTTCAAATTAATATTAATTTGAACATTTCAAAATTTTCTTTCAACTAAATTGATCTTTTAGTGTTACTATGAGCTAGCAATGAGACTTTATGGACCTATAGATTATAAGCTCCAATGATACAAAATTAATTAATTAAACTCTTTAATTAATTAATTTTTATTCATTAACTATAGGTCACTCCACTATAGACCTAGAGTTGCACTCTTATGCACTGTAGGACAAGTTGTGTCCATAGATATAATCATTACATACAAGTCGATCATTCACGAGTTGTTCGTAATTACAGTTGGGTCAAAAAGTCCGTTTTACCCCTATAATTACATATTGCACCTTAAGTACCACTGATTCTCTAATGAACAATATGTTTATAATCTAATTATAAACTAAGTTCCTCTCGGGCCAATGAGAGGGTGGGGCCTCATTGTTCAAGTCCCGAAATCAGCACTTAAGGAAACTACTCATCTACTTACCCTATATGGGAATGAGTGAATTCCATCTTATGAGATTATGTTCCCAGCTCCATATTTGGTCAAGTGTCCAAAATGGGAGGCATATTGAATCGGCTATAAAAGCCACTCTCACCCATGCAAATCAAAGGACAAGCCCTCACAGGCAAGAGTTCATAACTCACTTAGGATTAAGATCAAGTCGCATATGATCATTCTGATGAAATATTAATCTTCTCAATTAACGGATTTATAAAGAGAGATTAAATATTTCGTGGTCCAGTCTTATACAAACTCATTGTATAAGATACCCCACTCACATGTCTCCACATGAATGATTTGGATTAAATCATTTGTAACTATTACATAGTGGGCCGTATCAATAATGTTACTAGGATAATGCACCCACCTTATCCATATACTATGACTCTTTAGGCTATTTCTTGAACACGATCATCTTGTATGTCAATCACATATTGTTCAAGATTACACTAATAACCTTGGATTTTTCATATAATGGATTATATTGCAAATAAAATAATCAAAATTATTATTAATTATTAAATAATTAATTAATTACGAGGCTTTAGGGCATAAATCCCAACAGTGAGTTCTTTCTTACCACTTCTCTATCCACTTATTTCATATATGCTTAACTATTTCATATTTATGACTCCCTTATTAACATATCTTACCTCACATGTGTAGGGTATACTTACTGGAAATCGAAGCCACATTCACTACCTGTTTGCTCATCACCGCCTACAAAAAGGTCATACTTTTATTTACTTGCATGTATTTTTAGTAAATGAAATTTCTCATATGTTTACAATGGTTGATGATTAGTACTAATTTTCATTTTTTCCCATTTTTTGTAGGGTTCGAAAGTAATCCATTCCTTATCCTTATTTGAGGTTTATTAATTTAAAGTTGATGATTGTTTCATTATGCATTTGTATCGCATGTTATGACACTATTTTTTTCTTATGTATTTATTGGACACATTGGGACACTTTAATATGTTATGTATTTTTCTTATGGTTGCAAATGTGTATGTTTGAGATCTTATCCTTTGAAACACATTTTTCTGTATTTTTCTTATGCTTGCAAGTAAATAAAAGTTACATTTATTTTCTTCTCTTATACATGGCTGAATTATCTATGATGCTATTTTAATCATTTGCCAAGCATGTGTGTATTTTGTAGCTAAGTAGTCCAATAATTTGATGACCACATTGGATTGAAAATAAGAAAGGAGGGTTCAATAGAAAATATGATGCTTTGATTTCAAGTAAAAGAGAAGGAAATTTTCATAGAAAATAGGATTATGTCTTTTTTAATTATACAAAAAAAAAAAAAAAACTTTGGATCCAATAATTTTTATGTGTTTGGATTTAAAAAAAAATGAAGTTTGAATTAGAAATATTATGCATTTTTTTTAATAAAATCATTTTTTCATCTTTTTTTATTAGAATTGAAAAAAAGCTTTTCTTCAAATATAATTTTATATCAACCATCTATATGTTTTTTTGAATAAACTGTTGTTATAAAATTTAACATGATTTGTTAATCACTCCAACAAGATAAATTGAATGAGTCAAATGAAATGAAAAGGAAACAAAGGTTATTTCTTTGGACACAAAAAATATATTTTTTTCTAGAAGTAATGTCTTGAATCACAAAAAAGTATGGTTAAATGGTGCAATCCATTTTTTCTAAACTAATGTCGCACTTGTACATCTCCAAACATGGAGCTTATATAATGTTTTTCCAAACGTTAAAATCTTTTTCAAATGTGAGGTTGTTTATATTTTTAGAAAACAAGAGGGATTTTTTTAAGTCTAGGGATGATTTGAAGTATGTTTTCTCAAGTACAAATCCTAGTAAGCTCTATTTCAATCATTTGAATAATAGTATATTCTCAAATTATTTTAAACCTATAAACTCACAAACCAACCCAACCCACAAATCTACAAACCCACAAACCCCTAAACCAACTCCGAACATGAAACTTATATAAGGAATGGTAGCACTTCTTTTGTGCATCTCAAACTCAAAAATGGTCAAATTGTGGAACAATTTTTTTTTTATTTAAAATTTAGAAAATTGAAAATTTAATATAACATTACTTGTGAAATCTCGAAAAAGTTGGAAAAAAAAAAACTGTCAACCTAAACATAGCCTTAAGAACTCCATGTTAAAATAATATGCACTCTAAATACATACTATTATAAACAAGACTAAAATACTCTGCATTCCAAACACAGACTATTATAACCCACAGACTTTTATAACAAACTATGCTCCCTAAACAACCCCTAACATTTTAGTTGAAGTTATAATATTTTTTACCAATTGAGCTATGCCTAGCCTTTAGATAGGTGCCCAAATTTTACCTTTTATATTTTATTTTTAATCATGTATTTCAATTGAGATAAAAATTGAATTGTGTCTAAGAAGACCATAAACTTTCAATTGTCTCTAATAGAACTACTAATCTTGAAAAGTGTTGAAAATGTTATGGATCTATAAACACAAAATTAAAAATTTAGAGACCTATAATCACAAAATTGTTTAGACGCTTATCATATACTTTTTAAAATTAAATAATCTATTAGGTATAGAATTGAAAGTTCAAACAGTTATTAAACACAAACTTCTACCTATAAGTTTCTTTGTTTTGTCATCTAATTTTTATAAATGTTTTCAAAATTCAAAACCCAGTTTTGAAAACTAAAAAATAAAAAATAAAAAAATTTTAAAATTCTATTTGATGACAATTTGGTTTTTAGTTTTTGGTTTTTGAAAATTGTGCTTCTTTTCTTACCGTTTCTTTCCAATAGTTTTTATTTTTTTTTAAGAAAATAGTTGAATTCTTAGTCAAATTTCAAAAACAAAAACAAGTTTTTTAAAACTTTTTTTTTTTTTCAAAACTTGATTTGGATTTTGAAAACATTGGTAAAAAGTAGATAACAAAACAAAAAAAATCCATAGATAGAAGTAGTGTTTATAAGTTTAATTTTCAAAAATCAAAAACAAAAAACAAACCCCGTTTGATAACCATTTGATTTTTAGTTTTTGAAAATTAAGCCTATAAATACTAAACCTATGAACTTCTTTGTTTTGTTATCTATTTTTTACATATGTTTTCAAAAACTAAGCCAAGTTTTGAAAACTAAAAAAAGTAGTTTTCAAAAACATATTTTTGTTTTCGAAATTTAGTAAAGAATTCAAATGTTTTCTTAACAAAAATGAAATCAATTGTAGAGAAATAATGAGAAAACAAGCATAATTTTCAAAAACAAAAACCAAATGGTTTTCAAACGGAGCCTAAGGTCCTCTTTGATAACGATTTTGTTTTTAGTTTTTTGTCTTTGAAAATTCTGCTCGTTTCGTCTCTTTATTATGGTTTTCACTCATCCTAAAGAAACATTTGGATTCCTAGCCAAATTTTAAAAACAAAAACAAGATTTTAAAACTACGACCCTGTTTGATAATCATTTGGGTCCAGTTTGATAACCATTTGTTTTTTAGTTTTTGGTTTTTGAAAATTAAGCCTATAAATACTACTTTCACTTATGATTTCCTTATTTTATTATCTACTTTTTACCTATGTTTTCAAAAACGAAGTCAAGATTTGAAAATTAAAAAAAGTAGTTTTCAAAAACTTGTTTTTGTTTTTGAAATTTGGCTAAAAATTCAAATGTTTTCTTAAGAATGATGAAACTCATTGTAAAGAATGACAAGAAAACAAGCATAATTTTCAAAAATTAAAAATCAAATGGTTATCAAACAGAATTTTAGTTTTTAGTTATTGGTTTTTGAAAATCAAGCTTAAAAACATTGTTTCCACCTATGGATTTCTTTGTTTTGTTATTTGTTTTTTATCTATGTTTTCAAAATTTAAGCCAAATTTTGATTTTTTTTTATTTAAAAACTTCTTTTTTTTTTTAAAAAAAAATTTGGTTAATAATTTAAATATTTTTGTTTTTGAAATTTAAAAGAGAGTTCTTAAAAAAAAAAAAAAAAAGAGAGATCCAAAGAAACTTGTTATTTAATGTTGGATGAATATTGAAAGTGCGCACATAAAAGACTAGCAGAATACGAATCTCGAAAAAGGGCGCAAAAGCATGAAACGTGCTGGGCCTTGCATTGCATTTGCATCCGCGCACCATTAGCGCCATCTTCTTTACTCTTTCTGCGTGCCCAACGCGATGCTCGCCCCGCACGCCGCACCGTCGCCCATTGGTCTCCTCCGCCGCCGCCGCCGCCAAACTAAACCCACTGCGCTGCCGCCTCCTTTTACCATTTGTCGTCTTTTAACTTTCTTTAATCGGCACTCCGTTTTTTGGCCTTCCCAATCAGGATTCAGTGAACACTGCCGTCGTGATTGAGTTTAAAATATTCAGTCCTCCATGACCGGAATAATCCATGGACTCTGGTTTGGCCGAGCCCTTTTCACTTTCGTGGATGCTTACGTGGACAAGCCAACTTCGTGCTTCACACGTGTCTTACACCTCCTTCCCTCCTTAAAATTCTTTCCTTATTATTTTTACTTAAAACATTAAAATATCATTTTGGTTCTCTAATTTGATACTTGTTCATTTTGATCCTTATACTTTTAATATATTAGAGGACGTTTGACGTGCAGAGTTGAGTTATACAAAATTAGTTCAGAAGTCTGTATTTGGGTGCAAAGTTGGGTTGAGTTGTCAGAGATATCTAGTACAATTTTTTGTAACTCGATGTAGACTGATTTTTAAATAATTGTTTTTTTTCTTTATTTTTATTTATCATTTATCTAGAAACATATTTTTCCTAACTTTCCAATACTGAATTCAGATGTCTATTTAAAAAAAAAAAACATATTTCAACATTGATATTTTTTTTTTTTAAAACATCATTTTTTATCTTTCTTTTTTTAGTAATTGACTTTTTTCAAACTATAGACAATGTAGTTTTGTATTTTTCTTTCTGCTACACATTGAACTTCTTTCAATTTTTAGAAATAAAATATTTGCATTACACATTGAACTTCTTTCAATTTATAGAAATTAAATGTTGCATTCTTTATAAAAGCATTCTTTATAAAAGACAATGTACCTGTATTTTTTTTTCTTTAAACACAAATTGAACTTCTATCAAAATATAGAAATCTAAGGTTTCATTTTCTAAACACACATTGAACTTCTTTGACACTTACAAATGAGGATCTTATTATGACTTTTTTCAATTACTAATAGGGTCTTCATTATGTGAGTTTTTTTTTTTTTTTTTTTTTTTTTTAACAAAACACATTGAGCATTACATTTTTTTTTTTCTGCAAAGAAACATTTTTTGTTTACATTTGTTTAAACACATGTACTATATTGAACATCTTTGGAAAAGAAAATGCCAGTATTTTACTTTTTCAAGACGGCAAGAAAACAACAATATATTTTAACATTAGTGTCATGTAGGAGTGAAAAATTCACAAAATATTAGTAGGTCATTAATGACCTATCTACATGATTCACAAAACATAATTATGGTTCACAAAATATAAGTAATGACCAACAATGGGTCGAGTTCGTAAGTCCGAAGAAAGATTCTTGGAGCAGAGAGTGAGACCAACTAAGTACATGTGCATTTCATATTATTTTGAACCACGAGAGTGCCGTCGGTCGATGGAAATTGTTGCCAACGATAGTCGTTGAAGACGGTATCGTCGGTTGTCGGATATGGTCGCCAATGATTGTTGTCGATCGTCAGAGTAGCTAGTCAGTAGTGGCCGTCAGTTGTTGCATATGGTCGTCAGTCATTAAAGAAGGTTGCCAGTTGCTGGAGAAGGTGGCTGGAAGTGGTCGCCGGTCTCCGGTCGTTGGAGAAGCGGTGATAAAATATGTTAATAGGGTTACTGTACAAGTCGTTGGAGTTAATATCCTAACACTGTAGCAAGTTGGTAGAGTTGAGTTTTTTTTATGGAGAGTTAATTTCTCCATGGGCCAAACGGTGAGTTGGGTTTAAAACCCAACTCAATTCAACTCAGGGGGACCAAACGCCCCCTTAATATTTAGTCTCTATAAGTATTTTACCTAAAAATTGGGTAAACATATTTACATTATGTCTTTTCTTGAATGAAATTATTATTATTATTTTGTCGAGTTGGATAAAAATTAACTTCAACCCAATGATAAAGACTAATTTTAAGATATATTAAAAGTACATGGACTAAATTTGGACGTTTGAAACTACATGGACTAAAATTGAGCAATATCCAAAGTGCATGGACCAAAATGGTATTTTAATCTTAGTTAAATTACTAAGTTTAGTTTTAATAAGTCTCTAAATTTTAAAATTTTTTAAAGGGTCTAATTGACATGAACTTTCAATTTGACATTTAATAGATCATCTTAATGGTTAAGCCATTTTCTTCTTAAATTGTCACTTGTATTTGTGATATAATAGTTTAGTCCAAGAAGATTAGGATTATTTAGCACATGTACTTTAATGAAGTTTCCAAACCTACTTGCTAAACTCACAAAAAATTATTGAATGGATGAAAGTTGACAAACATAAGCTTACTAAATATAAAATTAAAAGTTTCTATTAAAATCTTAAAGTTTTTTCAATAGGGACTAAAACATCACAAATTCTAAAGTATAGAGGTTAAATTGTTACATATTAGTTCGATGATTAAATTATTACAAAAGTGAACGTATTGAAATTAAACTATTATAGATGAAAGTTTAAGGATAAAATTGTTACTTTGATAAAAGTTCAAAGACCAAAATTGTTTTTTTAACCTAAAATTTAGTATTATGGGAGAGGAATGTATAATTATATGTTAAATTATAAAAAATACCTTGAACTTTGCCCATTGTTTTAAAAAATCTCTATTCTTTTCAATGTTGCAATACTACATTCGATCTTTCATAAACGTTTCAAAACTACCATTAGAGTAGAAATTCATTAGAATGTTGGATGGAAACTCGGCATGACAATAACATGAAAGGACGTGACAATAACTAAGATGGTTATGTGGATTAAGTTTAAAAGAATTTAATTAATATTGTAACTTTTAAAAGAATAATTTTTTTTTTTAGTATTATTTTATAATTTAGCCATAATTGTATATAGATTAAGGACTTCAATTTGTCGTGAACGATGAAGTTGGACCCATAACTGCGAAAATTTGGTCAGTGGTTGACACGTAGGCCACCACCAAAAAATCTCTCCACTGCGATCCTCCGCTTTCCTTCCTCTGCTACAAAACAAACCACCCAATATTCCATGGCCAAAGCACAGCAAAGTTTCTATCAATTCAATTGAATTTACAGCTTTTAGAGCTGCAGAAAGGCCGATTCAAGCCTCTCAGAATCCCAATAAATCGACCCACATACATCATTCACTCATTGATGTTAACCACGTTTACGCCCATTCATAACACCGACGGTGGCGGAGCCGTCGACGCTATGGCTGCTCCTCCGGTGAACTCGTCAATGGAATCATGTCCGAGAATCGTCGCCATGGAATCTCCTATTCTCATATTTGTTTTCTTTCACAAGGCTATTCGCGCGGAGCTTGATCACTTCCATCGCGACGCCATGGAATTCGCCACCAACCAGCAAAGTGTCGGGGTTATTGGGTCGTTGTTGCAGCGCTACCACTTCCTTCGAGCTGTTTATAAACATCACTGTAACGCTGAGGACGAGGTTTTTCCTTTTCTGTTCTGTTCTGTTCCTTTTTAGTAAATGCATGTCTCGACTTACTCTGTGATCGCCGGTCCTGAGAAGAAGGGGATTCTTATTTTTTTCTTGTTAGTTTTCACGTTTAATTCATCATCTTTACTGGGTCATTGCACTCGGTTACTTTACTTAAATCTTTCAGAAAAAAACTGATAAAGAAACCAATTCTGACCGCGATGATGAGCAAACTTTATAAATTTATAAAGTTGAGTGGAGTTTTTGGTGTAACAGGTGAAAAATGGGAGACGTGATTTGTGTTTGTGGCACCAGTGAAACCAAACTATACATAATTTTGCAGTTTCCAAGTCTAACAGCTAAATTTTGATTTATTTGCAATCTTCTAAGAAATACTCTGGGATGGGACGTGGGGAAACCTCAAATGTATTTGAAATTGTAGGTCATCTTCCCGGCTCTAGATCTGCGAGTGAAAAATGTGGCAAGTACTTATTTCCTTGAACATGAAGGGGAAAGTGTTCTGTTTTGCCAATTGCTCGAGCTTCTGAATTCAAATGCCTTGGAGGAAGGAAGCTACAAGAGGGAGCTGTCATCTTGTGTCAGAGCTCTTCAGATATCAATATGCCAGCATATGTTCAAGGAAGAGGAACAGGTAATTATTTGACGTGACTATGATATCTTAAACTCATCTTAATTCTAGGTATTTTGATTGGATAATATGATAGTCTTTACCTATTGGCTGAAAGGATATACGAACAAGAATTTTGGGAGGAGCTAAAATTTCTCCAGTGATTCTCCATTAGCTCTATGGAGGTTAAAAGGCCAAAATGTTCTGGATAATCAAGTGTTTGATACTTACATCAGCGAGAATGTTGAGTGCCTGATGATACGAGTATATGGTGGATGCAGGGTTGACTTCATATTTAGCATCTATCTAGATACGACCACTAAGATTGCTAGACAAGTCATCTGAAATTTAAATCAGTATTGTTGGAGTATCCCAGCTGAAAATTGTGAGCTTCTTTGCAAATATGCAGGTGTTCCCGTTACTTACTGAGAAGTTTTCTTTTGAAGAGCAGGCATCATTAGTTTGGAAATTTCTTTGTAGTATACCTATTAATATGCTGGAAGTCTTTCTTCCGTGGCTTTCTTCCTCTTTATCTCCAGATGAACATCAGATTATGTGCAAATGCTTGAGCAAAATTATCCCCGAGCAAAAGCTTCTTCAGAAGGTCAGTGCCTCTTTTAGTTCATTAACATTTCATAGGAAATTTTCAAAGAAATGGGAGCTAATTTTAATTTGTTTGAAGTGAAGGTAATATTTTCCTGGATGGAGGATGCAAGAACGACTTGTGCAAATCAAAGTTTGTCTGATGACAATTTAGAGTTTCAATGTCTACACTCTCCGGTCCGTGGTCTTATATGTAGGCCAGAGAAGGGGAATGACACTTCTGAATCGACTAGAACTGGTAAAAGGAAATACGTGGAGCAATGTAATTTTACCTATTCTACTGTTTCAGTTGCTTGTCCCATCAATGAAATATTACATTGGCATAATGCTATAAAAAAAGAACTAAATAGCATAGCTGAGGCAGCTAGAGACGTACCATTGTCTCCTGATTTTTCTGAGTTGTCTGCACTTAAGGAGAGGCTGCAGTTTATTGCAGAAGTCTGCATCTTCCACTGGTACTAATTTCAAGCTCTGTATTTTCTAGTTTACTCTATTAAATCTAACCTTGTATAGCAATGTATTTATTTTGAAAAATCATCTTCATGGAATCAATCTTTACAACAAATAATTTTTTCAGTTTTTTTTCCTCACAGCTTATATGTGTTTTGCACTCTTAAAGATTGGTTGATTATTTAACTGTAGAGAGAGGCAAATGAGTTTTGAGTTTTAACAATTTTCTTTTTCATACATTGCCAGATTGCATAACAATCTTTCTTTTCTCTCTCATATTTTTCTATAGCAAAAGAACAAAATATCTTCTTCTAATATAATAAAGATAAATAAGATAACTTAGGCCCATTTTTATTCATTTAATTAATTAATTTATTTTCACGTTACTGCTAATGTTTTAAAACTGACCACCGTCTTTCTTTCTGGTGCAGCATTGCTGAGGATAAAGTTATATTCCCTGCTGTAGATGCTGAACTATCATTTGCTGATCAGCATGCAGAAGAAGAAATTCAATTTGATAAGCTTAGGCACTTGATAGAAAGTATCCAAGCTGATAGAACTAAATATTCTTCTGCTGAAATTCATAAAAAGTTAAGTTCTCACGCTGATCAAATTATCAAGACTATCCAGAAGCACTTTCATGCTGAGGAAATGCATGTGAGTAGCAGTTTCTAGTAACGAGATCGCAGCTTTCCTTGTTACTTGCTGGTATATAATATGCCCTATTTTTTGCATTTTTTATTCTGTTGATGATGGAAGGTAGGTTTCGTTCTGGGAACAATATTGGTTAGGGGATTTGTCTCCCTTTGATAGATTTTCTCGTTTATATTGCTTCTTTTAAACCTGTCTTGTACTTTTATCATGATTCTTCTTTTATTGATAAATCTCATTTTAACTTTATTTGAAACCTTAGTAATAAGTATATCTTTGAACTCTTCAACCTTTTTGTTAAAATGTTGATATATAATTAAATTTACTATAACCCATCAACTTAAACTTTTGGGTTGATTGGTGATTTAATATGGTATCAGACTAGGAGGTCCTATGTTCAAACCTTAAAGTCGTTTCCTCTCCAATTAATATTGATTTCCACTTGTTGGGCATTTCACAAATTTCCAAGCCCACAAGTGAGGGAGAGTGTTAAAGTGTTGATATATAATTAAATTTACCATAACTCATCAGCTTAAGCTTTTGGGTTGTTTGGTGATTTAACACTTTTTCTTGTTGGACAAAAGTTTCATTTTGAAATTTTATGGCTTTTCTAGTCAGTCCAATCTCAATGTCATCTTTATGAGCTCCTGGCTTTGCTCTTTACAAGCTAAGCTTCCTAAGTTTTTTACTTGTGTGCTCCTAAGAAAGCCTCAAACCAGTGACACGTTAAGTGTTCACCGGGGATTTTTTTGTCATGTCAGATGTTTTGTCCATGAGGACTTAATCAAGTGAATGTTAACCAAATTGTTATCCTGTCACTCCTTCGTCAATTATATATAGACAAATTTTTTGAAGACTTTCAAGAAGGCTAGGTTATCCTTCATGATAATGATCATTTTGTTATCGAAGACTAGAGTTCCCAAGAGAAAAGAAAAAAGCTAAGGGAAATAATGTTAAATCACCAATCAACCCAAAAGCTTAAGCTGATAGGTTATGGTAAATTTAATTATATCAACACTTCCCCTCACTTGTGGGCTTGGAAATTTGTAAGAGGCCCAACAAGTGGAAATCAATATTAATTGGGGAGGAAACGACTTTACAGGGGTTCAAACACAGGACCTCCTGCTCTGATACCATGTTAAATCACCAATCAACCCAAAAGCTTTAGCTGATAGGTTATGGTAAATTTAATTATATCAACAAATAACATACAGACTTCTTTAAGAAAGAAGTGATGTGGCTGCCACTTTGAAAGGTTACTTTCTAGAATCTTTATTGGTCGTTTTAACTGAGGAGTTTCTGAATTCCCCCCTTGTTTTCTCTCATCATTATGCAAGACTAGGTGTCTAAGTGTGCTCTATATGTTTTTATCTGTTTTGAGACTTTTGTTCCTATGATTCTGTATACTTATTTATTTTTTTTTGGTATTCTATCCAACACTTATTGCTTTAAACGGAGCCTTTTAACTAAATAAAATTGGACATCTAGGTTCTTCCACTTGCTCGGAAGCATTTTGGACCCCAAAGGCAGCGAGAACTTCTGTATCACAGCTTATGCATAATGCCCTTGAAATGGATAGAACGTGTCTTACCTTGGTTGGTAGAAACACTTACTGAAGAAGAAGCAAGATCTTTTCTTCAGAATATGCAAATGGCAGGTTCAGTTTTAACTCTAAATATATGATATAGATTGTTTCTAGGTTAGATTTGTATCATTAATCAAACTATCAACTAGTATACTAGTGTCTTAATTACAAGCACTTTATTTCGCAGCTCCAGTGTCAGATCATGCACTCGTTACACTATTTTCTGGTTGGGCATGCAAAGGCCATCCCATGAGCATTTGTTTTTCTGCAAGTGCTATTAACTATTGTCCTGAACGGATATTGACTGGAGATGAAGAATCATGCTCCTTTTCTTCTGCCAATGAAAAACCTTCATGCAATCAGGCAACTGAGTGTGCCAGGGCACCCAAATGTGGGAAGGCAGCATTCCATGGAGACTTAAATGGCCGTCTTCCTTTGAAAAACCCAAGCAAAAAACTTCATTTCACTCATGTAAAACTATTTGCTTGTGTCCCTGGGTTAGGAGTGGATGACAATAATTTAGGAATGAGATCTCTGGCAGCAGCAAAATCACTGCGTTCTTTGTGTTTTGGTCCCTATGCTCCTTCTCTCAACTCCAGTCTGTTTAGTCTGGAAAATGATCCAACCTCTTGTGGCAGTGGTTCTAAGTCACGGCCTATTGATAACATATTTAAATTTCATAAAGCAATATGCAAAGACTTGGAGTATTTGGATAATGAATCTGTGAATCTTGGCGATTGCAATGATAATTTCTTTAGGCAATTTTGCGGTAGGTTTCATCTGTTGTGGGGTCTATATAAAGCTCATAGTAATGCAGAGGATGATATAGTATTCCCTGCATTAGAATCAAAAGAAGCTCTTCATAATGTGAGCCACTCTTATACATTAGACCACAAACAAGAGGAAGAGCTTTTTGAAGGTATTTCTACTGCACTTTCTAAGCTGACAAATATTCGCAGAGACTTGAATGGTAAGAAGAAGTATGACTATTCAAATTGGATGAAGTCTCATATCTCTTATGTTAATGATACTGTGAGAAAGAATATTGAGCTGGCAACAAAGCTCCAGGGCATGTGCAGATCAATTAGAGTGACACTTGACCAACATATTTTTCGTGAGGAATCGGAATTGTTGCCATTGTTCCATACATATTTTTCTGTGGAAGAACAGGATAAAATTGTTGGTAGAATAATTGGTACTACAGGTGCTGAGGTCCTCCAATCAATGTTGCCTTGGGTAACTTCTGCACTTACTCAGGAGGAGCAAAATAAGATGATGGATACATTGAAGCAGGCAACCAGAAATACAATGTTTAGTGACTGGCTAAATGAATGGTGGGAAGGACCTGCTATATCTCCACATTATATGGAATCTGTCAGTCATATATCTGGAGGTTTGTGTTGTGCAGATGTCAGTCTCACACTCTACCTCTATACAAGTCAAAATCTTATTTCTAGAATAAATTATGTTTGTCTTACTAGAAAGTCAATTATTGCCTAATAACATCGACAACAAAACACTAGAGGTATTTATTTATATTTTCAATTTTACTTTTCAGGTTCTGATTCCCATGGTGTCTGTGACCAAAAAAATGATTCAGTTTTCAAGCCTGGATGGAAAGAGATTTTTAGGATGAACGAAAATGAACTTGAATCAGAAATAAGAAAGGTTGCCCGGGATTCAACCATTGACCCTAGGAGAAAAGATTATCTTATCCAGAACTTGATGACCAGGTTGTTATACTTCATTAACTTTATCTAAACATATAAATTAATCTGCAATTCGCTATTCTGACAGCTTAATGGGTGTATGTTAGTCGCTGGATAGCTTCTCAGCAGATGCTACCCCAAGCAACTACAGGTGAAAACTCAGATGCAAAAGAACTGATCGCAAGTGCCCCATCATTTCGTGATCCTAAGAAACAGACTTTTGGGTGTGAGCATTATAAAAGAAATTGTAAGCTGCTTGCAACTTGTTGTGGCAAGTTGTTTACTTGTAGCTTCTGTCATGATAAAGTCAGTGATCACTCAATGGACAGGTAGTTAAATCTTATTTGCTATATTGTTTGGATATCCCAAGATGCAGTGAAAATATTTTAGTTGTTTCTAGGAAGGCTTCAACTGAAATGATGTGTATGCGCTGCCTCAAAGTTCAGCCTATTGGATCTGTTTGCATAACACCATCCTGTGGCGGTCTCTCTATGGCAAAGTACTACTGTAGTATTTGCAAACTTTTTGACGATGAAAGGTGCATATCTACCATAGCATTCTTACTACCATGCTTCTCATTGAGTGACAGGATTATAATCATTCTTGTGCATTGTGGAGTTTAAAGGGAAAACTCAAGAGGAATTCAATAGATAACTAAACTTGTTATATTGAATTATGGCTTCTGAATTTTGTAGAAGATACTTTGTTATCATTTTTCTTATATATCGATATCAACATCATGGGTATAAGTTTTTATTCAAAATCTTTTCAGTATGTTCTTGACTATCTGCTACAATTAAGATGTGTACTTCTATTTTTCATGCACTGGATCGTATATTGAGATTTAATAACAGATTAAAGATTATTTAGTGTTCCCTTTTTGTGCCTGAACTTTGTAAGCGTACTCAAATCAGTAGAGAAGTGCAAGGTGTTCCTGTTATTCCCTTGTCCTCTTCCTTGAAAGACTTCAAGGCATATTATTAGCTTCAATCATTTTGGCTGGTCTTCATTTAAACCTCTCTCTCTCACAATATATGAGATTGAAAAACTAGATGTTTTTGCTGTTGAAGTTTGTTATTTTCTTTGATATTTCTTCATTTCTTATTTCAGGGAAGTCTATCATTGTCCTTTCTGCAATATATGTCGTCTTGGGAAGGGACTTGGCACTGATTTTTTTCATTGTATGACATGCAATTGTTGTTTGGCGATGAAATTGGTTGATCACAAGTGCCAAGAGAGGGGCCTAGAAACAAATTGCCCCATCTGCTGTGATTTTTTGTTCACATCTAGTGAAAGTGTTCGAGCTCTTCCTTGTGGACATTTCATGCATTCAGCTTGTTTCCAGGTCCCTTTGTTGTATTTTTTTTTTCTTTGATTTTGATTTTTTCAGCAAAATGTTAACTTGAGAAACTATTTCAGTGGATAGTTTTTAATTTTTATATTTTATTGTTACATCATGCAGGCTTACACTTGTAGCCACTACATATGTCCAATATGTAGCAAATCCTTAGGAGATATGACGGTATGGAAATTTCTATCTCAAACAAAAGCATGATACATTCATCATTTTTCAAAAGGACTATTTTTCATGAGCTTGAATCAATGATCAAAGTTTAGGCCATTATGTTGACCATCTGCTTAATGAAGACCAATTCTTAGATTTGGCACATAATATTCAAGCTCAAGGTTGATTCATTGATGCATTTATACTTGGACGAGATTGTGAAATTGAATTGAGATATAATTATCTGAAAAATCTGGTTACATTCTTTCTTGAAATTCAATCAATCTATGTTTCATTACTAGTTTTACCTATTCTTATCAAGAAAGCAAAAAACGCTGTATTTCATCATTTCATTCTCTTAAGCTGCTATGCTCTTCAGCTTACTGCCCACATCCCTCCAATGGAAATTGATTCTCTCTCTACATGATCTTCAGCTCCTATGAAGTTAGTGAGATGCATCAGTGAGCATTGATAACAGTCATATGTATCTCTGAAAATACTACCATGCATTTTATGTTATTCAGGTGTACTTCGGCATGCTTGACGCATTACTGGCATTGGAGATACTCCCTGAAGAATACAGGGAACGCTGTCAGGTAAACATCACTTTTCTTGCTTACCCTCCTTAAAGTCATTGCTTCACTTTCTTGCTTACCTGTTAAAGATCCCATCCTCTCTAAATTTCTAATAACTCACTGACTATTTCTCAGGATATATTGTGCAATGACTGCTCCAAGAAGGGGAAAGCTCGCTTCCACTGGCTGTACCATAAATGTGGAAATTGTGGATCTTACAATACCAAGGTGATTAAGGTTAGCTCAAGTTCCTGCTCAACACTGAATTAGTGAACTTCAGTGCCTCTAGCTGTCTACTTGTTTGTTTAAGTGTGCCCTTAAAATCGGCATGGCAACGATACGACGACGGTCATTTCAATTTTCTCAAACCTATGGTTTTTATAGAAAATTCAGGTATCAAGATGGAGAGATAAGTGTAAATTCAAATACCACCACTGTGTTAAGGGAATTCAGAATCTTGCTGATTTTTCTAGTCTAACAGAGTCAGTTACTGTTGAGATCTGGAAAATGAAAGGATCCAAGGAATTATGTTTGAGAGTGAAATGGGTAAATGTATGTTTTTGGTTCTGATTGATAGGATTAATTTCTCTTAATCATAAGCAAAATTCTTGCCTTTTTCTTTTATTGCTATTCTTTGCTTTCTTTTGTGACAATTTTACTTATTTGGTGATGATTTGGAATTCATATTGCATATAATTAAAAAATTTGAGCATAGATCAATTAGTGAAGATACATGCCAAAGTGAGCATAGCTTAGTAGTAATTGACATGTACCATTGACCAAGAGATTAGAGGTTCGAATCCTCTCTCCAAATGTTTTTGAACTCAAAAAAAAAAAAAAAAAAGGTTAAGACACATACTCACGATCAAGAGGTCAGATGTTTGAATTTCTTCGCAATCTATGTTAAACAAAAAAAGAGAAAAAACATTAGTTGCTTCTATCGACAATAACTAAGACTGTTTCTACTGATGGATATTTTGTCATCTAGACAATAATTTGGTTTTATTGCTGTTTTGGTAGCATCTAAGTTTGGTTATATAATTAACATTACTTTACAAGTTTTTGCAAAAAAGAGAAGCCATCTATAGCTTTCCCTTTTCTGAAATAAAAAACTGATGAGCAGGTTCTTTTTTAAAGAAGTAAAGCTTGTTACTTTGCTTTCCATAATTGCTTTACATCAAAAGATGAAGGTCTTCGTTCTTCTATATAAGTTTTTTTTTTTTTGGGGGGGGGGGGGGGGGGGGGGGTTCTTCTATAAAAGTTAATAGTTTTATATTTGCACTTCTCAATTCATTGCACTTTGGACGAATTTGCATAGAGATTTTGGGGCTATTTAAACAGTGACAAAATATTAAAACAATTAGTATTTCTGTGAAAAAGAAAATATTAAAACAATTAGTATTTATTTATATTTATACTTTGCAATTTACCAAAAGAAATTTTTGTATTAACTTCAGGACGTGAAGTCTACTAATTTCATGAAAAAAATGTTCAATTCAGCCCATGTGATAATTTAATTGTAATGTCCCAACAACTCATTAGGAAATTAACAACCTCTATCCATAAATGCTCAAAAAAGAAAAAAAGAAAACAAAAAGAATCTCTACTCATAAATTATATTATTAAAAAAAATTATAATGTTATTTTCATAGGCTAAGGAGAAGGGAATTATAAATTAGTTATAAGAAAAAAAAAGTTCAAAAGACTGATGTAACAAAGATGAACTATTTGACATGGTTGACTCAATTATCATTTCTATACATGAAAAAAGAAATTAAAAAAAAAATATTTTGTGATATTTGACCAACGTACTCAATTGTTATGAGATTCTTTTAAAAAACATTACAACGAGAGTGATGGTCATGTATTTTTATAGATTATTTTTTTGATTTCAACAAACAATTGGGAGTTGACTTGGTCGAGAGTATATAGGAATTCGATTTTTTGACAACTTGGCTGAGTTATGCTTACTTTGACATTTTTTTTTATAGATCATTTAATTTTTATTTAGATTAACTTAAAATCAAAGTCATTTAATTAATAAACAAAAGAGAAAAAAAACCAGTTAGGACTTGGGCAACTACCACTCAATAGGTGCAATAATGGAGAATCATTCAATATAATGTTTCAAAAATTTCAAATGGGAAAAATGGAAAATGAAAGGAAAGGGGAAAAAAGAAAAGAATAAAAGGATTTTTCAAAAAAAAAAAAAAAAAAGGAAAGGAAAGAAAGCTACGACAATTGAAAGTGAAGGAAAAGGGTAACTCTGACGACTGACAGACGGAGACGGTGGACCGTTTCGAAAAATCTAAAATTTATAAAATATGTGAGCTGAAATTTGAATTTTTTTCCCCTGTTTTCTTTTCTTTCCGAAGACGGGTCGACGAAAAAGTCTGAAAAAGGAGAAGCCATCGACGAAGGAAAGAAAATAGAGTTTAAGAACGAGGGAACATTCGAAAACCTTCTCCGTTTACTCAATTTCTGTTTCTTCTTCAACTCCCAGATTTCGTTTAGTTTTAATCACCCACCCCATAATTCGCTTCTGTTTCAAAGTCGATCCTAGTCCTGTTTTTATCCTTTCCTTTTGTTGATTCAATTTAACAGAAGAGAGATCCAGTTAGCCTTTCGAATCGTGGGATTTTTGTCTCCAGCAAAAAAGGTGGAATTCCTTCAGGTGTTGGGTATGAACGTGGATATCATATGATTTTAGAAGTGGGTTTGATTCATTAATAGCATTTGGCAGTTGGGAATTCAGAGTGAGAGAGTGAGATGGGGACAAGTTCGAAGACGGAAGGACCTTCAACCCCGGCGCTTCGACGAGACCCATATGAGGTATTGTCTGTTTCCAGGGATTCTACAGATCAGGAAATTAAGACTGCTTATAGAAAACTCGCGCTCAAGTAAGTTTTATCTTTATTTCCTCACATGTATAATTTCATGTTCTATGGAAACGTTTTCATTTCTTTTAATACTCTGTCAATGTGGAATATGGTATGTGAAGCTCAAATTCAGGCTTGATTGTTGATCACTGCATATACAATGCTAACAGCTAACCCAGGTCTAATGGCCCGGTGGGAAGTTGTGTCAAGGATTACTAGAATTTTGGCCTTTTGTCATTGCTTTTGACCTGATTTGTTTAGAATTATGTTTACTGTTGTCTGCCATTTATGGTTCTCATTTTCTTTTTGTGCTTAAGCCGTGAATTCAATCTTCAAAGGCCATTTTTGTTGGTTTTGGTTTTGTTAGTTGCTAGAGCTTGTGAATTATGATATTAGCGTGGGGTTGAAGAGGCCATGTAGGAATTTTCTAATAAATAACATCTATCCACATTTTCTAGTATAATGACATCAACAAATATAGTTTATTGATGATTTGTTGTTTAAATTCACTTGATCGGCAGGTATCATCCTGATAAGAATGTTGGAAATCCTGAGGCTTCAGAACTGTTCAAGGAGGTTGCTTATTCTTACAGCATTTTATCTGATCCAGAGAAGAGAAGGCAGTATGACAGTGCAGGATTTGAGGTTTTTTTTTCTTTTTTCTTCTCTTCCTACTTTATTTTTCTCAACATGGACATCATTGTTTTTATTTGAAATAGACCATTGTATCTGCCAAGGGTAGAATACATCTTGTTGGTTGTGTAAACAAATGCTTCTATATAGGTTTGCTTCTTCGCTTTGTCCTAGACAATTATATCCTCTTCCAACAAAGAGAGGGGAACAACAAATAGAGCATAATATTTGTAAAGTCACCTTATGGCGTTATTTTATTAATATGCCATCAGAGTAGAATAGTGAATGGAATGAAAAAATTGATGGACTACTGTGCAAAGAAATTAATCACAATCATCTCAATATACTAGCTCAAGTCTTTTTATATGCTTAATAGTTAACTGTAGCTTAATTTAATAATGTTCTCGTATTTTTTTTTTAATCTTATGAAGTGTTGTTTGGGAAAAAAATCTTCAGTTTTATGTAATTTGGATTTTTAGGCCTTGTAGAACAGACAGGATTTTAAACTATTAATGAACATAGAAGGATCTATGATTAACTCTCGGCTTGTTATTGGTATGTTGCAAAGAAGCTCCTATTATAAACGGGGTTAAATTCGTTCCACTTTGCCTCCTTCAACTACAATACCTTTTATTTGAGATTCTAAAAAGGGTATCTCAGGCATCTAGATTAAGCACGTATTACTGTGACAACTATAAAATAATAGCTGTTGCTTACCAGACTCCATATTTTTGTTTAGAAATTCCTATTAAAGTATTAAAGGTCACATTAGATATACTTGTAGAAATTCTGGATAGTTAGATGTAGAAAAGAATATAAATTATTTTGGAATTATTATTATTTTACTATCACTGTGCTGACTTGAATGCATGCAAATGAAATTCCTCATCTAATGAAAGAGGTCACATCCTCATGCAAAATAAACTTTCCAGGCTCTTGATGTGGAAGGTATGGATATGGAAATTGACTTGTCCAATTTGGGCACTGTCAATACCATGTTTGCAGCTTTATTCAGGTAATATATCTTTTTGCTATTTGAGGTTCCGCTGGTCTGCAATCTCACCTTCTCTAATCTCCAAGTTTGTCTGTTTCTAGCAAGTTGGGTGTCCCCATTAAGACTACAATATCTGCCAATGTTCTTGAAGAAGCTCTGAATGGAACTGTGACCACCAGACCTCTTCCTATTGGAACATTAGTCAGTGGGAAGGTGCTTATGTGGTTCTTATAACAACGAAGCTTGCTTTTTCCCTTAAATTCCCTTCACTTATGCAATGCTCCAATGCAGGTAGATAAACAGTGTGCTCACTTCTTTGGTGTAACAATCAATGAGCAACAAGCTGCAGCAGGCATTGTAGTCAGAGTTACTTCCACTGCTCAAAGCAAATTTAAGGTCTATTATCTCTATATATTATATTATTTTTATATTTTGTGCATGGGGAGACATGCACATTGAGTTGCTGCAACTATCATGAAATTCTAACATGTGATCTCTCTTTTTGTGCATTCAATGCAAGGAAGTGCTCTTTTTAGGCTTAGTTCTAACAAGTGCAATCTTTAATTTTCAGCTGCTATATTTTGAGCAAGATACCAATGGTGGTTATGGTTTAGCCTTACAGGTATTGTGCATTAATATCTCTGAAGCCTGTGTCTTGGTTTCTGGCTCTGGTTCTCAGTGTTCAATTTATTTATAGTTTCATATGTTTTTTCTGAAAGATGTATGAGGGGTGATATGAAATTGAGGAATTAGTTAAACTGTACTAAACACTCCTGAAATAACAATGGTTGCGTCAAAGCATCCTGCAGAAATTGGATGTCATGGGAAATGGTTTATTCTTTATATTCTGCAGTTCTTAGTTACTTATCAGTTATCATGCATCAGCTTTCGTATATTCCCTATACATGCAGTGAGTTGTTGGGCTTTCTAAAAGTGGTAAGAATATTTGATAGGGGTGAAAGGTCAGGGTTGGTTGGAGTGGAGGTAGAACTGATGTGGACCCTAACCCATTTGGTGTTGGTTTTGTAAAAAAGATTTTTTTCCCAACACTTTATAAACCGACTGACCGACCGTGGAGATATGTTAAAATCAAATGGCAGTTTTTTGGAATGGCTGGTTGGTTTTTGCTTGCTTCCAAGTTATATGTGTTCTTACTTTGAACATGCATCAGCTCCTTAGCTTTTAATTTCCAGTTGTAATTCATCTATATACTTGTAAGGATTGACTAGTATGTTCGCTACAAATGTTGTGTATCTTCATGAACAGGAGGATAGTGAGAAGACAGGCAAGGTTACATCTGTTGGGATGTATTTTCTACATTTTCAAGTATTCAGGATGGATTCAACTGTGAATGCGGTATGTTGATGCTAAATATTCAGTTACTAGATCATCTATGCATTATTGTTTGATTTTTTTTCCTAACTTATTTGACGGTCGGGGATGGTGTTGTCTGACTGGACGTCTGTCAAGAGTTCAGAAGTTTGCTCTCTTCTGATGGTTGATGATTAATATGCATGGTAGTGCAGTTGGCAATGGCCAAGGACCCCGAGGCCGCTTTTTTCAAGAGGTTGGAAGGCCTTCAGCCTTGTGAGGTTTCAGAACTAAAAGCTGGAACTCATATATTTGCTGTCTATGGTATAAGCTGTCAATCTTTGATCTTTTCTTTGAAGTTACTATCTAAACTGGTATTTGCCATAATATTTTGCGGTCATCCCTTGTGATTGTTCAGGTGATAACTTCTTCAAGCCTGCAACATACACAATTGAGGCGATTTGTGCAAAGTCATATGAAGAGACAGCAGAGAAGCTTAAAGAAATTGAAGCTCAAATTTTAAGAAAGAGAAATGAGTTACGCCAATTTGAAACTGAATATAGGAAGGTATTGACTTGCATTTTCTAGATATATGGCAATTTATTTTTTCTGATAAGTTTGTCTGAAAGTATACTTGCTACTTTGTAGGCACTTGCACGCTTTCAAGAAGTTACGAACAGATACACTCAGGAAAAACAATCTGTATGTATTCGTTACTCAATCTGATACTTCATATTTGTCTTCCTTCCTTCTAGTTTTGGATATAAGTGATGCAACCTTTTTTCTTATTCGCACAGCACTAGATTTATTGTAATTGTTAACATTGCAGGTCGATGAACTTCTAAAAAACAGAGATAGCATTCACTCTTCTTTCACCGTTTCCAGGCCAGCAAACCATAACGATATTGCCAGTGGTTTAAGTAATGGAAAACTTGATGATTCAAAAGTTTACACTTCTGGAGAAGATGGGGGCTCAGATGGAAAGGAAAAACCTACCAAGAAGAAATGGTTTAATCTAAATCTCAAAGGATCAGACAAGAAGCTTGGTTGAGATTAGATGGGGCCATTTGAAATATTGTTTTTCTCTGGGAAGTTTTGTTGTGCAACTGTCAAGCGATTGGGCCCGTCAAACCTCTTCGTTTCTTGTGAGTTGCCTGATAATACTGTTTACTGTATCTTTCAAGTAGAGCCATACTATAAAAAATGTGTATTTATGCCATTCTGTTTATGATTGTATTGAGTGACTTGCTCAGTTCTCAAAAATTTTCTGGTAGAGTTATATTTATTAGTTTCATTAGTGGTAATAAATTTGTTTATTGGTTTGTGATGAAAACTTGAGTGTATACCCTTTCACTGTTTCTGCAGAGCTGTATAAATTCCCATTTGGATATTACAATTTTTCATTCATTTGACTCCCACTATCCACTGATATTGTTGCTTGATATTTCTTTGATATTTTGGTTGCTGTTGGGAGATTCTCCTGCTAAGTTGATTAAACAGTGTGATTTGGTTTAACAACCAAAGTACCAAATTTGTCTGTCATGTCTTGCAATTATAATGCCAAACAGGCCACTTTTTGTGGGTCTTAGTTTTTAGGACTTTGTAGGGTACCCTAAATAGAATTCTCAGACAATCATGTAGGTTGAAGATGTGTTGATGAACAGGACACACGTGCAACAGTAGTATGCAAACAAAGTTTTTCTAATAATTTGAGCTGGAAAATTGTCTCAATCTGAAGCAGAATCTAAGAAGAGGTTTTATGGTTGGTGAGTTGTTATCATTTCTCTCATGTACTTGGAAACAAGGTATTTTGAAGGTGAGGTGGTTTTAAAATAAGTACTTCTCACATTGGTGACCTTATTGGCTTGTGGAAAAAGCACCCATGTTTTTTTTTTTTAAAGCGTTGACTACACACTACTTCTGATATGGTTGGGTGGTTCAATTGGATGATAATTATTGGCTGAGTGCTCATTTTTATCAAATATAATATACATAGACTCATGGAAATGGACCACTTGTATTATTTAAGGGTTTCTTACTTTCTATTTGGTATATTTCTATTGATCTATTTGTATTATATGTAACAAATAATTCTGGGAATTTTTTTTAAGGATTTTGGGTACAATCGTATCTTTAATATGTTTGACAACTCATTTTATAATGATAAACTTGTTTGACTTTATCCCCTTCTTCGATATAAATTATTCATATGTAATTGAAAATTATTGTGTTTGAGGCCAAATTTTGATCTTTAAGGTTTTGTTTGGTAACTATTCTGTTTGTTTTCTTATTATTTCTCTACAATAGGTTCTATCTCTCTTAAAAAAAATATTTGAATTCTTAACCAAATTTCAAAAAACAAAAACGAGTTTTTGGAAACTTCTTTTTTTAGTTTGCAAAATTTGGCTTGGTTTTTGAAAGCATATGTACAAATTGTAGATAGTAAATCAAGGAAACCCATAAATGAAAGTAGCATTTATAGGCTTAATTTTCAAAAAAAAAAAAATCAAATAGTTATCAAATGGGACCTAAGTTATTGTGATATATATATTTTGAGTTCAACAAAGGGTGTGATGTTGATTTGAATTTATAACCGCCCTGAGGTTACTAATGCTTTAATTATTTGAACTATGTTTAGGTTGATGAATGTCTTTAATTATATGTATTGATTCAAATCAGGGATGACCATCGAAGAATCTCGGGAGATCGATTCATAGGCAACCATTATTGGAACCACATAAAAAAGCAATGTGAGATATGAATGTAGATTTTTTTTTCAAAGAATTGAACCTTTTAAGGTACATTACATGGTTATGTGGTTGTGGTGTGTTTGGCTTTCAACGTGTCTTGCTATGAACAAAAGTGCATTAATGTTCTTGTCTTATTGATTGACTAAATGAATCTCATTTCTCCATAGTGCATTTTATGCTTCTTAATTTCCAATTATGCATTTAAAATTTCAAAAGCTTCTTTTATTCATATGATCAAATGTATCTTAATTTAATTATAAATATCCTCTATGCTCACTTTGTACACCTAGATTCTTATATGTAAAAACACTGCATTTAGTTAATCAAAAATGTTTTTCAACATTATTTAGTGATGTGTGTGGCAATCACCATGTAAAGAAGTGTTGCTTTAAATTTTAAAAACATTTAGAGCACTTTAAATTAATTTTTGAAAAGAAATTAAATAGTTTTGCTCTTAAAATCTTTTCCAAGCACACTCAAGTTATGTTTGAATAATATATTTCTCTGAGTGTTTCTTTGGAAAAAAAAAGGTTTTTAAATTAATTCAATTTTTTTTGGAGTACTTTTGATTTATTAAGATTTTTTTAAAAACTAATTTAGACCATCTAAAATAAACGTACTTTAAATTATTAATCTTTTTAAAAGAGCTTATAGAAAAATCGATTTTGTTAAAAAAAAGAACAGTTTTTTCACAAATTATTCCAAACATACTATAAAACTTAGTTGAGTTCAAATTAGATTAGTGCAAGGATTTTTAAATATGGACAAGGATTAAATAATATATAATACATTACATATGGCTTAGAGCCTAAAGTCCACTCAAGCTTTTAAAATAATTAGAAAAAGAGTGTCACTTGGCAGGCATGGAGGGGTTAAAATGAGTCACCCACATTGTTTGGATATTGGGTACTCTTTGCTTTTGAACATATCCACAAAAATTGTCCTTTTTAGACCCTTCCAAAAGTAATGGTTTGCAAAAGGAAACAAACTAAAGATGATTAGAAAGTTAATGGGGGTACAATTTTGATTAATATATGATACTAAAATATAAGATTTTTTTTAAGTTGCAATTATATTGACTGATTGGGTAAATTTCATTGATAAGCACAACATGGTGGGTCATACTTGTGATTTGGGAAATCTTATATGATAATATTGGCATCTTAATCAACAACAAAGCAAAGCAAAAGAAAAGAAAAGTATGATGATTAAGCTTTTAAGAAAATTACAAGTGTTTTTTAGTGCATTAATTAGATGGGTGGAAATCCATTACATTATATTTAACAAAAAGAGAGATTAGACATATAATAAACCCCATTTCTTAAGAAGACATTAGCACATGTTTTTTTAAATCAATATACAAGGTTGGAAAAAAAAGGGTTAAATTACAAATTTCGTTTCTATGATTTTGACAAAGATTAAAATTTAGTCTCTATGATGTCTTTATTGTTTGATAAAATCCATCTAGAGACTATTATTTATGAAGGTTTTATCAAACTATATGAACTATTTATGAGGTTTTATATATTAAATTATAAGAATCAAATTCTAACTTTTAAAATTATAGGAATTAAATTCTAACTTTTATCTGAATTAGAGGATAAAGTTGTAATTTAACCTCCCAAAAAAACAAGTATGATTCATTGGATAAGGGTCTCAGCACCCACTGAGTTTTCTGTTGTTTATTGCAAAAAGAAGTGACAAAGTGGGGACAAAACACAACAAAAATGTTTGACACACACTAGTCAGTTGAGTTGTGTGGGCTTCTTACCAAGCTTTAATTTTGTCTGAAGAGATGTACCTAAAAATTCTCAATTGGATGCTTCCTCACATGCCAAACCTGAATCAATGGAGAAATTTTAGTGCCCAACTTGGAATCATATTCCCTTTAATTTCTTTTATTTTAATTTCATAGCTAACTTAATTACTAAATCTTTAACACTTGCATTCTTTAATTAAATATGGATTTTGTTTTTCTAACATCACATCTCACCTCCAAATTAGTATTAAATATTGATGATCAATAGCTTCATTTTCTCTCACCAATCTGATCTGTCTTTTCTTTTCAGTTCAAAAAATAAAATTTTATGGGTGTGTATAAAGCAAAGACCACATAAAGAATTTGAAGGGTATTGATTATGAACACTTAAGAGAAATAAATATTTAGTGTGAAATACAAAGTTTAGGGAAGAGTCAGCATTGACATGGCAAATTCTTTATGAAAGAAGTACCAAATGGGACACACCCCATAAGAAAATATCAGCCTCTCTTCTGTTTTTGAGCCAAAACAATGTTCTGATCTGTACAGTATTTGGGGGTTGGAGAGTGTGGTCCAGCCTCCAAGCTTTCCAAATTCACAAAACACAATCATTTGGAATTAAACCCTCTTCCATATGAAAATATAATCTCTCCCGTTAGTTAGAAGTGGAGAAAGATCTTTTATCCAAACAAAAAGACTCGTTAACCTAGTTGTAGTTGTTAAGGACAATAGAACTTCCACATATCTCCACAATTGTATGATATTGTTCACTTTGGACATAAGCTCTCATTACTTTATTTTTAGTTCCACTTAAAAAGCCTCATACCAATGGAGATAACTATTCTCACTTATATATCTATGATTTCTCACTTTTCTAGAGATGTTCATTTTCCTCTTGGGAACCCACCCCTAAGCGGAGAATGGAAGAGGGAGTCGGAGAAATTTTTCCACTGAACGGGATGGAAAATACAATATTTTTTCCTATCTTCGACCTCATCCCCACCTTGTTTCTCGTCCTTGCCCTGATTTTTTTATTTTTTAATATATAATAAATCCTAAATTTAAACTTTTATGAAATATTATTTTATTTTTTTTGAAGAAATTTAAAAATTCCTCTCTTTATATAGAATTTTCTCATTAGGAATTAACAATTTAAATAAAAATTTTCTAAAAAAACTTATTTATTTAATCAAAATAAAAAAAATGAAAACCATAAATGGAGAATAATTCTCCATGGAAAACTCAATGCGCCCGTGAATTCTCCGCAGAAAATTTCTGTTCTGATTCGCACGAAATAAATTGGAGAATGTTGCAAGGACATGAAATTAAATAGGGAGGGGACAAGGACAAAGAAACTATCTCGACCCTGTCCCACCCTGTAAATATCTCTACACTTCTCTAACTAATGTGGAACTTTATTTGTACACACTTAACAGTAGTGTAGTATATGACCTAAATCTATGGAACTTTATATAAGTTAAGTAAGGCACGTTGGGACCCGCTTCTTCACTCGAAGTGGGGTAATGGAACCATCTTATCAACTACCTACTTGTTTCAACATTGGAAGGTTTATAAAAAAAATTAAAAAAAAAATGTTTTGGTTTAAAGCAGCAAAAGAATAATTCAAATATGATCCTTTTCCCTAACCCCCATGATATCATGTATATATATATAAAAGTGCTAAACAGCAGAGTTGATAGCTAAGCCTTAAGGATTATTAATATCCCCATTTGAGATCTCTCTTTCTTTTTCTCTTTCATGGGAAAATTTGACACACAAATACAGAGAATTGGAGACAAAAGTGGGTCATGTTTGAAGTTGTGATCAAGACTTTGGGAAGAGCTTTTGAACTAACAAAAAAAAAAAAAAAAGAAAAGAAAAAGAAAGCCCATTCTCTGTCCTCCTCCCTCTCTTCCAAACATCAATCGTAGTTAGTAAGATTCGAAGAGATCTGTCTCCTCTTAAAGTAAAGAAAAGCATTGAGGATTAATAATAGGTTTTAACGTCAATCACGCAAACATCCTATACACAATAATTCATTCACAAACACCCAAAAAAATCTGGTCCCTCATCCTTATTTCTTACTAACTTTGCAAACATAACCCTCTCTTTTGTTTTTTTTTTTTTTTTTTTCAAAACACACCCTCAAAAACCAACACACTTAAACTACTACTATTTCTTTCTTTCTTTCTTTCCTTTCCCTTTATTTTCATATCAACCTATCCCCACTCTCTATTTTTCTAATTATGTTGGACTTGGACTATGCACAATCTTCATGCCTATATCCTTATTTATATACCTACAATTAACCAAACTAAATCTTATATCCATCTTTTTAACATATGTATGTCTTACTTTATACGTATGCTTTGAATCTCGCATAGATATTGTCATGATTAAGATAACCCTTTTTCTAATATGTGCATCTAGAATATCTATCTATAGATTAATGATTGGATTTCCTCTTTGAAACGAGAAGAAATTTAACATGATATGAGTGTTTAAATATCTTTGAAGTTTGCCTTTTGACATACCCATCAAACCCTTGTTAGATAGGTTCAAGAAAACATATGTCCTTCAATTGGAAATATTATGGAATGAGTATGCCGATACAATGTGGTTGTCCCTAATAACAGTTGGATATAGATTTGAAAATTTGCATGCATGTTTTCAAGTAACCATCAGATACATATTCAAAATACTTTTATACACTAGTACAATTTCAGGATTTCATCATTGAAAAATTGTCATAAGCATATTTCATGACTTTTTTTTTTCAGTCCTAGAAACCCTCATCAAGGAAACTCTATACATGACGGATCAAATTTTTTTTCATAATTAACTGTTTTATGACATTTAATGGTTGTCAAAAAAAAAAAAATATATTCAAGATATTTGTTAATTGTCATAGTAAACTTTTTATGACAATTAAACATTGTCAATAAATAACTCCTAAAACCCACGTTTCCGTCACGATATATATATTAACGACAATTTTTAAACGTTATAGAAATTCTGTTGATGACAGGATTTCAGTGTCAAGCATGTTGTTTCTATGACAACAAAAAAAAAAATGTTCATACCAGTATTCTTGTGTCAAACATTTGCTTTCTTTGATAGTTTATAGTTGTCAACAAAAAACTTGTCATGACAGTATTCTGGTGTCAAGCATTTGCTTTCTTTGATAGTTTGTAGTTGTCAACAAAAAACATGTCATAATAGTTTTGAAAGTCACAAAAATGCTTATAATGACAACAAAAAATTGTCACCCAAGAAATTTCTATAACATTGATGAATCATCATAAATAGTTGGTATATCACTATTTATTTATTTATCAAAACCATAGAAATTATATTATTTGATACTTGTCAATACACATATTTCCAAAATAATATCACTCTAATTTTGGCACAAACTAAATACATACATAAATAACTTTTATATATCATTAAACCAAATTCCATCAATTGTTTACATACAAACTAACTATGATCAAATTTGTACATTAGAACAATTTTTACACTAGGTTTCAACTAACATGGGGGAGTGTACTATATTCTTTTGCCACTAACCCAACAAAAAAACTCATCCATCAACTAATTGCAATGACTTCTTCATTTTATTGAGTTCCTGCAAGACGTAATCAACAAAACAATATTCATTTTAGGAACATAACATTTAATGATACACTCAAATGATAGAATATAAAATATTATCTTGTTTTATGACAAAAGGAGAGAGTATAACCACGAGGGAGGGGAGAGTTTATCTAAATAATATATTACATCTATTTCATGAACCCAACAACTAAACACATAAACAAAATGAACACAAACACTTACTAAACTTACCAAAACTTAGGAACAACATTAAACAAAAATATCATGAACCCAACAATTAAACTTATAAAAATGAACATAGACCAATAAACTTACTAAGACATAGGAACATAACAACACTTACAAAACTTACCAAGATTAAGGATCATAACAACAAAACTTATCATAATCCATCAACTCAAAACTTAGGAATGTAACAACATTTAAACTTACCATAAAAACAATGAACACAAAAACTACAACAATTACACTCATAAAAAATGAACACAAACTAGAATTTTGGTATTTGGTTTTAGAGAACTAAACCTAGGATAACACTGTTCTTGATAACCTTTATTCAATTGTGTAAAATTTTCAGCCATGTGACGACTACTTTCAATAATTTCTTGTACATCTAAAATGGTTTTTTCTTTTGATACGTGTGAATTAATTGATAAATAGTGCATTAGATGATCAAATAAATTAGTTTAACATATATCAATAATGATGTCTATTTCATCGTTTAGTGGACTATATTTTTCTAACTCATAGATTATTTAATGCATCGAGTTCCTCAACTGGCTTTTACAGAGAGGTTGGTGAAAGAACATTTATCTCGTTATATATAGTTTATAATATATAAAGGGTTTTTTAGTAAATCATACTTTGTATTGATATTTTTTTAAAATAATTCCCGTCATAATATAATTATATTGTCTTATAAAACAAGTAATGTAAAAAGTAAATGCAGTACAGAAATAATTAAAGAGAAATGATATATTAAAATCGGAAAGATCATTCAGAAAATTAATGATATATTCAATAAAAAAAAATAATTAATACCAAGTACTAAAATGAAACATAAATAAGAGGAAGCAAACAAGTGTTGGGTGTCTTTTTCAGTGATGGGTCATGGGTTAGGTTGACTAATCGGCTGCTTTAATTAATTAGTCCATTAATGAATTAATAAAAGTTTTGGACATGAAACTGAATAATTAGTGCTGTATTGGACTATATGCTTCATTTAATTTAAAATAATCAATTGCATAATAAAAGTGGGGAAAAAAAATCAAGGTGGCTCTCAGATGCCTACAGTGGACGAATTAATTAAACAAATCATTCACTTACTTATATAAATTAATTTTAATCCTAACTTTCACATGCATTCTTGGATCCTTCCCTATGCCAAACACATTCCATATATACATTACTAAAACAAGACATATTAATATAAAACATGATCATATGGCCCCAAAAAAAAATTATAATTATAATTTTACGAAATTTAAGGTGACTATAATTTGTTCATAAGAGACTAAATAATTAGTCACTAATACTTTAGAGGTTAAATTACGCATTTGGTCCCAATAATTTTTTTAGTATTGTTTCAATTTCATCCCTTATAGTTATAAAAGTTTAAATTTTTGGTCTCTACAATTTTTGGAGATTTCAGTTTGATCCCTATAATTTAGTTGTACCTCACAAATCAATTTTGCTATCATCATATTAAATACATGACTTTTTTTTAGTTCAACTACGTGTGAGGGTTGGAATTTGAACTTCTGATATCTTGATCGAGAGCATATGCTTTAACTAGTTGAGATATGCTTAAGTTGGCTTACTTGACAATCTTTAAGACAATAGTATAATGTTTTAACAAGTTGATCTATGCTTAGATTAACACACTTCACACTTTTTTTTTAATTTACAATATGGCAAAAAAATGTCTTGTACTTGACCAACTGTGTGAGTTATTGACTACCTCAAAGTTTAAGTAAAAAATACAATAAAAGTGTGATTTTAGATCAAATGATCAGTGAAGTTTAACCAACTCATAAGAACCAAATTAAAACTTCAAAACAACATAAACTAAATTAAAATTGAGCTCAAACTTTTTTTTTTTGAACTCAACAATACGTAGATATGAAGATTTGAACCTCTAATTCTTGGTTAATGACATATGCCTTAACCAGTTGAATTATGTTCAAATTGGCTTAGTTCAACAATGTTAGGATGAGGATTCAAATATTTGACAATCTTTAAGAAAAAAGTATATATATATAATGTCTTAAACTAGTTAAGTAATACTTAGATTAGGATACTTTTTTTAAAAAAAATTACAATATGGCAAAAAAATGGTTTGTATTTGACTAATTGTGTGAGTTATTGACTACATCAAAGTTTAAGTCTAAGTAAAAACTATTAAAAAAAAAAAAAGTGTGAATTCTTTAGTTTCTAAAATACCATTCTAGAGAATGATCAATAAAATTTAATCGAATCATAAGAACCAAACTAAAACTTCAAAATTGAGTTAAACAAAATTAAAATCGAGCTCAAACCTTAGAGTGAACACGTTTGTAATCCCACCTACTTTATACAAGAAGATAAGAAAATGTCAAAATGATGAATTTGAGATTTTTTTTTTTGTTCTTCCCGTTGTCAAAAGGGCAATATATTTTGGTATTGAAACCTTCCCATGAGACGACAAAGAGAGAAAACCAAGATAGAAAGAGAAAGAGTCGCCGATCCATCAGACAAAGTGCTGTCCTTACAAGTCCCATGTGTTTTTGTTTACTTTCATTGTCTTTCTATCCCATATTTGTCAATTCCCATCATCCCCTTTACCATCTTTTTTTTTTCTTTTTCTTTTTTTTGCCCCAATCTTTCTCTACCTTGTACTCATCAATTCTAAATTAGATTCATGTCCCTTTATAAATAACCCTTTCATGCATACTAACTCTTACACATTTCCCCTCAATTTCCACTTCCACTTCCACTGTTAATTTCTCTCTCTCTCTCTCTCTATCTTTTTTCTTTTTTTCTTTTTTGTTGTTGTTGTTTTTGTTTGTAACTCCAAAAATGGCAGGCTTGGACTTCCAAACCAAACAAAACTTGGCCACTCCCACAACCACGCGCTTAAAATTAAAACTTTTTGGTTTTGACGTTCGAGAAGAGTTGGAAGATGATGATTCGGCCAAAACTCCAACTGGGTCGTCGGAATCCGGCGTCTTTACCCCCTCCGGCGACCGGAAATACGAGTGCCAATACTGTTGCCGGGAGTTCGCCAACTCGCAGGCCCTCGGCGGCCACCAAAACGCTCACAAGAAAGAAAGGCAGCAACTTAAACGTGCCCAATTACAGGCTACTCGAAACGCCGCCGTTGCGTACGTTAGAAATCCGATTATTTCCGCCTTTGCTCCTCCGGCGCACCTTCTCGCTGCCGCGCCTCCGCCGTTTGTGCTCCCCAACGCCGCCGGTGCCGGAACGACGTCGTGGGTTTATATGCCCAGGACGCCGACGCCGATCCATGTGTCGTCACATGGGTGTGTGTTTCCGGCTGCGGGCGGAGGTGGGGCAGCGGCGGGGATGGTGTCGCCGTACGGCGGCGGAATGGGGAATTCGATGGCATTGTCGGTGGGGTCTCAAGTGCATGGCCGTGCCGCCGGCGAGGGGATGTCGTTGAAGAGATTTACGAAGGGGGAAAATGGGTCGGGCTTTGATGAGGGAATTGGGTTGGATTTGCATTTGAGATTGGCACCGGCGGCGCCATGAAAGAGCTGTTTGGAGCTCTGCAAATTGACTCGGCCGAAACTCGGACTCGACTCAGAATCGAATCGGATGATTTGTGTCGTACGTTTTTTTTTTTTTTTTTTGGTATGGAAATTTTTCAAAAACCCTAGTGGGAATCGTGTACATTTTTTTATTTTTATTTTTATTATCAGATCGAACTCTCTCGAAAACTTCAAACACATTTGTTCATTCCTCGGATGTGAAATGTCGATGATTAATTTCAAACCTACAACTACTCCAAAATCATTTATTTATTTTTTCTTTAGTTTTTTGTTCTTTTTCCTTTTCTTTTTTTAAATTATCGTTTTATGTGCAATAATTGAACAATTGACTAGGACAAAAGAAATTATCTAAGAGTCTAAACACGTGGCTAGCGATTCTATGCGAGTGAATGTGAATGTATGAGCTCTTAGGCAAAACATAACAATGAATAAGACATTAATTACTATTTTAAAGGTTGATGGTTCAATTAATCTTGTAATTTTTTTTTTCTTTTTTCTTTAGTTTAACAATAATTGAGTATTGGATGATTCAAATCTCTGACCATTTAATCAAGATACATGTCAATTATTTTTGCTCACTTTGACACACACCCCACTATTGTTGAACTAAAAAAAAGAACCTTTGACTAACTTTCTCATTAAGCATATCATTTTTAGCCCTTCAAAATTTTTAGTGAGACCCATTTATCTACTAAATATAATAGAATTAGATATCATATAGGAATGTATTATTTTTAATTATCAGGGATAAACATACAGATATTCACGAGGCAGAGCGAGAACGGAGATGGCTTCCTCATCCCGTCCCCCCACTCCTATTTCATTCTCCCATCTTTGTGAAATTTTTCATTTAATTTTGCGAGGATCGAAGTGGAGATTCCCTGCAGAAAATTTGAGGGGTTGGATTCCTTGCAGGGAATTATTTTACCGTTTTATTTTTTTAAAATTAATTAAATGATTTTAAAAAAAAATCAATTAAATAGTTAATTCTCTACTATGAGTCCTCATTTAAATGGTTAATTCTCATGAAAAATTCTTAAACTTCTTAAATGAAACAAAATAATATTTCATCTTAAGTTATTTAATTATCCATACATAAGAGCTTCAAATGGTTCAAACATATCAATTTATTCATACAATATCTCATAGCTCATTAAACAATTAATAAAACCTTAAATTTAAAGATTAAAATTCATAATCAAAAGTGATTCAAACATAACCATGCTTTTGTATTAATATATATAATTTTTTTTAAAATAACAATAAAAATAAACGGGGAGGGGAATGAAAAATGGGGGTGGAAAATGTATTCTCCATCTTTGTTTAGCTCGCAGAGATTTTTTTTTCTTCACTTCCTCTCTCATTCCCTGTCTAAACGAAAATTCTTCGTCTCATTAAAGGCAAGTCCCTGCGAGGCCGAAAATGAACATGTCTAAATAAACAGACTTTGAATATGGATTATAAACATGGATTTAAAAAATATTAAAGAGCTACGCGTAGTGGCTATATATTGTATAATTTTTTCAAAAGATGGAGAAATTATTAATTTTCACCGACAGAGATAACGTAAGTGTGTATTAAAAACAAGATGCATACGTCTAAAAGCATTCTAGAAAACATTAATTACAAGATTAAAAAAAAAAGGGTCTGATTTATCTTTATAGTTTATCTATTGATCGATTAAACATTTTAATTCAATTTGTTGTCTATTTTAATGTACTTAATATGTTTGTAAATTAACATGTTGTTTATATTTTGTTTGCTTAATCATTTATATATTTCCGTTTCTCACGCAAAAGATTAGTTTTTTTCTTAAAAAAAAAGCCCTAAAATTGGCATTAGTCATTTCATGTGTGTCGTGAAATCATTTAATTAATGTTGTAAATAATGAAAACTATAAAGAATAAATCTCTGAGTAACATAGTATATGAATAAAATTAAGTTAAATATTGGCTTGACATTTGATTTCAGTAAATAAGTCCCATAGTCAACAAGAATACCAGACATACCCCAAAAAATAGGAAGGTGTATAATATATATATTTGCAATATTTATATTTTTGAGCTTAAAAGTCTAAGTTTCTCTCTATGTATTAATTAAATATAATAATCAAGAGGGCAAAATATGAAGGAAAAAAAATTGAATAAATTTTCATAATCGTAAACGAACTCATAAATGTAGGAAAAAGTCAAGTTTCTTCACCAACCTACAAGGTGTCATTGTCCCTACAATTGGGTAACTTGGTCTACATCGTAATAATTATGAGATGGGGATGATTGCTTGGTAATTTGTGTACCAAAATAAATAGTAAAACTTTATAATTATTGGATAAAATTTCTAATATTATAGGTAGAGATGTTTATTTTTTCCGTGGAGATTGACATGCTCTTAATGGGGTAGAAAATCCCGTTTAGGTGGGGAATGTGAGAGGGAGGGGAATTTTTTTTTCTCATTAGTTAAATAGGGAGGGAGAATAGATCTCCCGTCCCCTTCCCTGATCCCGTCCTCGCCCTAGTTACTTTATTTTTTTTTAAATATATATATTTATATCTACATAACAAATCCTAGATTTAAACTTTTAAGATATATTATTTTGTTTTTCTAAAGAAATAAAAAAAAATCTCTTTAAATAGAAAATTTTCATTAAGAATTAACAATTTGAATAGGAATTTTCTATAAAAAAAATATTTCATTTAACCAAAAAAAAAAAATCATAAATAGAAAATAATTTCCTGCGAGGAATTCTATCCCACAAATTCTCCACGAGAAATTCCCACCCCGATCATTGTAAATTAAATAGGAAATTTTGCGAGAATGGAGAATGAAATGGGGGCAGAGACGAGGACGGAAAAGTCATCCCCTATCTCGCCCTGCCTCGTGGATATCTCTAAGTATAAGAGTATCTTATTTTCTTTGTTCATACAATGTTTCTGCCTTTATAAATATATATATTTTTTAATGTTGGTGAAACCCATATCATTTTTAAAAAGATGTTAATGTGGTAGACAATAAATGAAATGAGTATTCATATCCAAAATACTTGAAATTTTTCCTTAATTATTGTTGCATTTTATTTATTTTTTTCGAGTAAAACTTTTAATGAGTTCACATGAAACACAAAATTCATTAAATGTAATATAATAAATCCATGAAAATAACTTAATTTTTAGGTTTAATAATAGTTCACCATAGTGTCATAATTTTGCTCGAATTTTTGTAATATCAAATTTTCTTCTAATGCCAGCAAGAGCATAACTCAACTAATATAAAATATGTACTTATAATTAAGAAGTCATGGGTTCAAATCCTCCACCCTCTTATTATTGAACTCAAAAAAAAAAAAAAAACTTCTAATATTTCTAATGTTTGAGCTTTAGTTAGTAGTTTAAGTACTCATTTATTTAATTAAAGTTTATTTTAGTTCTCTGAATTATAAATGATTGCATTGATGTGAGTTGAAGAAAGGGTTACTCAAATACTATTTTATGGGCAATAAGAATTAACCATTAAACTAGTTAAGTTTTCTTTAGTCAATCCCTTTCTCAAATTTGAGTGATTTGTAAGGTTAAATTTGCAAATCTAAGGCTTTATAAACAAAAGTGAGTGAGAGAGACATTTTCCCAAGCTCCAATAAAAAAAAAAGGCAAATCTTTCGGTGTCTCCGATAATTAAGCTCATTGTTCAATCATTAATTCACAAGGTTGGCTGCCAGCCAAAACCAAGAATAAGATGTGTCTTTGTGCATGCTGAGAGAGAATTATAAGAAACCAAATCACTTTACAAAACAAAAACCATACTCAAAATATGAACGAATTATAAGCCATGAATTTTTTTTAATTATCATTCGTACAATATCAATGGATATCACAATATTACATAACATATAGTATTATTAGGAAGATTTTCTTACCTTTTGTCTATATTTTTTTAAAATTATTTTGATTAGTTCAACAACATGTGGAATGAGGAGATTCAAACCTCCAACTTGGTAATGTCGATAGAAATATCGAGATTGATATTTTTGAAAAAAATTATAAATATAAAAAATTCATAAAAAATATTTATATTAACAAATAAGCACATTTTACCCTTTTAAAATAAGCTTATATTTCTTATTATTAATCGCTGATATTTTTGTTATATTTCGTCATTTTTTTAATGATATAATAGAAATGTCAATTCACCTCTTATATATTGATGTCGAACCTATAGACATACGAAAATGTCAACATGTCCACAAAAATGTAAAACTCTGATTGTAACCAATTAAGCTATGCTTATATTGGCTAGTTTATGTCCAAGTTATTATAAGGTTTTTTTTTTTGGGCATAATTTTTCCTTATAGGTTGCTTGAAGTTTATGGTGGGTTTTGGTGTGAAAAAAGGGAAAGGGAGAAAATGATTGAAAATTATGATCACATGTGAGTTTTGAAAGCTGTTGCACACTCTTGAAACTGAGAATGATCCTCCTTCTAGAGCTTTTTTGACATTTGAGTGCACTCTTTTTCAATTCATGGTGATTGGTGAGGCAGAGAAGTTTGGGAAATTTTTAATCTCATTCCCACAACTTTACCTCTTCCACAATCTTTTGGACCCATTTCTTTAATTAGAAGAATTTCTTATATCATAACCTGTGGAATATGTTAACCAAAACCTGAGGGTAAGAATTTTCTTGTCAATACAAAGTCAACATTGCCCCAACCAAGCTTTAGCTTGGTCACACCTTGATCCAATGACCAAACAGAAAAATCCAATTTTTAATCCCATTTTTTTTTAAGGGTTTGCTTCTTCAAAAGTGGGTTTGATAAAGAAGGCAACATTACAACAACTTCTAGACTAAAATGAAGCTAACCCAATTGCCTCTTGTTTCTAGTTTTTTTTTCCTTCCTCCTATATTTGGACAAATTGGTTTGATTTTATATATGTCTTAATTTGGTCTTCAATATCCATCATTGTAGCTTTTTTTTTTCCCCTTTCTAGTTGGTTTAAGCTTGAGATTAGAGAAAGAAGGTTGAACAAAAACTTATTATCTTTTAAATCTACAATCTTTGTCTTGATTATCATTTGAAACAAGTTTAGGTGAGAAAGAATCTTTTAATGACAAGAGAATCTGATCACAAGGCATTTATTTAAGAGATTATTTTCTTTATCTGATTATAATATTTAACATAGTAATGTAACAAATGAATATAAATTTGTTAGTTAATAATCACTTGAGAATACAAAATAACCGTCATCTAAAATCGAGTTGAAGTTTCTTCTTATTTGAAAAAAAAAATGTCATCTCCTGCTAAAATTGATTGAACTGAAATTGGAAAGGACCCCAAGAAACATTACAAGCTTCATGAAAAACCTGGGAGAATAAAGTTCAGATCAAATTCACAGATTAACTTGAAGGCAATCATACAATAATGTCTGTACTTTTCCTTCTTTCTTTTTTTCTCTCTCTCTTTTTCTTACTCACTTTTTCCCTTTAATTTCTAAACAAGATAAGAGGCCCAAAATAGTGGACCCTATTACTGGGTTGGCCTTTAGGATGACCCAAAAGGTGGGGCTTAATTATAATATTCTGTTGAACTTTGGGAGTATGTGCATTCAACAAAGAATTGACAAATAATCATTGAAGTATTTTGTTGGAATAATTAATTTTATGTAAAATACACTACTTTCACTAGCCAATCCAGAACTTGTTTAATAACCATTTTACTTTTAATTTTCTATTTTTAAAAATTATGTTTGTTTATTTACAACTTTTTTTTTTATAAGCTTTTCACCTTCTTTAAAATCATACTTGAATTCTAAGCCAAATTTCAAAAACAAAATTAAGTTTTAAAAAACAAATTTTTATTTTTCAGTTTTCAAAGTTTGGCCTGATTTTTGAAAACGTTTAAAAAAGTAAGTGATAAAACAAGAAAACTATGTGCCGAAGTAGTATTTATATGCTTAATTTTTAAAAATAGAAAACTAAAAACAAAATGGTTATTAAACGATGCCTTAATTATTATTGTTGTACAGAGAGGATTTTTGGGATCAAGGGCAACCTTGAGCTTTGAGGATGTGTTTCGTGAAAGTTAACATTAATTTTTTCATCCATACAGTGAATTATTGGCAGTTTGAAAACAAAGCCAATTTGTGGTAATACAACATTCTTTTCCAAATGTTATTATCACGACAAGAAAAGTTAAGAGGAACTGTAGGAAAGAATAATATGTCAATAAAAAGGGAATCATGTAAAGCTACAATGCCACAGGAACTGATAAATGGTGACCCACAAGTTTCAACAATTAAACTAAAATCAGTGTCCCTTGCAAATGAGAATGTAAAAGAAAAGCAACTGTGGTAGAAACATCATTTCCTGCTTATTTACTGATCACTTGGAAGGACAGGGAAAACAGAAGGTCAATAAAGAAAACAATGACCACCTTCAATACAGATTGTAAGTTTATTAAATGGCCAACAAGCTGCTCATTTACATTTTGTGCTACCAACTACCCAGTCATTAGAAGTTTAGAGCCAGAGCCAGAGCCAAGTGAAAGGCAGGTATCGCTATTTGTATTGTTCAACGGGCAGCGCTGGCTGTTCCAACTTCCAACTTATACTAATATATGGTCTCCTTGATGGTTTTCCTCACAATGTCCTAATGTAAACTGCACTGGAAAATCAAATTGTCTCAGATTTGATTACTTCAAGAACATTCTCTATTCTGCCTAGCTACTGCTCTTTCTTCCTATCACATGCAAGAAGGACACCATCTTCTTTAAATCTTGCCCTTCTCCATTTCTTGTCTTAGAGATCCATCAGATGGAAATAAAATGATGCTGAGAAATTTAACCGAGAAAAAAAAAAGAATATATTCTTTTCATCTAGATAAATAGAAAAGATCCAACCAAGACGGAAATGATGGATGTAATCTTTTTAGAAAAAACTGCAAATTTCTTGATGAAAAATCAAACTTACAAGATCGGAAATCCGAGGAAAGAACTGATTATTTGTTCCATGCCTACTACGGAACAAAAACACTTTTTTTTTTCAGCAGAAGTGATGGATGTAATCAACCCAAGGAAAATGATGTTGTAGACATCTACTTATCTCCCCTACAGCCAGCCTCATATACATCTAAAAGAAAAATCCGTACAAAAATGTTCATCTGGCCTGAGGATGTCATCATGCAAATTTAATACACTGAGAAGTGAGAAGTGATCAAGCAAACTCGGAATTTATAAAAAATACTAATTGGCCTAGAAGAAGGAAACCTAAAATGTCATTTATATATAGGGCACAACTTGCCCACCTCACAACCACATGATTTTCAAAAAAAAAAAAAAAAAAAAAAAAAAAAAAAAAAAAAACTAAAAATTGAAAATCCTGTGGTTGTAAGGTGGGCAGCACCACACTTGGATGCTGCCCACTTGGGAAGAGCACCTGTATTATAATAATGGAATCTTCCAGTTCCGTTTGCCCAATGAATTATCCATCCACATCAATTACAAGCAATCTGTAACGCATGGGCATCTAACTCAGGATATACCAAGAAGGCATGAATTCACACCTTAAGTCCTAATACCATCACCTTCCTGGAAGATTGCAATCTTTGATCACAGCATCCACTTTTAAATAAACTGAAGGCAGCGCAGGGCAACTATGAGGACCTTTGCAACAACTAATGGTATCACTAGAATCACATTACAGGAGTAAGTTTTCAACTTGAAACAAATAAAATATAGATATACATATTTACATTACAAAGCCTCTGTGCAGAGCAAAGAAGCTCGGACACAGACACAGACACTGACACGACAGAACATGACAATACGTCAATTTCTAAAAAACTAGGACACGGACACGTTGGGGATACGTTCTTTTTTTATTATTATTATTTTAGCATATATGTAGATTTAACATAAAATATTAAATATACTCTACTAAAATGCATAAAATGTCAAATTAAAGTTTAACTTACTCTAATTTAATTTAACTTATACAAAGTTAAGGAAAAAAAACATACTTCTAAATGGTGAACAACCGGTGGCGAAGCAGACTGATGGCTAGCGGCGAGTGGTCGGCGGTGTTACTTGTTAGGGGTTTTAGATTTCATGATTTTATGTCTTTTTTTTTTAAAAAAAAAAATTAAATGATTTGAGCTTTTTTTTTTCAAAATTTTCCCAAGCCGTGTCTGTGTTGGAAACGTTAATGAGCCCACAATAATACTCACTCTATATCTCACAATTTTGAAGAGAAGATACTTGTTCTCTTACAAAACTCAAGAACACACAAGAGAAGAAAATTGTTCTCTTGAATAACTCTCTTTGAAATGCTTTGTTTGGCTTCTCAATTGACTTGGTTACAAATGAGGGAAATGATCTCTTTATATAATACCTCAAAGAACACTTCTAAAAGATACAAATTAAATAAGTACATGTATACATACTATTCATGCATCTTAACAAAAGAACCTTCATGCATCTATAAATTCATGTATCTAGGAACTATAAATTCATGTATGTGTACCATGAATCTAGCTTAATTTCTAACATCTCCTCTTAAGCTAGACTTCGATGACTCCAAGCTTATCCTTCATTTTTAGAAACAAGTTAGCTCTTAATGTCTTTGTGAATATGTCTACAACCTGATCTTGTGTTATGCAATACTTGATGCATACTTCTCCATCTTTGATCAATTCTCTGATGAAATGATATTTGATCTTTATATGCTTACTCTTTTCATGAAAAATTGGATTTTTCGCAAGAGCAATTGATGAGCTATTGTCACAAAATATGAATTGTCTCATTTTCTTGAGGACACTTAAGTTCTTGTAGCACCATTCTCAGCCTAAGTGCTTGACAACTGGCTGTAGACAAAGAAATATATTCAGCTTCTGTTGTTGATAAAGCTACAACGTCATGCTTCTTTGATGCCCATGAAACTACGCATGAACCAATATTGAACACATATCCAGAAGTACTTTTGTAATCATCAATGTTTCCTCCCCAATCACTATCACTATAACCAACTAGAACATTATCTATGTTCTTATAGTGAATTCCATGATCAATAGTTCCAAGAATATATCGGAGAAATCTTTTTCCAACTTTCCAATGACTTCTCCTTGGTGATGCCTTAAACCTGCTCAACAAGCTAACCGAGAACATAAGATCATATCTAGTTGTAATTAAATACATTAAACTCCCAACGAGACTTCTATAAATGGTGGCATCAAAATCTTCACTCTCATCATGTTTGCTCAATTTCAAACCTACTTCCATAGGAGTATTGACAGGATAAGCATTCTCCATTTTGAACTTTAATATCAAATCTTTTGCATACTTCTTCTGGAAAATGTTGATCTCATGATCACCTTGCTTAACTTCAATACCAAGGAAGTAATGAAGTAAGTCCATATCAGTCATCTTAAAATCTTTCTTCATGCTCCCTTAGAACTCTTCAAGCATCATGGTTGAAGTTCCCGTAAAGATTAAATCATCAACATAGAGACAAATGATTAAGAAATTATCATTTTTGTCTTCTTTTGTGTAAAGAACATGTTCATATGGACATATTTTAAAATCATTCTCTAGGAAGAAACTGTCGATACGACTGTACGAGGCTCTTGGTGCTTGCTTCAGCTCATATAATGCTTTCTTCAGTTGACACACCTTATTTTCTTCTCCAATCTTAACATATCCAGCTGGTTGTTCAACATACATTTCTTCCTCCATATACCCATTTAGAAAAGCTTACTTGACATCCATTTGATGTACATACTAGTCATTTTGAGCTACAAGAGCTAGAAGCAAATGAACTGTCTCTAAGCTAGTCACAGGTGCAAAAATTTCTTCATAATCCACACCATACTTTTACTTATACCGTTTGATGACGAGTCTTGCCTTGTACTTCTCGACTTCTCCATTTTTCTTCAGCTTTGTTCTATACACCCATTTTACTCCAAGAGCTTTTCTACTCTCTGGTAGTTGTACTAGCTCCCATGTTTCATTTCTTCTTATTGCATCAATCTCTTGATCCATTGATGCTTTACATTTTTCATCTTCAATCGCTTTTTCAAAATGTACTGGATCTACATCTGCAAATAAAAAAAAATCAACATGATCATCATCAGTCATTCTTCTTGAAGCATCATAGATATCTTGAATATTTATTGTCTTCCTTGGTGTAGTTTCTCCATCACTTATGAAATGTGGAGATGAAGATGAAGATGAAGATGAAGATGAAGCCACTGGCTGAGTCTCTTCAAGCTCTAAGTCTTAAGCTATTCTTTTGTCATCCATGTCAACAAGTAATGAATTCTGGTCTTCGTTTGTTACATCCCATCTCCAAAATTCTGCTTCATTGAATTTGACATCTCGGCTAATAATGATTTTCTTGTTTATAGGATTGTATAATCTATAAGCTTAGGAGTTCTCACTGTACCCAACAAAAATGCATTTTTCTGACTTATCATCTAGCTTACCTCTTTTCTCATCGAATATATGAGAATAAGCAATGCAACCAAATACTCTTAAGTGACTAACAGTTGACTTTAATCCACTCCATGCTTCTTGAGGTGTAAGGCCTTGGACACTTTTGGTTGAAGCTTGATTCAAGAGATAAACGGCACATGTCACTGCATCTCCCCAAAATTCATCCGAAAGTTTCTTGGTCTTCAACATACTTCTTGCAAGCTCCATTATTATCCTGTTCTTTCTTTCTGCAACCCCATTTTGTTGAGGAAACATTCAAAAGCAATATATTCACCTTCGAGATCAAAACGCAATGTTTTCAACTTCAAGTTTCTTTCATTTTCATCCATTGCTTTGAATGTCTTAAAACAATCGAAAGCATAACTTTTTTCTTTTAGCAGGTAAATTCATGTCTTTCTACTATAGTCATCAATAAATGTGAGAAAATAACGATTACCTCCAAGCGTAGTCGTTCGCATGGGTCCACATAAATTTGTATGGACAAGCTCAAGAGATTTTGATGCTCTCCAAGCATTTCCTGTCGGAAATGGACTTCGATGATGCTTTCCCAAAATACACGTTTCACAAAATTGACATTCCTTTTTAATATTTGGCATTCCTCTCACCATATGTTGTTGACACATGTGAGATAAAGTGTCAAAACTCAAGTGCCCATAACGATAATGCCAAAACCATGATGTATCTTTTACCAACATCTTGAAACATAAAAGCTTCTCATAAGACATTTTAATAGGAAACATCTTGTTAGTAGTCATATGTACCTTCGTTATGAGACCTCCATTCTTGGTTATGATATCTCACATGTTGTCTTTGAAGATTACATCATGTTCTTTCAATAGAAGTTGCCCAACACTTAAGAGATTGTGTTTGAGACCTGGAACATAATAAACATCAGTAATTCTTTTTGCTCCATTCTTTGTCTTAATAAGAATATCTCATTTTCCTTGACTTCGAGCTTCTTGTTGTCACCAGTCTTCACCTCATTATGTAGAGATTCATCCAAAGTTATGAAAATATCCTTCCTTCCTATCATATGGTTACTTTTTGCAACCACTATCAAGATACCATATATCTTCGGTGCTTGTTTTTTGGACATTGAAGGTGAGAAAAAGAAGACTTTGGTCATTATCCTGTTGTTCATGCATTAAAGTTGTCTCTGTCTGATTAGCCTTTTTGGACCAACAATCTGCTTGAAAATTACCATAACGTCCACAATTGAAACATTTTATGTGAGAATAATCTCCACGACTTCTACCTCTACTTCCTCGACTTGAACTTTTTCCCCTTCCTCTATTTAAAGGAGCTTGATTATCACTTGTTTCAAAATCACAATTTTTGAAGTCGTTGGATCTTCCATTTCCTCGACCACCACGTCCACCTCTTCTTCCGCTAAATCTCCCTCTAGAAGAGGTTTGCATATGAAAAGCTTCTTCTGAAGAAGTAGAATCAAATTGCTTCAATCTAAGCTCATGAGATTGGAGAGATTCCATCAAGCTATTGATGGAGAGAGTTGACAAATATTTGGATTCTTCAATTGCAATGACAATGTGTTCGTATCTTCTAGTCATGCTTCTAAGGATTTTTTTCAACCACTATTCGATCTTCAATTGTTTCTCCATTTGATCTTAGTTGATTAACAATTAAGAGAACACAATTGAAAAATTCTTCAATAGTTTCAACATCTTTCATTCTAATGGTATCAAATTTAGCTTGAAGTGCTTGCAATGTTACCATTTATACATTGTCTTCTCCTTCATATAGACTCTGTAATGCATCCCATGCTGTTTTAGCAGTTGTAGCTCTTGAAATTCTTTCGAAAATATTTTCATCTACAGCTTGGTAGATAAAAAATAATGTCTTTTTGTTTTTCTTTCTAGCATCTTTGAGTTGTTGTTGTGAAAGACCTTCCTCGCGTTCTTGCTCCACATATCCATTTTCAACAATGTCCCAAAGATCTTGAGACCCATAAAGAACCTTCATTTGTTGACTCCAACGTCTATAATTCTTTCCTTCAAAACGAGGAAGCTGAGGTTGCAACATATTGTTGGATGACATCTTTTAACTTTCGCTCTGATACCACTTTGTTGTAAATGTCAATGAGCCCACAATAATACTCACTCTAAATCTCACAATTTTGAAGAGAAGAAACTTGTTCTCTTACAAAACTCAAGAACATACAAGAGAAGAAAATTGTTCTCTTGAATAACTCTCTTTGAAATGCTTTGTTTGGCTTTTCAATTGACTTGGTTACAAATGAGGGAAATGATCCCTTTATATAATACCCCAAATAACACTTCTAAAAGACACAAATTAAATAAGTACATGTATACATACTATTCATGCATCTTAACAAAAGAACCTTCATGCATCTATGAATTCATGTATCTAGGAACTATAAATTCATGTATGTGTACCATGAATCTAGCTTAATTTCTAATAGTCTGAACTATGTCCGAAATTAAAAATAAATAAAAATCAAAAAGGACACGTAAAATAGCATGTCGGACACGTGTCCAGAGCGTGTCTGGACATATCCGTGTCCAACACGTGTCTGACACGTACACTTGGCCTAAATTGAAGTGTCTGTGCTTCCTAGGTGTAGAGCCTCATGATTTGTTTGTGATAAGCAGGGATTAAAATGATGACTGTTATGGTGGTTAGTTCAATGAAAATAAATATTGATAACAACTGAAATGCCAAGTTTAGTTTGGGGAAAAAAAATCTCATGATGAGACTTGCACAAGGCCATTATGAAAGTTTATAGAAGGCTATCATAATGGATTATGACAGATCAAAATATGATTCCAAGAGATGTAGGGTGTCATACCATTAAATATTGAATTTTAGATTTCCTTGCATCCAATACCATCTTGATTTGATCAATAGTTCTACTAAAATAATGTCAAACAATAATTTGTAGCTCATCAAAGGATTACATTAAATTAATAGTTTCATTAGATGATGCTTAGTGTCACAATCGCACCATTTCACAACGGGCCAACGATTGTGCGGCACTTGCTCTAGCCCAGCGAACAAGTCAGTTGTACGAAAAACGGAAGTTGCGGACTACTTCCGTATATGGTCTAGCCTCCCCTCGGGTCTCGGGAGAAAACGGTTTTGGAAAACGTGAGAGAGAAAGTGTTTTGAAAGCTTTTTGAGAAAGAGTTTTGTTATACGCAAGCAAGCAAGTAAGGGACAAACAACGGCTTGATTAACATATAACTCCGGGTAGGAAGGATAGACAACTAGTCATACCCCCTATAGTACATTCTAGGATTTATGCCTTTGACAAGCTTGAACATGCAAAGTGGCGAGGAGTCATACAACCACAAAAATACAAGTAAAGCTAACTAGAAAGCAATAAGACATATATACAATGAAAGCATGACTAAAAGGGGTTGAGATGGGCATGCGGTCACGGGCAACACGCCCTGGACAAGCATGACCATGACACTTAGCGGCTGTGCCGTCAGAATAAACAAGTAAAAAGATTCAATCTAGCAGTGGTCAAAACTAAATATCCAAGGATACGACCACGTTCGATTGATAGACTTCACATCAGTGAAGTTTCATGCATATATAAGTTTCACCATCCGCAAAATTTCCACATCTATAGTCACATAAAGTTTGATATTCTATCAGCCAATTTAAAAACTGTGATTTGCGTTACAACCAACTGCCGGTTAATGGTTAATGATCACTAAGCTAGTCAAGTTTGAACTAATACCAGAGCATCATATATGAACCAAATTTGAACTACTTGAAGCTACTCCTGTGATTTTGTCTGTCCCCAACTAGATATATGTTTTCCTTCTTAAGGATTTAGCATTTAGAGGGAGCTGATCCTCTCAAGTGGTGGAGATTATTCCTTGTTTCTTGTTTCTCTGAATTGATTTATTAAACAACTGGGTTTATTCTTTTATCCTTCTCATCATTTTCTTCCCGGCCCAAATGATTGTTTCCTAATTTTCTTCTTTTTCCTTTTTTTTTTTTAATAACTTCCATTCTTCATGAACTCCAGGTTCTCTCCTTGACTATTAAGCAATCAAACGATGTGCATAATTTGGAGGAAAAAGTTATTCTCCAAACTCAGGGGTACTAGCCAAGCAGCCAACTCAAGAAACTAAATTTAATTCTACATAATTCCGCCAGGGGGTAATCCACCCAATATCAACTGAAACATTATGTGCACGCAATTCCAAACCAAAAAGACAAATTATACACAAAAACCATTCGATTAGAAAGAAAAAAACAGGAAGCGTCCAGTTAAAGGATTTCAATTATAGACCAGAAAATTCCATCCGAAACCAAACATCTCAATAGAGATACAAGACTAGAATTCACATGAACCTGTAAAGGCCATCAAATTTGATAGTTGCTTGAGCGTAGCTCAAGTGGCTGAATTCCGAACAGAGACGTCGCTAACTCAGGTGCTAACCTTGACCGGAACTCTCGGCCTATATCTTCCAACTTTTTCCATCTTTTTCGGAATTATGGACTGTGAAATTCTCCGACTTCGCCATTCCCATTTCCCAATTCCTCAACGAGTGAAGGCTCTGCGTTCGTTCGCTCTGCCATGAAAGGAAGGTCCAATGTGGGCAGTGGGCCTATTTTCTTCTCTGCTTTGGACTTTGATGGGCTCAGCTCAGACATTGGGCCTCGTGGGCCTATTAAGCCCAGCTCGAATTATTCACCTCGGGTTGCTATTTAGAACTCCCATAACTTCTTGAGTGCAAGCAAGAAATGACTCATTTTACATAGCACAACTCAGAAAATGGCTCAACTTATTAGATTTTGTAAATATACCTAAACTATTTTTTATTAGAATCTTTAAATTATACTAGGACAAAAAAAGGAAACGTATTAAGGAAGAGAAATATCTGGAAGTGAAAAAAAAGACAACAAAAAATGATATTGATAGTTCAACAAATGTTTGTGGGGATGATTTTGTTATTAAAAAAACCAGTAAATAAGGGAGAGTGGTATTAGGATTTAGGTGAAGCGTTTGAAAATAGAAAAAAGAAATTAAAAATGCATAAATCTAGAGTCATATAGGGTGAGAGACATTATGGAATATTTTAAAAAAGAAATCTATTTGCAGTTGGTGAGATGGTTAACTGTAAATACAGGTATATACTAGGAATATAAATGGAATAGAAACTATTCACTCCCTTTTTCTAAAATCATGGTAGCCATAATTTTAAATATCTAGTGTTTAGCCGTTTTTCATTGTGGCTATTTTTTTTATAGCTATTCCATACCATTTTCTTAATTTCATTGTACACCCATAAATTTAGTAAAAGATAAAAATGACATACTTTTTGTAATTTTGTTTACGTGTTGAAATTGATTTAAGAGAATATAGGAAACATCTCAAAATAGAATTCGTACAATTTTCAATTAAAAAATGTTTAATTACAATTTTGACGTCATAAATAAAAATTTTAATTATACTAATCCTAAATAAAAACAAATTTAAAACATTATCCTCGAGATAAAATATAATTTCCTCCAACAAAAAAAAAAGTATTATAATGTTTTTCTTTTTGTCAATCTAAACATAGTTTTTATTTGTTAAAGAGTCAAAATATATACATCGATATGATCTATAGTTGTTGAGAGTCAAGACATATACCTTGACCAAGAGATCAGAGCTTCCAATTCTCCACCTTACAAGTTGTTGAACTTAAAATACATATAATGCCTTTCTTTTTTCTTTTATTTAATATTTTTTATATTGTCAAATTTTGTTATTTGAGGAGTTCTTTAAATACTTCTTTCTAATATTCATGTAGTAAAATTACTATTTTTACAAATAGTTGACCTTTGATCTCAACCTAACCATTTGTGAAAGTAATCAAAACTTAAGTATAACTCAATAATTAAGACATCTTTATCTCTTCTAAAAAATTGTAGATCCACATCTCTACCCTCGTATAATATGATATTATGAAGGAAAAAAAAAGTTGAGATTTGATTAACATAACTATTATAGTAGGCTCGTTAAATAAAATACGTTATTTTTATTCATATGTTAATAAAGTACTCTTCTAAGCTTCTATTTTTGAACTAGGGAAAAAGGGCTTTGCAGTCCCCTGCCCTACCGTTGACTATGCCTCCAAAATAGGTAATGAACAACCTTAAAAAAAAAAAAAAAAGAATAAGTTTATTCCATATTGATTTTTGAACTTTTAAAATGTTCATTTTAGCCTCTAAATTTTTAAAAATAACTATTGTATTTTTACACTTTCAAAATGTCTATTTTAATACTTGAACTTTTAATAAATAATTATTTTGGTTCTTACTATTATTTTCTCACTTAATATTTGTTCACTCAATACTCCATTTAGTTAACTTATGTGGCTTATAAATACATGTCTATGTTAGCACGTTAATACATATTTCAAACTACATCATCCATTTATTAAACCAAGACAACATTAAGGACCTAAATGATTATTTTTTAGAAGTAAAGAATTAAAATAGACATTTGAAGGCTATCGAAATGAGCGTAGCTCAACAGTAATTGACATGTAATCTTTCTTTGAAGTTGGAGGTTCAAATTCATGTACTCCACATTTGTTGTACTAAAAAAAAAAAGACATTTGAAAACTTAACAAAAACTTGAAAATTCAAAACTAAGGCTCTATTTGATAACTATTTGGTTTTTTTAAAATTAAGCCTATAAATACTATTGCCACTTATGAGTTTCCTTGTTGTATTGTCTACTTTTTACATATGTTTTTCAAAAACTTATTTTTGTTTTTGGAATTGGGCTAAAAATTCAAATGTTTTCTTAAAAGAGATAAAAGTCATTTACAAAGAAATAATGAGAAAATAAACACAATTTTTAAAATTTAGAAATAAAAAACTAAATAGTTGTCAAATGAAGCCTAAAATATACATTTTGAAATTTAATAACTAGAATAAAATAATTTTAAGAGGGTGTGTGTGCCATGTTTCAAGTAAGGAGTTGCCCAACTTGGGTTTGATTAGCAAAACCAACCAGTGTTAAACTTCAACCCTCCACTCAAATACTTTTCTAATAAATTATTCGAAGAGGCCGCCATAATGAAACTGACAGTTTTGCGCTATGACGACTTTATTGAATAATATCTCCACGCTTAGATTTAAGATGTCAAACCTACACCTCAAAATGCTTTCCTAAAGTTAGATTTAAAAACCAAAAGTAAAGTCGGAAACAAGACACAACAAAAACAATAACCTTGTTCTAAATTTTGTATACATTTTATTCAATGCCAACGAACAGTCCAAAATCTTCAAGGAATGAAAAGAAAAAACGAACATTAAAAATGGAAAACCAATCTCCACCATCTCTAAAACTTCAGTGGAGCGAACACATCACAAAATAACAATAAAAAAAACCAAAAGAATCGAACCAAACCAATCCAACCCAACCAACCAAAGAATAACTCATAAAAAATAAAAATAAAAAATCAGATCCAACATTCAAATCGATGCCAGCCTCTCCATTTTCATATCCGCATAGAACTTCTCAATGAACAATTCAGCCCTCCGATCAATCGAATCATCTTCATCACTCGATTCATTCCAATCCAACGCCTCCGAAAACCGCCCTTCAATGGCCGGGAGAGCTTCCTCGTCCACTCCGTAACCACCATCTCCTTCTTCTTCAGCTCCAAAACTGCCGAGGCATCTGCACGGAAACAACACCGAACAGACATCACGGCGGCGGAGGCGGCGGCGGCCTCTGTAAAAACGAAACAGAGGAGTGGTGGAAGGCGAGAATTGGAACTCTCGAACAAACCCATAATTATAGTACTGGAGAAGCTCAAAATTCTTGGTCCTCGACGATTTCTTGAGGAAAAGGAGCTTTGGGATGATGGGTCTTCTCACTTTGGCGATAAAGATGGAAACTTTGAGGAAATTTGAGAGCTTTTGGAAAATGGGTTGGCTTTTAGGCTGCATTTTTTTTTTTTTTTTTGCAGGGGGGAGTTTAAAAGCAATGGGTTTGAAGAAGCTGATGTTCATGAGGGTTTTAAAGAGTGGTGAAAGAACAGAGGAATGAAGTGAAGGAATGTCAGCCAAGCTGGAAAAAGGGGCTGTGGTCGGTTGGAGTTTGGAGTTATTAAGAAGGAATTGGAAGGTAGCCGTTGTGCATTGCATTTAAAAGTCTCTTTTGTGTTTTGGCCTTTTCAAGTGGTGTCTTTTTTGTGTCTATGCTGTAAAGTTTGAAAGTCTTTTGGAGGTTTTGACCAATTTGAAATTTCAAAGTCATCCTTCAGAAATGAGGAGAACTTCCCTCCTTTTTTTTTTCCCCGTTGAAGAGAGGAATGTATAAGATTTCGAACAAATCAAAGTTCCTCATTTCTTCTTATATAAAGTTGGTTAAATTACAACTTCATTTCTTGAAGTTTCACCGCCAAATAAGTACCTAAATTTTAAAAAGTGCAACAAGATTAATGGATTTTTAATTTTGTATTTAATAAGTTTTAGTTGTCTAATAAATTTCTAAAATCTTGTTTGATAATCATTTAAGTCTTCTTTGATAACCATTTGGTTTTTAGTTTCTTGTTTGATAATCATTTAAGTCTTCTTTGATAACCATTTGGTTTTTAGTTTTTTGTTTTTGAAAATTGTGCTTGTTTTCATATAATTTTCTACCATAATTTTCATTTTCTCTACAATAGTTTCCATCTTTCTTAAGAAAGTATTTAAGTTTCTAACAAAATTCCAAAAACAAAAACAAATTTTTGAAAACTATTTTTTTTAGTTTCCAAAACTTGGCTTAGTTTTTGAAAATATAGATAAATAGTAGATAAGAAAATATGGAAATTCATTGGTGGAAGTAGTATTTATAGGTTTAATTTTCAAAAACTAAAAACATAAAACCAAATGGTTATCAAACGGGGTCTTAGTTTTTTATTTTGGTTTTTGAAAATTAAGCCTATAAATACTACTTCCACTCATGAGTTTCTTATTTTCTTATTTATTTTTTACTTATGTTTTCAAAAATCAAGCCAAGTTTTAAAAATTAAAAAAAAAATAGTTTTCAAAAAGTAGTTTTTGGAATTTGGAATTTGGCTAAGAATTCAAATGTTTTCTTAAGAAAGATGAAACACATTTATAGAGAAATGATGAGAAAATAAACACAATTTTCATAAACCAAATGGTTATTAAATGGTGCCTAAACTTCAATTTTGCGTCTAATATTGTGTCTAATAGGTCCATGACTTATTCGACATTTTTTAAAATTCATGAACTTATTGGAAACAAAATTGAAAGTTTAGGTCCTGTTTGATAACCATTTGGTTTTTGGTTTTTGGTTTTTGAAAATTAAGCTTGTTTTCTCCCAATTTCTCTATAATGGTTTTCATTTCCCTTAATGAAGTATTTGAATTCTTAGCCAAATTCTAAAAACAAAAACAAGTTTTTGAAAACTATTTTTTTTAGTTTTCAAAACATGGCTTGGTTTTTGAAAACATAGGCAAAAAGTATATGACAAAACAAGTAAAACCATAAGTGGGAGTAGTATTTCTAGGCTTACTTTTTAAAAACCAAAAACCAAAAACCAAATAGTTATCAAACGGAGCCTTAATGTTCTACTAAACGCAAAATTCAATTTTATGTCTAATAAATTTATTAATTTCAAAATATATTAAATATGCTATGAACTTATTAGATATAAAGTTAAAAGTTCAATACATACACAAACATGAAAGTTCATAGATTAAACTAGTAATTTAATCTATAAAATTTTGGTTACTAGTTGCCCATCTATCATGGGTTGATATTGAGGTTAAAAAAAGTAAAGGGCTTAAAAAAAATGAATTCGATCAAATTTCTACAAAGACATTTTGAAATTTGTTTTATGCGTTTTATTTTAGGGTATGGTTTTTAAAATACTTGATGATTGGAAAGGAGAAAAAAAAAACTGATAAACCTAGCTAACTCAACCCCACGCCTGGGTTGGGTGGTTTATTGACTGAGTTGATTTATAAATTCTCCAAAAATTAGTCTTGGTTTTTGACCAATCTAAAAATACTTATGAAATAATTATCCCATTTACTTGCGATAAAATTTTGTAAGCATGTATCTATTTTATTTATATTTTTTTTCTATAATTTTATTCCAAACTTTGTAGTCTCTAGAAAATTTTATTGAATAGATTTCTACAATTTTATTCCAAATTTTTAGTCTCTAGAAAATTTTATAGAATATATTTTTAAGTCTTAGAGAAAACTTTCATAATATAAAAAATTGGGGCCGAGTTACCGATTTAATTCAATATTTGGAAATATGTGAATATAGGGGCAGAGCAAAGAGTGGAGGAGCCCTTAAATTTTTCTTAGATTCAAAAAGATCATATAATAAAATTAAGATTCTATACTTTTCAAAAAAAAAAAAAAGATTATAATTTTTTTAGAATGGAAAGATTACATATAACAAAAATAGAAAAAAAAAATTATACCTTATTTTGAAAATTTCTAATCCTGTTATTTACTAGATTTTTAAATAAATAAGGCCCATTTGGTTTCTGATTCTTTTTCATTCTTATATTTAAGAAAAATATGTTTGGTATACTTATTTTAAAAAATGATTTTAAAAAATAACTCCTAATGTAGCCTATTTTCAAAAACAACAAATTGTTGTTTTCTTTATTTTTAAAATTTTGTTTTTAAAAATTCAGCTAAATTATAGAAAATATCCCTAAACTTTGTACTTTATTTCAAAAGTACTCCTGAACTTTCAAAAGTTTCATTAATACCCTTAAATTTTCTAAAAAAGTTCAAAAATACCCTTACCGTTAGTTTTGGATAGAAACCATTAATACTTTGTTTCAAAAATACCCCTGAACTTTCAAAAGTTTTATTAATATCTTTGAACTTTTAAAAAAAGTTCAAAAATACCCTTAAACTTTTAGAAAAGTTCAAAAATACCCTTATTGTTAGTATATGAATAGAAATTGTTAGTACATTATTTTAAAATACCCTTAAACTTTCAAAAGTTGTATTAATACCCTTAATCTTTAAAAAAAAAAGGTTAAAAAATGCCCTTACTGTTTGTATACCTCATTACCTCGCTCGCTTCCATGTCTTCTATCTCTTGATTTGTTTCAATCTATGACCTAACACTTCTCTATTTTTCTTTTTTTTTCAATACTTTATTCTATTCTTCCAATTTTTAACCTCTAAAACTACACACTTCAATCAAGGTATATAGAATATAGCAGGAAGAAATGAGAATAATGGAACCACCAAGAGACCTTAGGACTTAAATACCCTAACAAGATTGTACGTTAGTAATTTGAGTTAGTACGTTTGGGTTTAATACACAAAAAGATAGACATGTTAAGAATTTCGGTCATAATTTTGAGAACATCTAGTGGGAGGGAAAAGAAAGAAAACATATGCATTACCAAATTTATAGCGAATGAAGATTTTATTAATCCTTTTTGTAGTTCAAATTAGTCTATTTGTTGTCGTTAGTTAAAGGATATTCCCCATGATTGAGAATTGGACAAATGGAGGAAAAATGAGAGTATCTATATGGAAAAAAAATGAGGGTATCTATATGAGTTGTTTTCAAATTGGTTCTTTTCCAACTCAAAATAACTTCAAAGACATTGACTATTTGAGTGTTGAAATTTCTTATATTTATGTTTGGGCATGCTTAAAAATGAAAGATAGCTCTTCCTATTTATTTAAAATTATAATATTTAAGAAGATAGGAGAAATGGAGGAAGTTTTAGAGATTGAAAAATGGAAGAAAAGAGTAAGATGGTATTGAAAAAGAAAGGGAAAAAAGAAAGGAAAAATAGAGAAGTGTTAGGCCATAGATTGAAACAAATCATGAGAAAGAGGAAATAGAAGAGGGAGATAATTAGGTGTAAATAAACGGTTTCGTCCAAATGCTAATGGTAAGGGCATTTTTTAACTTTTTTTTTTTAAGGTTAAGGGTATTAATGTGAAAGTTCAGAGGTATTTTTAAAATGAGGTAGTAACGATTTATGTCTATATATTAACGGTAATGATATTTTTGAATTTTTTTTTTTGAAAGTTTAAGGGTATTAATAAAACTTTTGAAAGTTTAGGGGTATTTTTGAAAAAAAGTACCAAGTTTAGGGATATTTTTGAAATAAAGTACTAACGGTTTCCATCCAAACTAACGGTAAGAGTATTTTTGAACTTTTTTTGAAAGTTTAAGGGTATTAATGAAAATTTTAAAAGTTTAGGGTTATTTTTTAAACAAAGTACAAAATTTAGGAGTATTTTTATAATTTAGCCTAAAAATTATGAAAACATGTCAAGGACACATACTTCTGAAAACACATTTATGTCAAACAACAAATTCAAATATTCAATGTTGTGACATCTCTTAAATAGTGAAAACACATTTGGTATACTTATTTTTTTTTTTTTAAAAATGATTTTAAAAAACAACAGCTAATATAACCTATTTTCAAAAAAACCAAATTGTTATTTTGTTTGTTTTTTAAATTTTGTTTTAAAAAATGATGAAAACATGTCAGGGATACACTCTTCGAAAAACACGTTTATGTCAAACAACAAATTATGGTTTCTCATTTTTCTTCAAAACCCAAAAGCCTACTTCTATCTACAAGTGGATCTCTCATCAATTTTTTTATGAAGAAATTTTTACAATAAAAACCACAAATAACAAATATCAACAAACCAAAGTAACTATACATATTTATGAATGATTATACCACTGACTTAATTAGCACAACGCAAGCATAAACATTAATCCTAAAAATTTATCATATCTTCTTTTTTGATAAAAGGGTTTCTTTTCCTTTATCTCGCCGAAAAGAATTTCTTCTTCTTCTTATAAACTTTAATGCTTGTATTTCAAGAACTAGAATTCTCAGTATTCTCTCCTACCACTATCTCTACCATCTTCCTTTCTTTTTTTGGCAACAGCAAGTTCAAATTCATTATAATAATAAATAAGAATTATATTAAATTAGTTTGTTTTAAAATTAAATTTTACCAAATACGTATTAATCTTTTCCTGCATTTTCAAATTTGCAATCAAACAAAATTTTCAAATTTTAAAGTTAAATTTAAAGTTTTTAAATTTGAACCAAATGTATTTTTTTAGATGTAGTGAAAATAAGAAAAAAAATTTATCTAAATTTTTTATTTTTGAAACAAATTTTAAAATAAAAACAACACGGACCATTTTCACTGTTTTTTAAACAAATGACTCATTACAGGCAATTTAACCCAAATATTTTATGGTAATTATGTAACTAAAGTAATTTGGGCTTGCAATAGGGAGAATCGCAAGAAGTCTACCACAAGTCAACCCATAAACATCTATATTTTAGAGTTTATAGAGAACCGATCAAATTTAGTTTTTTTTTAAAAAAAAAAACTAAAATCAACGTCTACGGTTACAATTCTGTTGCTACTTCTTCCTATAAAATAGCAAAAATCATAAAACAAAACGAGTTTTGTTGAACCACTGGTCAAAATATGACAATTTTGACTTTCTTTGTATGTATATTTGACTTTGTGATTGGAATGAACTTAATTAATGTTATTTTTAAGTAAACAAATAGCTAATTTATAAATACTTATTTTTTTAGTGTTAACGTGAACCTAACTCAACATTTAAGACATTTCAACTTTTTTACTAGGTTTGTGTAGTTTTTTTTTTTGTTTTGATAGCAGGTTGTTGTAGGTTTAAATCCCTTAACCCATGTAATGTGATATTTAAAAGAAAAACATTTATTTTTATAATGGAGTAGTTGCATATATAACATTCTAACCCAAAATAATAGCAAATCTAGCCAAAAATAAAAAGATTGATTAATATAATACAATTTTAAGCCCAACTCAACTAAAAAGTTTAAAAAGTCAAAAAGATCTATAAAAATATCTCAATTTTGCACTCTACCATTGATTTACATTTATCAGTCTATCGGTCATAAACGTTTGTGCCTGATATACATCTATCAATCTATCGACGATACACGTTTATCACTGATGGATATAAAAATAGTATATCAATGATAGATATTTATCAATCTATTAGTGATAAACATGTTTTTGATAGACATCTATTACTCAATGAAGATGTCTATAATTGATAGATGTAAATACTATGTATCAACTATAGATGACTATCAATGATATACTATAAAAATAATATATCAGTGATATATAGAGATAAAAAAATTACATAAAAATTTATAAATAGACACATAAAAAATTAAAATGTTTTCGCCATATTTACTCATTATTTTTTGTGGAGGTGGGAGATCGAATCATCAACCTTTGGGATGATAATTAGTGTTTTATCCACTTAGCTATACTCAGTGGCGGATCCAGAAATTTATGTTGGGGGGGGCTTGATATATCATATCAGTTTGTTCAATAAAAAACATGTCTAGTTTTTTTATAGATAAAAAACACTTTTGATCTCTAAACTTCCATAAAAGTAACAATTTTAGTCCCTGAACTATGGATTGCAACAATTTAGTTCTTGTACTTTTAAATTTACAACAATTTAACCCTATTGTGAAATTTTTGATCAAAATGAAGTATCAATTTTTATTATGTAACGACTTAGTTTTTGTTGTTTATAAATACATTCAGTTCTTAATTAATTTATCGATCTACATATATAAGAAATTTCATTAAATCTTAACAAAATCTTTTTATGATAGAGACTAAATTATTGTAAATTTTAAAGTACAGAGACTATATTGTTACATACTAAAGTTCAAAGACTAAATTGTTACAAAATTGAAAGTACAAGAACTAAATCATTACCAACTAAAATTCATGGACTAAATTGTTACTTCCAAAAAAGTTCAAGGACTAAAATTGTTTTTTAAATATTCTTATATAAATATATAAGAAAGAGAATAAACATTGGAATAATAAGTATAATCCTTTATTTTACAAGAATTATAGTTTCAAAAATAAAATACTAAAAACTAAAAATATTTTATTTAATACATATATTTTTAAATCAATAAAAATATTAACATTATATATATATATGAAAAAGGAAACTATTACCTTAAAACTAGCAACCAGCAAGTCAAAAACAGAAAAGGAAAAAAGAAAGCAAAAAAAGAAAGAGAGAGAAGAAGAGAAAGAAAAAAAAGCGTTGGGCATAAAAATGCATTAATGTAAACGAAAAATGTCCTCCATGAGTGGTGATCCCAAGTGTTGGGTAGGGGAGGCTTGGGACTTTGACACTCAACTACATGCCTCTATGTCAAACAAATGATGGAACTTTGTAATACTAATATGTGATCCATTTTCAAGTTGAGGGGGCTCGAGTTCTCCTTGAGCGTATTGTAGCTCCACCATTGGCTATACTCGAATTGGTGAAGTTAAGAAATTTCATCTACCTTAACTTTTTTGCAACAATAAATAACATTATATTAAAAGTATAAATAAATATAATTAATAAATCAAATTATAGATTTTTTTAGTAAAATAAATCAAATTAAAGTTAGAATTATTTATTTGTGTGATAAAATATTATTGTAACCATTATTATTTGCATTATTTTATAACGGATTGCATCCTTCTAAATGTTGCATATACTTTGTTTTTTGTTTTTTGTTTTTTTTTTTGACAATATATGGGGTGAAAATTTAAATACTTCTTGATCGAAAATACATGCTTTGTGTCAGTTGATGTATGCTCCTGTTGGTAGATATACTTTGTGTTTGAATGGAAGTATCTACATGCGCATATGCATCACTATGCCAACAATAATTTCAAGGCCAATAAAGATTTCTTCCCCTTTAATGCTATGCAAATAAATTGGATTAGAAAAAAAAAAGTAATTAGTAAATATTAAATCTTTCTTTTAGTACAACAAATGTGAAATATGGAGATTCGAACTTCCGACCTCAAGGAAAGAGTACATAGCAATTATCGTTGAGCTAAGCTCATGTTGGAGAAGAAAATATCAAATCACTAGCGAATTCAAAAGCTTAAATAATTAGCATAATATATGTCAATTCAAGCGTAGCTTTGTGTTAAAAGTTTTTTTTTTAAAAAAAAAAAAAATCTAATGTTAAAAGTTTGTTCCTCATCGCGGACTTAAAAAAAAGTTCATAGATTATAATAAATGATGTGTTTACATATATATATATTTCAAATATAAAATTGATTAAATTACAAGTTTAGTCCTTGAACTTTCAAGTTTGTGTTTATTTGGTTCCTGAACTGTAAAAAGTATCTAATAGGTCTCTGAACTTTTAATTTTGTATCAAATAGGTCTCTGAATTTTAAAAAGTGTCTAATAGATTCTTAAACTTTTAATTTTTTGTTCAATAAGTGCCTAACTTTTCAACTTTGTGTCTAATAGGTCTTTGACTTATATGACATTTTTTAAAATTCACAGACTTACTAGATACAAAGTTGAAAGTTTATGATCCCCATTAGACATAAAATTCAATTTTATATCTAATAAATCAATTAATTTTTAACAATTTTGAATATGTCAAAGACACATTAGATACAAATTTGAAAATTTGGAGACCTATTAGACATTTTTAAAGTTGAGAGACTTATCAGACACTTTTTAAAGTTTAGGAACCAAATTATTCAAAAGTAACATACAAAGCCTAATTCAAATTCAAATATAATATAAAATATCATAAGTCATATTTATGCAATATTTATAAGAAAAACAAAAGTTTTTTTTTTTTTACATAAAGAAAAACAAAAGTTAAAACATAAAGAAAAACATATTAGATTTATACTATCGAATACAAATTTTGTTTTATTAACTTTATTTTTTGATACATGTTAAATGGCTGCTAAACTTAAAAATTTTAACCTATTTAACCTGAGATAATTTTAATCATTGTATATATTTTTAACGTAAAGAATGGGCAAATTCATATTTCGTAGGTAGTTTTTTTAAAAAAAATGATAAAGAACAACAATTAAGTTGCCCAATGAAACTAAAGAAAGATATTAGCATATCACACGCCAAATTTAAAAATTGCTAAACAAAGTATCAAGAAAAGAAAAAACACAAAACTACAAAAAGTATATGATTATTAATTACTCCATATATCATATATAATTGGAAAGGTTTTCATTTATCCAATACTAAATATTCTGTGTGTAGTAATGATTGAAAAGTTGGTTTACGAGGACGGCTTAACCAACAATAATTATGGCTTTGAAATAACTCAATATATATTTCTATAATATTTTTTAACTAATTTTTTAAAAACACTTGAAGTAGAAACAATTTTAAATCTATCTTATTAACCCTTTTGGTTCATGAACTTTCATGAAATTAACAATTTAGTCTTTGCACTTTATTTTATAATAGTTTAGTCTTTGTACTCTCAAATTTGTAACAATTTAGTTCTTAAACTTTAATATGTAACAATTTAGTCCCTATATATTTTATATTTATAATCATTTAATCCATACCGTAAAAAATTCTATCAAAATTAAATGTTGATTTTTTTTTAATTTAACGATTTAGACTTTGTAGCCTATAAATATATTGGATCTCTAATTAGTTTATTGATATGTAAGAAATCCCATTAAATCTTAACAATAAATTTCATGATATAGACTAAATCGTTACAAATTTTAAAGTACATGAACTAAATTGTTACATACTAAAGTTCAGGGACTAAATTGTTACAAAAATTAGAGTACATAGACTAAATCATTACAAATCAAAGTTTATGGACTAAATTGTTACTTCCATAAAAGTTTAGAGACCAAAATTAATTTTAACATATATTCAATTTGATGAATAATTGAAAGTTTAAGATGAAAAATTGATATAATTTATCAAATTTAGGGATAATTTTTTTTCACTAATAATTTTTTTTTAAAAAAAAAATCCCCAAACTAGATGTAATCAAGGGGAAAAAAAATCCCAAACTAGATATACTCGAGGAGAAAAAAAAAATCCCAAACTAGATAGTTTAGATTTATATTGTATGGCACTCAAAAGAAACTCTTTAGGAAAAAATTGATATTTTAGTCAGTAGATTTGATTTTTTTTTTTATAATTATTTTTAACTTAATTGGTTCGATCTGATTTTTAGTTTTTTTTTTAAAAAAAAAAAATTAGATTTAGGTTTTAAAAAATAGAATCGAATTGACCTATTTACATATCTACCGATATTGTGCAATATCCAACGACAAAAGACTGCTAAGTGCCTTCTACTAAGGATCGTATTAGCTCAAGATGGGCAGATCAAGGATGCCTCATCATTTCTTTACCTCGAGAGAATTTTAATAGTCATCTATGATCTGTTCTTTGATTTATGAAAGAGATACTTGCAAAAGTAGCAAAAAAATTAATATTAGGAATTTGTAAAAGTAGCAATCATTTTTCAAATTTTACAAAAATAGCAAAATCTGGAAGTCGAAGGTAAATCCAAAAAGGCACTATCTTAAAGGGACATGTTAAGGATCTCACATTAAGAGATACCTCATGATTTATACAATACATGAGCTATTCTTCTTATTGCCAATTGATTTTGAGATGAAACCTCATGACTATCTAATACCAACTCACCCAAAAGAAAGCATGGAACCTCATGATTATCTAATACCAACTCACCAAAAGAAAGCAAAAAAAAAAAAGCAAAAAAAAAAGTCCAATATACCCTTGATGAACTTGAAGCCCAAACAATGGTGATTTGATATACTATTGATATACTAACGATATTTACAAATTTTAGATGAAATGACTGCCTTTTATAACTTAAAAGTTTGTCTTCTATACCTAATATGAATGTTGATATGTCATGGATATACCTGATTTGTTATATTATTGAAGGAATTGATAACACTGATATATCTGATTGTTAGTGTTGATATACTAATGATATACTTGATATACCTGATATGAATATTGATATACCAATCTAGCAATGCTTTTTACATTTTGAAGATCCAGCAAAGAACTAAAGCATAGTCCAAACGTAAAATATCAAAAGACGGAAATATTCTTTTGAAAAAATGTGGGTATTCAAAAATTATATTTTAAATGAGTGTTGATATTCTACTAATATGCTAATGATATATTTGACGTCATTTTTAATGAGTACTAATATACTATATTGATACATCAATATTATATTTGAAATGAATTTTAAATCGGTGTTGATATAATCCTAATAAAGTAAAATGATATACTTGAAATTAATTTTTAATGAGTACTGATGCACTATTGATACACTAATGTTATACTTTAAATGAATTGAATGAGCATTGATATTATATTGATACACCAATGTTATAATTGAAATAGCTGATTGGGTGAAATTTGTGGGTTAAAAATAAAAGAAAGATCAATACAAGTGCACACTGTCGATGCAAATAATATAATTGGAAGTACTCTAAAGTATTGATCCCACAGAGAATGGATATAATAAAATTTTAAGATAGCACATAGATGTTTAAAAATTACAACTTTGGTAACCAAATACAAAAATGATTGGGAGGTTGTTTGCTAGAAAGTAAAAATGAATTAACAAAGATAATAAAAAACGGGATTCAAATATGATCATGCCCTTTGGTGAGAATTGTAACTCAATTGTAATTGCAATTGCGCCTTAATACTAAATAATTGTAAACCGAATCGATTCTTAAGAAGGCTAAGTGATTAGACCTATATATCTATGGCTAATCGTACTTAGATAATTTTAGATCACATTCTAATGGTTTTAGGGGTTCGTCCTATGTTCAGGATTAAGCTTTGCTTATGTCTGAGCTCTTTATCCCATTGCTTTTGCAAGATTTACCCTCATCTAACCATTTCAGTATTAGATTTAGGCTACCAAACAACCTTAGTTGATCAATACAAATTTACTAAAAACAAATAAATCAACAAAAGCAAACAATATTTGTGTTAATTTGGATTGCGTTTACATATAAACTTCACATTCTCACCTCTAGGGCATTCATACACTTGAACCCCTAAGAGAGATTTAGCTCATGTTGATGAAATAAAATAAAAAAGCAATAAAGTAAAGTCTTGCAACAACCATAAGAAATTGAATTGAAAAGTTCACAATAGAGGCTAAGAAAGATTTTTTTTTTCTTTTCCAGAACACCCACTGAACTTGCAATAATAAAGAAGAAAAGAAAACCCAAATGAAATAATATAGAATTCTTATTGCAAAAGCTCTTGTATAGCACTTGTTTAATACAAAAATTCAAGGAACAAAGAACTAACATATCCTACTGGAAATTCAACAAAAACATACCCAAAAAAACTATTGTGATAAGTCTAACAAAGCAGAAATAAAAGAAAAAAAAAAAAAATTCTCCGAACCTATCCTTCTTCCTTTTAATCAATTCTTTCTCAATCTCTTTCGAGTTGAGTGGAATCTTTACAACCTAAGAGATCTCCTAGGTTGGATTAAGATGGAGGAAGAATAGAAGCTGAAGAAGTCAACAAAAAATCAAAAGAAGATAGTAGAAAATTAACGACAGAAAAATGGATTTTCTTCCAAGGAGGAATTCCGCTTTTTGCCTTCATTTCCCTTCATTTTATAGCCTTCAAGCATCTATGATTTCTTCACACTCCATATACGGCTTGATGTATGAAATCGTTGTTTGATTTAAGGAGAAATAAATATTATAATCTTCTAAATTTAGCCAATCCCAAAAATCTCGTTTTTCTGCCTTCCATTGTATAATTGTAGTTGCATTATAATTGCAATTGTATTGCAATCGTCTCCTTTTTGCTAATCTGCACAAATCAGCGAAATTTCAATATTTTTATCTATTTCTCCTAATCTTAAGGGTTCTCATCATGCTCAAGGATTTCTTAACACTTTGCTCAAATTCAAGAGATTTTTGGGGTTCACAAAGGATAAAATTACAAGAATAACCTTTGTTTGTGAGCTAAATAATTCTAAAAAATGGGAATTATCAATAACATTTAGAATATGAGTCCTAATATACTATATACTGATATACTAATAATATACTTCAACTGCTTTTTAATGAGTACTAACATAGTGTTGATAAACTGCTACTATAGTAATGATATATTTTGAATGATTTTTGAATGAGTGTCAATATACTATTGATACGCCAATGTTATACTTTAAATGGATTTTGAACGAGTCATGATAAACCGCTGATACACTAATAATATACTTGAAATTAAATTTTGAATGAGTGTTGATTTACTATTGATACACTATTAATATATTTGAAATGCATTTTAAATATGTATTGATATACTATTGATACACCAATTTTATACTTGAAAAGAATTTTGAAAGAGTGCTAATATTCTACTGATACACCAATGTTATACTTGAAATTATATTTAGAATGAGTGTTGATATACTATTGATACACCATTGTTATACTTAAAATGCATTTTAAATGCGTATTGATATACTATTGATACGCCAATTTTATACTTGAAATGACATTTGAATGAGTACTGATATACTACTAATACACTAATGATATACTTGAAATGCTTTTTTAATGAGTAATAATATATTATTGATACATCAATGTTATACTTTAAATGAATTTTGAATGAGTGCTGATAAACTACTAATGCACTAATAATATACTTGAAATTTCATTTTATATGAGTGCTGATATACTATTGATATACACTAATGATATACTTGAAATGCATTTTGAATGTGTATTGATATACTATTCATACACCAATGTTATACTTGAAATAAATTTTGAGTGAGTGCTGATATATTACTGATACCCTAATAATATATTTGAAATGCATTTTTAACAAGTAATGATATACTATTGATACATCAATGTTATACTTGAAATGAATTTTAAATGAATGTTGATATATTATTGATACACCAATGTTATTGAAATTGCATTTGGAATGAGTGTGATGAGAATGAACTATTCATCCCACAACGGAAGACTATGGTTCCTAAACAATTTAGAAATTGAGTTGAGATCGGCTTTGGGAGTGCTTGCAGATGAGTTCAACATGTTTAGTTCACTTTAAACAAGTTTTTGGTTACTTAAGCACTAAAAATTCCTTTTAGTAACATTTGAGCCTTTTCAATTCACCAATGTGAAGGTATCCTTTGTTTTTGAAACCTTCATGCTTGGCATTTAACAATGGGAGGTTATACATTATCATCAACCTTTACAATACTCTAATCATAATGGTTACCAACCGAACAAACTAGACTATTATAAGTTGATGACAATATACTAGTAAAATAATACTTCGAAACAAATGAATAAAGATTCAATTTAAGTTCACAAATAACAGCAAGTGTACGAGCACATGTTGATTGATAAATTTGGTATATCATTTGAATAATAATTGATATACTTTATATTTGATATATCTGTTGATTGATATACCAAATATAAAGTATATCAGATATACTACTGATATACCAAATATACAGTATCTTATATATACTACTGATACACTAATGAGGATAAATGGAATAACAAAAAAAAAAAAAAAATCAGATTTAAATTTTTTTGCTATATTTGCAAATCTCAAAAATCATTGCTAGATTTGTAAATATCTTAATATTTTTTGCTATCCATTACAATTTTCCTTTAAGAAATCTACACAAATTCGATAATTTTTGGTGAAAAATTCATGATTTTTTAAAACTAAAAGTAAATCAATATTCCAAATTTTGTTTTAATAATTAAATTTAGAGAAAAATAATTTTCTCAATTATTAATTATTTTTAAGTATTAAATTCATAAAATGTAATAATTTTAATTAATGTGTTGGTAAAGTTGTTGTAAATATATTAAAAAGAATAATTAATGTTTCTTTTAATTACTTTTTTTTTGTTTTTGAAAATTAATTAATTTTCCCACCATTTGTTTAGTGTTTTAATCTTTCTTAATGAAGAATTTGAATTCTTAGTCAAATTCCAAATATATATATATTTTAAAAACCATTTTTTTAGTTTTCAAAATTTGGCTTGAATTTTAAAAATATTTATCAAAATTAAATAACAAATCAAAGAAATTTATAGGTGGAAGTAGTGTTTATAAGCTTAATTTTCAAAAACTAAAAACTAAAAATCAAATGGTTATCAAATGAGGTCTAAAACTTTTCAGATTGAAGAAAACATGATGAAATTTTTTTAAATAAATAAAAGAGATCGTCCATCCTTAACTTAATCCACAGTTAGATCAGAAATACCTAATTTGTTTGAGGTGAAATTCTTTAAGATATAGTCCATCTATTTAATATTTGTACTTTAAAAAAGTTTATAACATGTCCATTTTAGGTTCGAGGATTTTGTTTATTTGTCATTTTACACATTTAAGCTACATGTTGATTATTGATTATATTATTTAAAGTTGTCGTGACAGAGAAAATCTATCACAAAGAATGACACTAGTTTTTTTATGGGATTGTTGACCTAGGGTGTCTAGCAAGGCTTGAAGTTTTAGATGGAGAAGTTAGTGTTATTTAAGTATTTTGGCAAGAGGTTGAAGAGTTTTTTGTTTTTTTTTTTTTGTTTTTAGTACGAAGAGGCTAAAGAGTTACAAATCCAAGATAACAAGGAGCCACGATAATTACAAAGGTGATGAAAGGATAGTCGCTAAAAAAACTTTTTTTTAGAGTTCAACAATATGGTGGGATGAGAGATTTGAACTTTTGACCTCTTGATGATGATATTCTTTAACCGCTATGCTCGAGTTTGATGAGTCTAACTGGCTAAATTAACTTGAGAGAAACATTAGACCTATCTAATTTCTCAAATAACCATAAACATAAAATTAAAAGTTGGGCTTATTGAAAATTTTTGAAGTAAATGAAATAAATAGACCAAATTTAAAGAGTTATTATCATTATTTTTTTTAAAAAATGTAGAAAAGGTTTATATAGAATTTTGAAAAGCTTAGGGTGATAAAATAAGATCATTTGGATTTCGAATGCCCTAAAAGCAAAACGACGTCATATGGTCCCTTGGAATCTTCAAACGCGCATGATAGCACCAAAGGCGCGTTTTAGTAGCATCCACAGAAACCAAAAAACGTGTCACAAAATTAAAATTAAAACTAAAATTAAATTATTATTATTTTTTTAAAAAAAAAGGAAAAAAGAAAAAAAAAACTTAAACCAAAGCCCTCAAACCAAAATTAAAAAGCCCACCCCTCAAACCAGGACTCTATTTTGTATATAAACTGGCGTTTCCCGGCGGTATTCCGTTTGCACAAACCCAGCGACCCAACTAATGTGAATAATATCACCAACCAATGGACCCTCAAAAATCTCTCTGAGTTTTCCATATTTTCTCTCCAAATTTCTCTTTAGGCTTAGCGATCTGATCTCCGGCCCTCAATTCTTTGTCGGCGAGGTTATGGTTTGTGCCGATTCCGAACAAACAGCGCTTGACTCCATGGCGATGGGACTCGAGAGATCCAAGCCGCTCCACAATTTCACCCTCCCCTTCTTGAAGTGGGGAAATCAGAAGTATCTCCGCTGTATGAAATTGGATTCCGATGCCCCTGACGCCGACGCCGACTCCGACGTTCCTCCTCCGCCCGCCGATCGCCCATCGCCGGCCGTCCGGTGGAACTGCCGGAAGTTTCAGACGGACAGGCCGGCGTTGTTGAAGGATTCCGCCAAGAGACTTAGGGCTTCTAAGTCCAAGATCCACGATAATTACGATGGCGATGAAGGTATAGCGGCGGTGAGAGAGAAACTCATGATTGATCTAAAAACCGCCGCCGATAGGATGAAGGTTGCATTCTGGAGAGACGGAGTGGTGGACGACGACGACGACGACGAGGACGACATGGCCAAACCGGAGAAAAAAATTCCGGCGGTGCCGCCGACGGCGTCGATGCCGGCGCCGTCGCCGGAGAAGGAGTTGAGACCGTGGAGTTTGAGGGTGAGGAGGGCGGCATCGAAGGCTCCGATTGATACAATTACCGAAGGGAAAAGCGGTGATAAAGTCTTGAAGATCGATAAGAGGTCAGATAAGCGGCCGATTCGCAATTCGCCGTTGAGAAGCGGTGACGGCGGCGGCGTGAAGTCTCCAGGGCGGCGATTGGTAACGGAGAAGAAGGAAAGGGAGAAATTCTCGGTATCACTTTCCAAAAAGGAGATCGAGGAGGATTTCATGGCTATGATGGAACGAAGGCCGCCGCGAAGGCCCAAAAAGAGGCCCAGAATTGTACAAAATCAAATGGATGTAGGGTTCTTCTTCTTCTTCCTAACCTTTCACCTTCTTTGAATTTGAGTTTTCAACTCTTTTGTCATTCTCCATTGCAGACGCTGTTCCCCGGCTTATGGTTGACGGAGATCACCGCCGATCTCTACGACGTGCCGGAAATCCAAAAAAACGGAAAGGTATTTTTCCGGCCGCCTCAATTTTTCTCTAGATTTAAATGTACGGATAACAAATCTGATTAAGTCAATCTTCCATTTATCAAATTCAAAAACAATCCTCTCCATATTTGATCTAGCTTCGTTTGAATATCCTCATCTGAATTTACAATCAATTTCAATTTCCATATAATCGAAATCTTCTGTTCTTCAGACTCCTCACATTCCTGCTAATTGATTATGCAGAGATAGTAACGGGATCCTTAGAACTTAGACCACCGGCCGGCAACCCGCGATGCTCTGCTCTGCTCTGCTAAGCTAATCCATGGATGACGACGTACGACCGACCTCCATCATCTGGAATCGTGAATTTATTACACACATTGATGTCCAGTAGATTTCTGTGTTGTGTGTTGTATGTTGAATTCCATAGCTCTCAAAAACGCTAATTCTTGTGTATTAATTATAAATTACATTTCATTCTTGCCTTTTTTTTTTTCCTGAATAAAGAATTGTTATTAGTGGAAAAAGAAAGCAGAATTTGTTTGTTCGTTCTGTGATTATAGATCGAATTAATCGAAAGCTGAAATTGAGAGGTCTGAATCCGTTTGACTTCATCAGTGATCTGTGTATAATGTTTTCCATTAAAGAAATTTATTTGAAGTTTTGGAATATTTGGTGGGTTGGGGTTGGGAATGAAGAAGAAAGTGCAGGAGCAATGGGTTCGATAAATGTACATAGTGGGTCAGGTTGGGCTAGTCGGAGGTATTTGGCAGATGGGTGCCAGTTGGTATTGAATTCTTCCTCCGTGGCCTTCTGCCCTTGCTTGTTTGATAGACAAGTTTACATGTGGACAAAATTTTCAATTTTTATTTTTATTTTTTTATGAATTATTTGAAATTTTGGATTTCTTTTTTTCTTATTGCGGCCACACAAAAAAAAAAAAAAATTCTTTATTACGGGGAGAAGTAGATGAAAAGGGTCTGAAATTGAATTTGAATTTGAAAAGTTATTGAGAAATCATATAAATGGTTGTTTGATTTCTGGCTAAATTATATATAATGCTTCTAAATTTTAGAATTGCTTTTATTTGTTTAAAAAATTTCATTATTGTCTAAAAACCTTTTATGAAATTCATTTAAAATCAAAACATAATTTGTTACCTAGCAATATGGAGTAATGGCTTAGAACTTTTAGGGTTTAGGAAAGAAAAATAAAGAATATACATGTGGATACTTCAATAGCAACAACTCGGTCATAAGAATAATCAAGGTCAAACATTGGTGACCTCATGGATAACAAATGGTTTTATTAGTCTACTTAAAAAAGGTTAATAAGGTCAGGATAACAAATGTGTTTTTTTTCAGTCTACTTTAAAAATGCTAATATTTAAGCCTTTTCATTATAAAATTGACATAATTGAAATAACTCCTAAAAGTTAGAAACAAATGTAATCGTTTATTTATAACATTCTTATCATTTCGAGTCAACTCTTAACATTCTCATCCTTTGAAAGGGTTTTGGTGAAATTCCGTCCTTTTGAAGATGTAACTTTGAGAAGATGAGTTTTCTTAAAAACTTTCACAATTCACTGCAATATATTCATACTCTTTGGCTCTCGTGTCAACTCCCAAACTCTAATTAAGGCACGTTATATCCTCAATCAAAAGATGAGGTGAAGTTATAAAAAGATCATTGTTGATATCTAACCATTAAATAATTGTGTGTGTAAACGACATTTGTCTAAGTGGGAAGTTTGGCTAGGTTGGCACATATTTAAGGAAAATACATGTGTCTTAAGATGAGCTTAGTGATAACAAAATTTTTATGTAGAAGAGAGCACTATAAAATTGCAAATAGTTTTTTGGAGACTACTTCAAACGGTTCGGTGAAAAAATGTCAGAAGTGGGATTTGAACCCACGCCCTCTCACGAAGACCAGAACTTGAGTCTGGCGCCTTAGACCACTCGGCCATCCTGACCTTTTGATAAGTAATCCAAATTTAATTTAATTTAATATTATCAAAACTAATTTGCATCGATGCCATCGCCACTCCTCCACTGACATTTCCCGATTCCCATTCTCAAATCCTGCATCGACGATAGAATTAGAAACCGCGCGATGTTGCAGGCTTCCATTAATCCGATCCATTCGCCGACTCCGGCGTTCCATAACAAGACTACGGGACCCCCATACCCTTCATCACTTGTCTTCCTCATCAGCCGGCCGTCGCCGACATCGTTACGCCTGCGATCACCCCCAGTAACGAGAAGCTCCATCTCTTCTTCATTTGATCTCAAAGCCGGCAAAGGGTACTTTCAACATTTAAATAATTCCTAATGTATCTAACATTCTATGTCAAGATCTTTGATATATTGTTGTCCCCCATGGCTTCTGCTTGCTCGACATTACCGAACCTTCGCGCATTATGTCCCCCCGCCCCCTCTCTCGAGGAAAAAAATTACTAATGATTTTAGGTGAACGAACTGACTTTTCTACTGACATTCGTTTTATTTATTTACTTGTGTTTGGAATTCGGGTGGAGTGTTGAATTTTTTTATATAATTACATCGGGTTCTTCAATTAGAGGGTGAGTTTCTTTTGTTTTATGTTTATCCTTTTGCATTGCAATTGTTGTTTCTGTTTAAATTATCCTGAAGTAATGCCTTTCGTTTTCGTTTAGATAAAGATTGAACACCTTAACGATTACAGGATGGATGGCTTCCTAGATGTTGAGCTCAAAGTTCGTGATTATGAGCTGGATCAGTTCGGTGTTGTGAACAATGCTGTTTATGCAAGTTATTGTCAACATGGTAAAATCAAACATTCATTTCTTCAAAGCTTCTCATTGGTGTTCTCTTTCAAATGTTTGCTCATTGTTCTTCCAGTGATATTTGTATGAATTGGGTTGCATTAATTTTTCCTCACTAGGGTTTCTGTTTCTTTATGTTGTTTCTTTCACTCCCTCATTTATCTATCTTCTCAAGAAGTTTGTATATTGTTGAAAATGAAGTGTGGAGCCTTCACCGTTTCAAATGTTGGTGTTTGTTTATGTCCAATGGGTCCAGAATTTCTGTTCAAAAGAGCATTGATGTGATTGATTCATGAACTCAGAAGCATTGCATTTCATGGTAGTTTATAACCATTATTAGTATCTTTTTCTGGGTGGGGTGTTTAAGTACTAAATGGTTTTGTGCAAGAGCAGCCAGTTTCATCAAGCATAACATTTAGTTCTACTTTCCTGTTTAGACAATACATTTTACAGCCTGAATGCTGTTTGGAAACACTAGAAATTATTCTTTTGTGGTTATTGCTTAAGTCAACATAAAGTTATCTTGGTAACTTAATTTGTTGAGTAAATATCCTCTTTTCATGATAGTTTAATACTATTGTTGATAAGCCTAAACTTTGGGGGGCATTAGTCTGGAAGATGTAAAATGTTGAATTTAAATGATTTTTGTGGTAGGCTCAGAACTTTGAAGTGTTTCTCAGCCTAGATTGAGTTGGGAAAATAGATGATAAAAGTACTTTTTCGCCTCCAAGATTTTCAATCATTGATCGGTTGTAGCCTGATTTCTTAAATCTCATTATTCTCCAAGAAATAGACTGAGAGCATTATCACTCAATTTAAATCATGTTATATTTGCTTTCAAGACATTAAATCAAGGACTTAATCAGGTCGACACGAACTGCTGGAAGGTATAGGCCTCAGTCCTGATGCAGTTGCTCGCGATGGGGATGCATTGGCTTTATCAGAATTGTCTTTGAAGTTCCTTGCACCACTTAAAGTATGATGTACTTTGATTTTACATATGATGATTGATGACCAATTAACCATTTGCGCTATAAATTTTGCACTAAATAATTTACTCAATATCACACTTCTTATGTTGTCTTGATGCATGCACTAGAGTGGAGACAGATTTGTTGTTAAGGTCAGGATCTCGGGCACGTCTGCTGCTCGCTTCTACATCGATCATTTCATTTTCAAGCTTCCAAATATGGAGGTTGGTAATGGAACCATTAATTTGCATCTCAGTTTATTTACCGTTCCTGGATGCCTGGTAACTTTATAATCCCATTTTCTGTCTTATTCTCTTTCCCTAGCCAATATTGGAGGCAAAGGGTACAGCAGTTTGGCTTAATAAAAGTTATCATCCGGTGCGTATCCCGCAAGAATTTCTATCCAAATTTGCTCAATTCATTCGAGATCAGGACTCGAAGTGATCAACTTTGGGGTGATATTGTATCGTCTGGAGAAGGCCAAAGGGAGGTATTTTGCTTTTGCCCGTCTTAGAGAGAACACAATGGAGCAAATATCTGATTCATATACTAAATGCATAGTGATGAAATTCTTGCTTTCTCATATACTCAGACGACATCTGCTCAAATAGTGTGGTACAGATATATACAACATGAACATCACTCTGATTTACATAAGTTTTGCAGCGGTAAAAAGTATTATCATTTGTTGAAACGACCTTACTTAAACAAGATTTATTATATCGGTTGCACCTTTGTGTCCTTGAGTTCTAAATCATATCATTTGATGATAGTATGATAGTATAAAAATTTTGCACTCTGTACAGTAATCCTAACAATGTGATTAGGGAAATTTTTATGGAGTAGCATTTTTAAAAAATTGAGTTTCTGGCTATAACATGGAGCAAATACCTAGGATTTAATATCCTATGAGTTATCTCGACAATCATATGTATTAGACAGTTGTCTCGTGAGAATAGTTGTGATGTGCGCAAGCTGGCTCGGACGTTGTCAGATAAAAAAAAAAGAGTTCCCGCTTAAAGGACTTCCTCAGTGTTTGTATTTCTCATCTAAGATTTAATAATTTGGAGATTAAAAAGTGTATTGCTGATTCTCTTGCAGTTATTCACAAGGGTTATTTTGCTAAAAGAGAATGTGGTGCTTATTGATTTCAGGTTCCAAAGTCAAAGATATGCTTATATATATAGACGATTACTCAAATCCAAAATAATTTATATTTGTTTCTTGGATGAGAATAATACTCGTCATTTTGCGGAATCCATAAGTTTTACTTTTTTGGGGGGGTCAATTTTAGTGCCCTTTTATCGGTTATTATTATATTCAAATTAAGTCAAATTTGTTTATTGTTCTAATTTTTGGACCCAACCCAATTTAACAGAGCAAATTTGTCCAACATTTTAAAAGAAATGGAAAACGCCCCATCACGACTCATGACTCATCTAGAGTAGTTCATGAGTATCAATCAATTAGTGTAAAATTCAAGATAGGATTAGAAAAATCAAACGGATACATTCGAGCTTAATGAATAAAATTAAGAAAAAAAAAAGAACAAACATATGATCATGTGATGGATTAGTCACAGTGATGAATGAAGGAATTGATCTAGTAATTTTTGTTGAAGAAATAGCTGAAGCAAAATTAAACCCTATGCCCTCATCTAAAAATATTCTGATCTAGTAATTTTTGTTGTGCAGAACAGATATGGTGTTGGCTAATTCAGTCTCAGAGAACTAAAAAGTTAGGATGTGTTTGACAGTTTGTTATGTCATTCAAATTCTTTTTTCAAAAACTGTTTTTGGATTATGTGATAAATAAGGAAATTCTAACAACATAAATTTAATGTTTGTTTTCACTTTTAAGTAATTATAAGTAATAAGATTTTAAATTTGAAATTTTAAAATATAGAATTATACTAAAAAAAATGGTTTAGATTATAGATAAAGAAATGATTAAATTTGTGGCAAATTATAAATTGACATGTGTTTCAAATATAATTCTAAAATTACAAAGTCACATGTCTTCATTATAACCATTTGACTAAATAATTAAATTACAAATTGGTAAGTATTTATAAAGTATTTACAAAGGATCGCATCTATATGGATTAGTTTTAATTCAATTAAGCACCTCGATGAGCTCAACAACAAAAACAAATCCTCACAGGGATCAATGAAGGATTTTTTTTTTTGAAACGGTAAATTCATTAATGCCCAACCGAAGCCATAACACCGTCGGGCTAATTTTTAAGATAATGTTGTTTAAATAAATAATGACACAATTAGGATAGTTTTGAAACTAATAATTTTTAAAATGTATAAAAAAAAATGAAATTACAAATGTAGGGTAAAAAAGAAAAGAAATGTTTAAAATAGAGTACCTAAATCGTGTACCATGTACACGATTTACATGTCAGTGGAAATCGTGTACATGGTACACATTTTACGTGGAAATCGTGTACACCGTACACGTTTTACGTATATCTAATACTTGTTTCACTTAAAAACTCAAAACCATGCTTTGGCTTGTTGGCTGTAGGAGGGGCACAATGAATGGCTGCAAATTCAAGGTCACGGGTTCAAAACCTTGTAAACATGCGTCTTTTTAAATTTTTACCCTTTTTTTTTATTTTTTTTGCACATATATATATATATATATACAAAAAAACGCCACTTTTTAACTTCATTTTTTTTCTATTACTCTTTTAGTTTAACTTCATTTTTTATTATATATTTAATTTGCAATATACATATATAATATTATTTTAATTTTTAGTAAGTTGGGTATGGTTAGAGTTTAATTATTTTTTTTAATTTTACTCATATATATACAAAAAGAAATAAATCTTTAGTAAATATTTTAGAAAAATTAAATGCATAAAAAAACTTAATTCTATTTTTAAAAATCTTAAATATTTCAAGTTTCATTTTTTTTATATATATTTAGGTGGATAATTTTATAATGACCATATTTGTGTTATTATTTTTTTAATTTACATTATTTATAAAAAAATCTAATTTAAGGGCTAATTTTTAAGATAATGTTGTTTAAATAAATAATGACACAATTAAGGTAGTTTTGAAACTAATAATTTTTTAAATGTATAAAAAAAATGAAATTACAAATGTAGGGTAAAAAAGAAAAGAAATGTTTAAATTTACATATTTTAGAAAAACTACATATTATTATTATTTATTTTGAAATTCTGGATCCGCCACTGTGACGTATACCATGTACACGATTTACATATTATTATTATTTATTTTGAGGCCATAAATATATTTTTTTTCTCAAGAATCAAGAAATCCCACCACGATTTTTCGGGAAAATATGCAAACTTTCAATGCTGGATCTAAAAAAGTAATCTCTCCCACTTTCGATGATGGCTCACACTTATATTTATATATTAGATAGATAAATCATAACAAAAAAAAAAAAAAAAAAAAAAAAAACTACTATGGAAATCGTGTACCACGTACAGGATTTACCTGGCAGCCACATGGCGGCCACGCCATCGAATGGCGCCATGTGGCACAAAAATCGTGTACGGGGTACGCGATTTTGCCTTTCCTCGTGTACATGGGCTGCGATTCATTTGACTACTCGTGACCACGGGCTGCGACTTACATAAATCGTGACCTATGTACACGATTTATCTACCCTACATTTGACATTATTTTAAAACTTACCATTTTTGTGTTATTATTTTTTTAATTTACATTATTTTTATAAAAAATCCGTACACCGTCCTCCTCCTTTGATCAATGAAGGAATTCAACGGAGATAATCCTGATTAATCCTTGCTCGGGGCTTGGGCACAACACTAGAGAACCCACCATCAATTTTCTCAAGTGAAGCTGAATTATACTGTAGGACGCTCGACAGCTTAAATCCCTTCTCCCCCAAATCTAATGGCGTAATTCACTTTCTGTGGTTTCACAGTTCTTCCTCTTATTCCCTTCGCAGAAATGGCTGAAGCAAAGAAATTAAACCCACCCAGCAGTGGAGAAGAGGGTGAGGGTGGCCATAGACGAGAGTGAGTGTAGCTACTATGCCCTAATCTGGGTGCTCGAAAACCTTAAAGAATCCATAGCCGGTGATTCTCTTGGCCTCGCACGCTCGTATTTCCCTGTTGCATCCAGTTAAGCATTGCTAATTTTTACTTTCATTCAGACACATTTAGTTTAGGTCCTATTTGGGGTAGTTTATAGTGAGCGATGCATAGATAACGATGACTCCTTGGCTGCTAAGTGATGAATTGAAACAATCCCAGTTCTGTTTTGTCGAACTTCCTTTTGTTAATGTGCCTTTTAGGTCATTACTCGGTGGAATTTTCTTTTTAGTTCCAATTAGTTTGTCTGTGCCTGCTAGAAGTAGATGGATTGAGAAGCAGCCTTATTAATCAAGACAAACAGATTGTATGTGTTCAGCTTGTTATCATGTAATCAGATTGCATATTCAGCTTACAAATCTATAAAATATTAATAAGTATGGTGGTGTGGTGGATCAAAAGCACTCAAGCAGGGCATGCTTACACTATTATTTTGTAGATGAATGATAGATACAATCTTGCCATTTTAAACTGTTCAATTTGGTTTGAATGCTTGGGAGCTGCTTGGGAGTCTTTTCTAAATAATAGCCTTCTACTTTTTTTTTTCAAGACTAATTCATTTTACCTAATTTTGATCGCATGGCTTGTAGACGATATGATTATTGTGTACTTGATATCATTATGTGCAAACTCAGGTTGAAAAGAAGAACTACTTTGGTTGTTCTAGAAAACTGGCCATATGCAAAACAAACTAACAAAGTGAAAAAACCCTGGAGAAAACAATTCTTCAAAGACAGTTATAACAAAGCATATTTTTTTTGAATTTTTATCATAAAAAAGGGGAAAGTGCTTTCAATATGGCTCCCTTTATCTCTTTTTGTATGAAATGACAGAAATATAGTTGGGAAGAAAAATGCTAAGCTCAAAGTGGCATGGACTACATAAAGAGATTAAAAAGAAGTAAATAAGTCAAGGAGAATGATATTCCAGGAAGAATTTTATTCATGTGCCGTTTTACAAGGTTACATAAGCATATTATGGTCAACTTTTCATTATTATCTTGAAACTTAACTATTTCATGCGCGCGTTTCCTCAGAGTATAAACTAGATGCGATTCAAAACAGCTGCTAATCAGACTCCACCTTGTGCCAACCGCAGGTTCACTACTGGCGATTGGGAGAAGAAATATTTCTCTGCACACAATTTTTTAAGTTAAAGACTCTTCTGCCCAAAGAACAACTCAACCAAGCTTTGTAAGCAATCTGCCTCCTAGTGTAGAACCTTCATTTACATCTTTGTATGCCCAGGAACAGGCTACTTTGATACTTTCTGATGCATATCTGCATATTTCAGTGAAAACTGAGGGTAAATTATTGGAACTCTATGCTCTAAAATGGAAGGATCAACAGACTGTTTCTTGTGGCACATACATTTCTGTGCATGCTAAGCTCTTCAATCCTGCCTTGCGCCTTTCTAGGCTTTGCTATCGCTCATGACTGTTATATGGATCTCTTTATTTGTGTAGTGGTCAGCCTGATAGAAGCTCAGTCAGTCGCTTCTTGAATGCCTCTTGAGTAAATAGGGGGTCTTGTTTCTTGTGGCACATACATTTCTGTGCATGCTATCTCATTAGAACTACACTTTTCCCATTCTTCAACTTGATTTGTCCATTCCCTCTGTTGATCAGAAACAGCAAAAGGGATAAAAATAAATGCATTAGAATTGCTAAGGAACGATATGAATCAAACTTTGTTTCTCGAGTTGATTTGGACTTAGAATCATATGACCGTAATATTCATTGGATTGCATCAATCAGGCCATCCACACTGAAATCATAGAACTTTTCTTCTGCAGTCTCAATTATGTTGCTATCACACACCTGTAAGAATCACGATTAACTCTGTATTTTCATTGATGCAAAGCTGGAAATTGCCAAGGTACACAGATGCAGTTGGGTTATTATATTTACATGGTGAAGATTTTGTTTCCTGGTGTACCAGTGAATGTCAATTGTGTTTCCTCCCGTCTCCGAGAAAGCCCACATGCAGAGGCTGCATTTTACGTAAGTTCATCTCAGTAAATAATTGCATACAACATGTTCATAAACTTCATATCATACCTGATGAATGTCTCCCATGAAATATGAAAGAAAAAGTAGTGCTTCAGTCAGGTTATCTGGTGATGAAAAATTTAGCATATTAGCGATTTTAATTTTTATCGGTTCATAATTGGAGAAAGTTTATAAGATTCTCATTTTCTTGGAAATTACATTGAGACTGAGAAGGTTGAGTTTTGTAGCTTAGAAGCTGTGAAGTATAGTTGTTAATGGCCCCTGCAACGCACCGTCCTTTCGCTCCAGCTTTGTCTTTGCAGTCCCCTTGAGATTCAAATGACAAAAATTTAGAACCAGGAGAGAGGAAGGCTCAGAGGAAAATTAGAGCAGAGAGGGATGGAGACAAAGTAACTCAACTGTCATATTGGAAGTGCAAAGGGAATCTGGAGTATCAATGAAATGAAGAGCAGAGGACCAGTGATAATGAAACTTAACTCTATCAGCCCAAATGCAAACTCAACCGTGACTGTTGCAATCAAAACAAAGATCAAATTCTTCATCAAAGAGGTAAATTTGGGAAATGGGTTTCGAAGAATGTGTCAAGAACCTGAGAAATTCTGCAAACAAAACTGTTTTTTTATCCTCTATATGGTGAGTTTTTGTTACCCATAAATTAATTATTTAAGAGAAAACAAAGCTATTTTTTTAGTGTTAATGTGGGGTGAAGAATTCGAACTTCTAATCTCTAAGTGGAATTAGGTAATGTCAGGTTGACAAGGAAAAAAAAAACAAAACTTATTTATCCTTTGTATGGTGAGTTTCTTTATGCATAAAAATTAATGGAGACGATAAAAGCATAATTAATATGCATTAATTGGTACTTATTACTTTTAACTAACTGTTTGTTAATTACACACGTTTAGTCTTAATAACTTTTAATTACAAACTTTATATAATAAATATTTTGTTAATATAAGTTTTTATTAAAATTATTTAGAGGAAACAAAATTAATTTATACCTCTAAACTTTGTAAATTTAATCAATTAAAACCCTAAACTAATAATGGTATCCATTAAAATTGTAAACTTTTATAAGTGAATCAATTTAGACTCTTTGTTAGAGTTTCAATTTAAAATTATTAATGCATAATTCTCATACTTGTATAAGACCTTTTTAATGCATAATTAATTCTCGCACGTGTGTAAGACTTCTTTTTAATCAAGTGAGTATAGTAGCGGCTTTCTTTAATATGAGCGATTTTTCATCTTCCTCTTTTCTTCTATTTTTCTCTACTAATTTAGAAAACATTATATGACAATTTTTCTACTTTGGTATGATGTTGGGAGAAGACTAATGTTATTTACGTGATTTTGAGTTGATTTTAAAAAAATTTTTCAAAGGGCCTAAATTAATTTACTTAAAAGTTTAAAAGTTTAGAGTTTTAACTGATAAAATTATTAGTTTAGAATTTAATTGATTCAACCTACAAAGTTTGGAGGTATAAATTGATTAGTTTTTTCAATGGTTTAATATTAATATTTTGATGCTTTGTATTTGTTTAATTATTTCCTACCAAATAAATTATTTTTTTTAGCTCAACAATACGTGGGTGTAGAGATTTAAATTTCTAATTGTTTGGTCGAGGTTATGTAGTACCTTAACTAGTTGAGTTTATGCTTAAGTTAGTAATAAATTTATTTGTTTACGGAACCATATAAATGTAATTATTTAATATTTAGTATTACTTTTAATTAATATCTTAATGTGGAACTAAAAAAAAAACTTTTAAACAACCATTTATTTATTTTTATTTTAAGTTTTGATTGATGAATTAATAATAATATAATAATATATTAAATGTCACTAATTTGTTTTGAAATGATAAGTAACATTGATTTTATTTTTGGTCGATTATAAATAACTTAGTTTGTAAGACAAAAACAAGTCTTTGATTATCAACTTGAGTATAACTTAATTAGTTAAGGTATTATATATTTTACCAAAAGATTAGAAATTTGAATTCCTACTTCTACGTATTGTGAGAGTAAGGATTTAAACTTCTAATCTTAAGAAAAATAGTAGATGCCTTTATTGTTGAGTCATGTTTCTATGGGCACATAACCTTCTATTGAACTGTAGAAGTACAATCACATCTATGAAATTTTAATTTGGTCAATCATTCATGTCTTACCAAATTATTTTAAACATGTGATTATAACATTGTTGATTGCAAATTGCATAGGAGTGTTTTTGGCTTAATTGGCTAGCGATTTTTTTATAGAGAAGAGTGGATAATATATTTTTTTTCCATTGATTAGGTTTAGAGTTTAATAATAATATTTTATTATATATATTTTAAAAAGCTAGAAGTCGCAAATCTAGCCAAAATTAGAATGCATGAATTAATAATAATCATTTTGTTTAGTACAACAAATAAAGATATGAACATTTGAATATTCGACCTAAAAGAAAGGAATATATGTCAATTACCATTGACATTAATAATAACCATTTATAAAAAATGTAGTTAATTAGTAATTATTAAGATTATAAATTTAATAATCAATCAATATCAAATTAAACAATAAATTTAAGTTAATTAATTACTACCCCCATAAAATTAAACTAAATTGGTTGTCAGTATTTTAATTATTAATCAAGAATCTTTATAAGTTCTAAACGTACATATTTATATTTTTTTAGTACAAGAAATCTAGAATATAAGATTGAATCTTCAACTTCAACAAAATGAGAACATGTCAATTATCGTTAAAACATACTTCAAAAAATTGGCTCCATCCCTAGCTGGCTAGTCCCCTCTTGGTCCATTAATGTGTGTTAATGAAGAATGAGAAATGCCGAAGAAGAGTCTCCATTAATATACATTATCCCCAATTCCCATTCTCATTTCATCGCTCGACGACAGAATCGGGAGTTGCTTCAAGATGCTGCGGGCTTCAATCAATCCGATTCAAGTCTCACCTTCCAAATCCAAACTCAAACCCCAAATTCCTTCGCCACTTTTCTGCAGCATCACTCGGCCTTCAGCTTCGACGATATTGTTACGCCACCGATCGCCGTCGGCTACGGTGACCAAAAGCTCCATCTCTCAAACATTTGATCTCAACGCCGGCAATGGCATTGGGCTTAACAGTTACAGGATGGATGGGTTCGTAGATTTTGAGATGAAAGTTCGTGATTATGAGCTGGATCAGTTCGGTGTCGTCAACAATGCTGTTTATGCAAATTATTGCTACCACGGTCAGAATCCGATCAACTATATTATTCTAATCATCCCATTGAAAACTAGGCTTTCTCTGTTTTTCTTTTTTGGTTCTGGTTTCTCTTTTTTAATATATATATATATAAAGAAAACTGTGTGTTTAGTAACTATTTCTTATTTCTTGTTCTTTCCTTTTCGTTGAAAGGAAGAATAAAAACATGTTTAATAATCATTTCTTGTTTTTTCTTCTATAAAATTTTAATCTAAAAAAATATAAAAATTAGTTTAAAAAATTAAATATCCAATATTTTTATGTTATGTTTATTTGTAGATATTTATTATACATTTTAGAAGTTAGAAATGATAAAAATAATGTTTTTATTTATGTTTTGGAAAAAAACTAGTAACAAAAATCAAAGATATGAAACTTGATTTTGTTGTTTTCAAATTTTTTACAGATTTTTTGAAGCATTTTTGAAAAATAAGAAACAAGAACAATTACTAAACGCTTCTCTTCCTCAAAAACTGGAAACAAGAAACATAAAACTAAGGAATGTTATCAAATGACTCCTAATCTCGTCATATTTGCTTTTGATCTATATATTAATTAAACTGAGGACTTAATTAACCAGGTCGTCATGAACTACTAGAAATGATAGGCGTCAGTGCTGATACAATTACTCGCAATGGGGATACGATTGTTCTATCTGAGTTGTCTTTGAAGTTCCTTTCATCACTTAGAGTATGGATATTACTCATAAACCATTTGATGATCTATAAATTTTGGTTTAAAACAATAATTTACTTAGGACTTGTTTGATAATTATTTAATTTTTGAAAATTAAACTGCTTATAAATACTACTTCTATCAATGAGTTTATTTGTTTTGTTATCTAACTTTCTAAAAATGTTTTCAAAATTCAAGTCAAGTTTTGAAATTTAAAAAAAAAAAAAAGTAACTTTTCAAATTTTGTTTTTGATTTTGGAATTTGGTTAAGAATTCGAATGTTTTTTTTAAAAGTAAAATTCATGGTAAAGAAATTATGAAGAAACAAATACAATTTCTATATAAAAAAAAAATCGTTGTCAAACTAGGGTTTGAGAATGTGTTTCTACTCCTGTTTTGGGACGAATTGGAGAAATGAGGGTCTTTTCATAACTTATTACAAAAAAAGAGTTCAAACCCAAACTATTTGCAAAAAAACAGGTAGTTTTTTTGTCCTTATTAGAATGCGTCTCTTGAGAGACGCATTCATTGTTATGAACAGTAGTAGTCAACACCAATTTTGACCAACTTTGACCAGATGATTTCATTCATAATTTCAAACGGAAAGATTTTCTTCCACTAAAATAATACCATAAAATCATTTCAATTAATATTTAACTACCCATCAAATCAACTAATCATTTATTTAATTTTTTCTTTAAAATAAATATTTAATAAATTATTCATTATCACACAATCATTCACCACTCAAGTTTATTATTATTATTTTGATAAACACATTCACTATTAAAACAAAATATACAACATGGAAAAAATATTAGGATGATTTTACCAATATGGTTATGATCTATAAGGTAGTAAAAGAGATCAATTGGTTTAAAGATTAAAAATATTGAGATTTATTCATCTCGATTAAAGATTTAAAAAACAAAAAAAAAATGTGGCACAAAGTTGGTCGTGCCACATTTTTTGAAATGTGGGTAGTTAAATATTAATTGAAAGGATTTGATGATATTATTTTAGTGGAAAAAAATCTTTCCGTTTGAAATTATGAACAAAACTGTCTGGTCAAAGTTGGCAGTCAAAATTGGTCAAAATTGGTGTTGACTAGTACTGTTCACAACAAGGAATGCGTCTCTTGAAGAGACGCATTCTAATAAGGACAAAAAAACTACATGTTTTTTGTAAATAGTTTGGGTTTGAACTCCTTTTTGTAATTAGTTTTGAAAACAACTCTATTTTTATAAATCATCCCCCGTTTTGTTGACACTGTTTGATGCATGGAATTGGAACTAGAGTGGAGACAGATTTGTTGTTAAGGTGAGAGTCTCAGGCATCTCAAGGGCTCGCATGTACATTGATCACTTAATTTTCAAGCTTCCAAATATGGAGGTACGTAATTATTAATTAGTAAATGCAACAATTAATTTACTAAACTTAATTATGTCTAGCAGGTAACTTTATAATTCTACTTTAATTTGTGTTATTTTCTTTCTTTAGCCAATCTTAGAGGCAAAGGGTATGGCAGTTTGGCTTAATAAAAATCATCGTCCAGTTCGTCTTCCACAAGAATGTTTATCCAAATTTGCTCAATTTGTTCGTGATCACGATCACCAGTCCAAGAGATCAACTGTTAGGATTAAAGACTAAAGACAACAACAAAGATGGAGACGCATATATGAATTGATTCATATACGGTCAAGACCACAGCTACTAAAATATTGTACAGCATATATATTTACACTCATTTGTTCACGGATTACTAATCAAATATCAACTTTAGTATATAGTACCATGGTTAAAGCATCACTGTTTTCTTTAAAAAATGGTTGGTTCCCCCTCACTAGTGTAATATTAAAAGAAAGAACTACCCCAAACATGTTATTTAAATCAAGTTATGTATACATGGTAAGTTAAATGTTATCTTTTTTTAAAAAAAAAAAATGTTAAATGTTATCTATAAATAAATTGGTTTTGTTTCCCTAACTTTTTAATACCCTTCTATTGATTATATTTGGTTAATTAAAATACCATTTTGGTTCTTGTATTTTGTGTTAATTTCATACTATCTTAGTCTATGTACTTTCAAATTATCAAATTTAGTCTTTATACTTTTAATAAAGCTAAAAAACGGTCCATGTCGTTAGTTTTGGGGTTAGTCTAACGTTAAAGATGAAAAAAATTCTCTCCCCTCAAACTTTCTCTCCCTCCCATTCTCTCTTTCTTTTAACTTTGTCTCATCTCCATCTTTATTTATGGTTTCTCCCCTTTTTAACAGCATAGATAGGGGAGGACCTCATGGAGTCTGAGGTAGCGGCGACCTTCGATTCGGACGGCGATGGGCTACTGGAGATGGCAGAGTTTGGGAGGTTTGTCAAGGAGGCGGATGTACACGGGAAAGGAGATGAGAGAGGCTTTTGAGAAGTATGAAATGGAGGGTTTGGGAGTCATTACGGCAATCAGCATGCGGCGATTGCAAGAGAATGATTTCCAAATTTGATGTCAATGGTGATGAAGTTCTCTGTTTTTTTTTTTTTTTTTTTTTTTTTTTTTTTTTTTTCCTTCTTCTTCTTCTTCTTCTTCATCTTTTAACATTAGACTAAACCCAAAACCAATGGCAAAGAGACCATTTTTTATCTTTATTAAAAGTACAAGGATTAAATTTGAACATTTAAAAGTACAAGGCTAAAATAGAATGAAACTCAAAGTACAGGGACCATAATGATATTTTAACCTTATTATTTTGTTGAAATTAAGTCAAAACTTGTTAGATTGTTACAACTTACAATTTTTCAACCCAATCGAAATATTACAAACCAATTTCATCCGACATTTTAAAACAAATGGAAAACTCCCCATCACAGCTCACGACTAATCTATAGTAGTTTCGAGTAGGGAATATTACCTTTTTTGGTCCCTGACTTTTTAGGATTAGGTGTATTTGGTCATTGAGTTTTCCACATGTACCATTTTAGTCCTCGAGTTTTGAGAAATAGGTTTAAAAGGTCCCTGGAGTTATTTTTCTATTTGCTACAATAATGGTCGACTGAAACGTGTGGGCTTAGATAACAAACTTTTGGTTTTAAAAGAAGCTCCAGTCTAGTGCAAGTTCGGTGGAAGTAATAAATTGGAAGTACTTCAAAGTATCAATCCCACAGGGAACATATACAATAAAATTAAAAAATATAGCAAAAATTGTTTTCAAATTGTATTTGTGGTACTCAATGTAAAACAAAGTTTGGAGCAGTTTTTGTGGACAAGAAAAGAAATGTCAAGAATAAAAGGAAGGAATCCAAACATGCTTGTGCCCATTTGATTGGAATTGCAGCCAAATTACAATTGCAATCCTTAACTCTACTCTTCAGCAATGTAAATTAGATTCAACACCTATTCGACCTTCTATGAAATAAGGAAACTAAGTGATTAAACCAATATTTATATGGCTAATACGAATTTAGTTGATTTTGAAACACAATCCATTTTATCTTAAAGGTTTTTCCCTATGTCTAGGGTCAAAAACAAATTTTTATATCTAGGCTTTTTCTTTTATTGCTTTTATGAAATCTCAACTTTATCTAACCTTTTTCAGAATTAGATTCAAATTTTGTATACTAATTTAGGTGATCAATCTAGACTAATAATGAGAATTAAAAGTCAATAAAAGTAAACAAACTATAGAGTAAGTAAGGTTGGCCTTTATTCCTTCCTCTAGGGCATTCACATGCTTGAATCCCTTAGAGTGGCTTAACTCATAATTGAAGAAGAGAAAAAGAATGATTTAAATGAGAGAATTTTCATAGCTAAAGGAAAAGTAAAATGTTATAAAGAGACCCAACTCAAAAAAAGAAACAATTGAGATAAAACTAAAATAAATCTTATGAATTAACTTGCAAGACTTACTAGCCAAAGGAATTGAAAATACAACTTGAATTCACAAGCTGGAATGAAAAGAAAAATAGAACAACAACTAATTGTTGAAATTACAGCAACTGAAACTAAAACAAAACTGGAACTAATGCTAAAAGAGTACACAGAATAAAGTGCAATAAAACACTTCTCGCCCTTTTCATCAATCGAACTCGATCTCAAAGGGAATCAGGTCTTTACATCCTAAGATTTTTATCTAGATTGGACTGATTATCGAGGCTTGAAGATACTAGAAATAGAAGGAAAATAGCGGAAAAATGTAATAGAGACAGCAACTTCGTGAGGGAGGAGAGTTGTCTTGCTTCGGTTTCTTTGTCCCTTTCATAGGCATCCATAAGCTAGAATTTTTGTCAACTTTAGTGTATGGAAAGACTCATGCCATTAATGCCGAGAATTAGAGAAGGTATCTCAAGAATATCCTTAACATTGAGCAAAATCTGAAATTTTCGTTTTTATTCCAATTTTTCTATCTCTGCCTAGAATTGCAATTGCAATCTATTTTCTTGGTTCGCAATTACAATTTTTCACTGTCGCCCATTCCTGCATTGTCCAAAATTGCAATTGCAATCTTGTGGCAAATTTTCAGTTTGCTCAAATCTACACTCACAACAAGGAAATTAACTAGATTTTTATACTTTAAGCTTTTTTCTATCATTTTGAGATATTCCTAGCATGCCCAAGTGATTTTATTTAATTTGCTTCATTTTGCTAAACTTTGTGGATCTAAATAGATAAATTGTCAAGAATAATTTGCATTCAGAGGCTAAATAGTTCTAAAAAATGAGAATGATCAAATAACGGAATAATTTTTTAATTAATTTTAATGAAATAAAATAATAATTAAAATAAAAAAGAAATGAAAATGATATTAAAACAAAAAAAACCCCACTCTCTCTCCTCTTTCTCTTTTTCCTCACCCCATGACCCTAGTGCCACCCTTACTCCTCTCTGCCGGAACTCTTTGCCAGTGTTGGTGCCAACTCCTCTATTCGGGGACGACGACGGAGCCGCCATTTTTGTGGTCTCTGAGGAAGCCATCGAATTCTTCAGCTTGTATCGAGGGGTGGAGCTGTCGCAACTGCCATTTTTGTCTCGAGGGGTGGATCGTCTACGATCTGGGAACCACTTTTGGGGGTTGGATTATTATTCAACTTTCGATTATTACTGTGGTCAATCATTTCTTGCCAAATCTACTGGATTTTGAACTATTGCTTTGGTGCCCACCGACGTTGGAGTGGTTGAATTAGGCTTACTTAGCTTCGTAGAGGAAAGCTTGGAGATTGTGAAGTCCATAAAATCACAATTTTCTTCACACTCTTTGTTCAAGAAAACTACTACTAGTCCTCCAAAGATTTTTGGGCAGAATTTGATTGAAACGGATGGGCTCAATGTCAAGCTGGGGCTTTGTGAATCAGATATTTCAGATGGTCCATTTTTTTCGGAGCTGCCATTCACATCTTTCAAACACCAAGCTGAGAAAATTACCAACAACTTCGACCAGAGCCTACTTAATTGATTCAATTCTACAATCTAATTGACACAGGAAGCAAGAGAACAGAGAATACACAAACCGATGGCTCGATCCTAGCCTTCATAGAAGCAACCGAAGAAACTCAAATGGTTGAAGCGAAATTTTGTAGACGGTCCACCCCCTGTGACAAAAATGGCAGTTTCGACAGCTCCACCCCTCGATACAAGCTGAAGAAACCGATGGCTTCCTCAGAGACCACAAAAATGGCAGCTCCACCGTCGTCCTCGATGGAGAGGAGTTGGCACCGGCATCGATGGATAACTCCGACAAAGAGGAGTGGGGGTGGGACTGGGGTTACGGGGTGAGAGAAAGAAGAGAAAGGAGAGAAAGTAAGGTTTTTTTGTTTTAACATTATTTTCATTTCATTTTTATTTTAATTATTATATTATTTCATTAAAATTAATAAAAAAAAATTATTCTATTACCATAGCAAATGGAAAAATAACCTCATAAACTCTTTAAATCTATTTCTCAAAACTCGAGACTAAAAGGGTACATTTTGAAAACTAGAGATCAAATGCACCTAATCCTAAAAACTCATAGACCAAAAAAGTAATTTTTATTTTCGAGTATTAATCAATTAATTTGAACCTGAATTGGGGTTAGAAAAATGTGTATTTCTTTTTTTAGAAATAAGAAAGATAAAAGGTTACAACGACATCTGTCCACTCATTAAAATAAGTTGGTCTTCTACAATCAGTTCTTAAAGGTAGAGAGATAACACCTCTGTTGGAACTTCCTCCATCCACACTTCTTCATGTTGTAGAGAGAGAGCTTCTTGAGCTATTGCATTCGCCAATCGATTCGTTGTTCAATCGCACAAGGTGAAGGAACTAAAGGTAAATTGCTTCAAGAGATCTCTAATTTCCTCTATCAACAACCCTTTCTTCGTTTGATTCATGGTTTTTTGGTTTAGGAATTGAAGAACTCTAGCCGAGTCCAATTCCACCTTAACTCTTCGAAGCCCCATGTCTAACACCAATCGCATCCCATATCTCATTACCAATGCCTCTACCAGTTCTATATCAGTAATCCAAGGAACTGGTTTTGCCAAGGATAGCATCACTTCTCCCTTTTCATTGCGAATCACCACACCCACTGCACTTCTATTTTCGTTTTTCTAAATAGCTGCATCCGTATTCATTTTATAACTTAAGGGATTATGAGGTTTCCACTATGTTAATATGTTACTTGATCTGATGTTAATCCTTGATTTGTCCCTTAGATTATCTTCTCTAAACTAATTAATGTAAGAAATGCAATAATTCTAGTCGTTTTGAGGCTAGTTATCATCTCTCTTCCATTGCATAACTAATTGGTTTCTTTCATCCCACATACACCAGCACATAACTAGAAATTGTTCGAAATCTTCTTTACTTAAGACTTATTTGAACCAGTGCATTATATCTGCAAAGTGGTTAAGCAGTTTACACTAATTCAAGTAAAATAAGGGAGCATGGTTCCACTTCTTCTTTGCAAAAGAACAATCCCAAATAGCGTGTTTTGTGGTCTCTGGAGCTACTCTACATATTGGACAAATAGTGTCAATTCTCATTTCTCTTTTGTTCAAGTTCACAGCCGTTGAGATATATTCATTATAAAGTCTCCAGGACATAAATTTAATCCTTGAAGGGATATATAATTCCAGAGGTTTTTCCACCAATTACTTAGACTCTCCCTATCTGAACTGCCTGTTAAATTCTGTAACGAGCAAGCAAGATGATAGCCTGACTTCACAGAGTAAGCTCCATTTTTACTAAAGTGCCAAATTAATTTATCAGACCCTATCACTCTTGGCAGTGAGAGGCTTAGGAATTGATGAGCACCCTCTTCCTCAAACATAGCAGCAAATTTTTCCTCATCCCATTGTCCATCTCCTCTCAAAAGAGATTCAACCTTAGCTTTTGTACTAGCCTTATACTTATGGGATGATTTGTAAAGAAGGCTCATGTCCCACGCAATTATCTTTAGCAATTAAACCTCCTTTCCATCCTCAATTCTCCAGCGAAACCCTTTCTTCAGTAGTTCTCTCCCCTACATGATGCTTGTCCAAGTAAAGGAGGCATTTGATTGAAGCTTAGCATCAAGGAAGTTTGAGGAATGGTAATATTTCTCTCTTAGGACTCTAGCTATGAGAGAATTAGGATGTTCAATTAATCTCCATTCTTGTTTAGTTAGAATATATTTATTAAACAACTCCAAATCTCAAAAACCAAGTTTCTCCACTAAGCTTTGACATATAAACTTTTTTCCATGTTACCCAATGGATACGGTGGTGTTCACTAACACCCTTCAACCAAAATCATGCTAAATGTTGCCACAAAGAGTGTATTGGAAAATACCCAATTTAATTTCAATTAGGCTATGCAAGCGCACACAGTCAGCAATAGTGATAAGTATTTATCTTCTCCACAGGGATTAGCAAAAGAATTTCACTTAACTTAAGCTAAATTCTTAGTAAATTCAATCAGTAACAAAGAGAAATTTGGAGTTTTAACTAAACTAAACATGTTGAACCAAAATTAAAGATACTAACAAAATAAGAAACATAAAATATGCTCAAACAATAGAATGGAAACGACTTGTAACAGAGTAAGTGAAATAAGCGCAGATTAGTGACGCGAGCTTGTCGAGGGCTTGTCAAATTAAAATTTATAAACCGATCCTAATCCTACTTGTAGCATTGAGTGGACCGGGTCGATCTCAAGGAACCGAATATTAATTTCTCAAGTTAAATTTGCAAAGGAGAAAACAATTAAAAAGGGGGGTTTTGTGTTTTTATAAATAAAATAAAACATAAACAATAAAGATAGAGATAGATCAAATCTTACCAAAATCCAATTCACAGGTACGGTTTTATCCAATTGTAAAATTGATCGTAGGCACACAAAACGTGTAACTTAATTATGCAAGCACTTAGTCAACTTTATAGGAAACCCCAAAAGTAACAAATTTCCTAAAGTCATTAACTCTAACAAATGTCAAGGTTAACGCTAATTACCTAAACAATTATGACGCAACCGTTCCAAATTATTTGAGTAAAGACATTAAGTGTTTTGGAAGGACTAAGACAACTAATTAGATAAAATAACTTTAATCTAATCAAAATGCTTCTTTAATTCCTAGAATTAAACATGCAAGCCATGCGATATGGAAACCTATAAAACATACACATATAATAATCTTAACGCTACCGGTTCAATCAAGATGACAATTACGGATCATGTATCATGACTAGCAATTAAACATATAAAGTGATCGTGGAGTCAATTCAATAAAAAAAATGCATGCTTATGGAATAAACATAGGAATTAAAGAATACTTGCAATTGTAAGAAAACTACATTAAAATACAAGCCTCACAACATTGCAATTGGCTACACCAACCTATGAATTGGAACACTTACCTTAGCCACCCATCGTGATGATGTAGCCAAACACCAAAGTTTGATGAAAAACTCCTAATCTATCTTAAAGTACTGAAAAACAGAGAGGAGAAAGCTTAAAATGGTCTCATGACGGCTAAAAATTGGAGACAAATGACCTAAAGGACGGAAAAATCTATTTATAGGAATCGACGGAGCGTCTAGACTCTCTGGACAGCGTCACAGGGGCTCGCCACAACGTCGAGGGAGGCTTCATGGAACTACCGATAGTGTCTAGACGCTTTAGACAACATCTAGTCGCTACCCAGTGCGCAGCACTAGTTATTTTTGCTCTAACTTTTCTCTCAGGTGTTAGAATGACCTCTGATTTGATGCGTTGGAATCGTGATTCGACGTAGAATCTCTCGGAATGTGCCTTATTCTCAAATCCCTACAAAATGATCAATTAATTACATTAAACCTCCAAACTAACATGATTTAAGCATAAAAATATAAAACTATTTTGGTCCTATCAATTAGGAATGATTTTTTTTTTGCTAATATGGATGCTCCAGCGAGAAATTTGCTCCCTCAATCCGCTCAGCATTAAACACGAAATCCTCCTAGATTTTTGGATTTTAGTGGTTTAACTCCCATTAACCCACATTGATTAAGCATGCTGACTTCACGTATTAGGCAGGTTGTTATCCCTAACATACCCACTTAATTAGCTACTAACCTGAATCAAAGGGCTAATGTGGTTACAAGTAATCGGTTCCCCTTTATCTCTCCCAAAATAAAAAGAAACAGTGTTTGGTGTGTGTTGGCTAGACAAACCCAAGCATTCAACAATAAAAACACAAGCAGCCAAAATAAGAAGAGTTAGGGGCCTTAACCCCTTCTTAGATTGATAAAAATACTCCTAATCTTCACCCAAATGTGACTTAGTTCATATTACAACTTAAAAACAAAAATAAAATACTATAGAATGCCATTACAAAAAATAAGAACAACTAAAGAAAAGAAGAGAAGAAATCATTGCCAAAAGATGAAATATGCAGTAGCTCCCCTTCTTCTAGCTCTCTCATCTGCTTCTTCTTCTCATTCTCCTTCTTTTTTTCGAATGCCCATCCCCAAAAACGGCTTCTCACTTAAGGATGTCTAATCCCTAAAGATTCAGGGCTGACTAGACTGTGTGGGACCCCAAGAGAGCTTTCTAATGGCTGGAAACAGTTGAACTGTCAAAAATATCCAACTCATTTAAAATCCAGTTCTCACGTGCTAGTTTGCAAAATCCTTGTAAAAATAATACTCCATCAATAGTTCTACTCTCCTAAGTAGAACTTAATATCATCACTGTTCAAACAATACTTCTACTTCCAATGAATTCAGCTGCCAACTTGCACCAATAAATACTGTCATAAATGCTCTAAAATATCAGACAAATTCAATCTTATGTAAAATAGACAATCTAAATTCAGTTTCAACAATTTTAACATCTTTTAGGCACAATTCCTTTTCACAAAGTCATAATGCTGAAACTTTAAGCTCAAATTGCGCAACTAATAACTCTCATTCGAGGAATTATCACTAAAACACGATGGGAATTCTCAACAAGAGATTTAGGTAGTTTAAAACAGTTTATAGAATGCGTAGGAATAGCTTGAAGCATAGCTTTAATTAATACCTCTTTCCCCCAGTAGAGAACAATTTATGTTTCCATTTCACTAGTAGGCCCATATTTTGTCCTTCACATATTTGAAGGAAACTCTTTTGGAGTTAGAAAAAGACACATGAATCCTCAAGTATTTTTCATGGGCTTCAACTTTAGACACCTGAAGCTGGGCAAGATCTAATTCTGTATAAAGCTACTGGAATTCGGACTAAAGCATATGGATGATTGACTAAAATTCATCTCCTGCCCCGTAATCAAGTTATACTGAGAAAGGGCTGTTGCAATCCTTGCAATCTCATCTATTTTTGCTTTGAAGAAGAGTAACAATCATCGGCAAAGAACAAGTGAGAAATCACAAGGGAATACTTTACTATCTTTATCCCTGTTATTTTTTTTGAACTCTCATATGAGCTGCCCATCCTTCTTTACCCTTTTTTCTGTTTTTTATGGAGTGCAAACATTCGGCCCATAATCACGGGCCAGGAGCAAAGAGCCTGTATTATTTTTTTTCTTTTTTTTTTTGAGAAACACATGTATTAATTTTTTGGGAAAAATACATTTTTAGTCCCTGAGTTTTCAACAATAGGTGCATTGAGTCCCTGAGTTTTCAAAATGGACCTTTTTAGTCCCTGAGTTTAGGAAAAAATACCTTTTTGGTTCATGAGTTTTGGAAATATACCTTTTTAGTCCTTGAGTTTTGAAAAATAGGTTTAAAAGGTCCCTCATATTATTTTTTTTCAATTTTTTTTTTTATATAAAATCAATATTCTTTATTAATTTTTAATATTAACGATGTTTTAAATTAAAAAAAAAAAAAAAAAAAGCTCTTTTCCCTCTCTACCCCATTCTGTCCTCTCTCCTCCTTCCATCTTCCTTCCATTTTCTTCATCCTTTCCCCTTCTCCCCACCATCTTTTTCTTCCTCTCCCCTCTCTCTCAATACATCAATCAATCTTCATAAAAAAAGATAATTTTTTTTCACCATGAATCTTCATAAAGGAGATGGTGGGGAGAATGGGAAGAGACAAAGAAGAGGATAGGAAGGTGGAAGGAGGAGAGATGAGAGAGAGAATGGGTAGAGAGGGAAGAGAGATTTAATATTAAAAATTAATAAAGAATATTGATTTTATATAAAAAAAATTAAAAAAATAATACGAGAGACATTTTAAACCTATTTCTCAAAACTCATGGACTAAAAATGTTTATTTCTAAAACTCAGGGACCAAAAATTATTTTTCTTTAAACTCATGGACTAAAAAAGTATATTTCCAAAATTCAGGACCAAACGCACCTATGGTTAAAAACTGAGGGGCCAAAAATGTATTTTTCCCTAATTTTTTCCAATTCAACATGATTAGATATGCCCTTATGGAAGCCATTCAATCTTCTTCTTCCGCGTGAAATTAAAAAAGATCAGAACAAACATTTGATCATGTGATGAATTAGTCACAGTGATCAATGAAGCAATTCAACGGAGACGATCCTGATTTACAATCCTTGCTCGGGGATTGTGCCATACGTGGGCAAAGCCCTAGAGAACCCACCATCAATTTTCTCAAGTGAGCTTAAATTCCTTCTCGCCCAATTCTAATGGAGTAATTCATTTTCTGCGGTTTCACAGTTCCTCCTCTCATTCCCTTCCCACAATGGCTGAAGCAAAATTAAACCCAGCAGCGGAAAAGAGGGTGATGGTGGCCATAGACGAGAGTGAATGTAGCTACTATGCCCTAATCTGGGTGCTCGAAAATCTTAAAGAATCCATAGCCGAATCGCCCCTTTTCGTCTTCACGGCTCTACCTCCGCCCACCACTTATATTTCCGGTGCAGGTGCATCTCTTGGCCTCGCGCGCTCGTATTTCCCTGTTGCATCCAGTTAAGCATCACTAATTTACTTTCATTCAGCCACATTTAATTTAATTCATATTTGGTGTAGTTTAATAGTCGGCGATGGATAGATAACGATGACTCCTTGGCTGCCAAGTGATGAATTGAAATAATCCCATTTCCGTTTTGTCGAACTTCCTTTTCTTTCTAGTTCGAAATAAACGTCTGTGCCTGCTAGATGGATTGAGAAGAAGGCATTGATTAAGATGCTGAAATATTCTGATCAAGTAAGCTTTGTTGTGCACAACAGATATGGAGTTGGCTTTTACGCTTCAAGAGAATGATAAGAAAGTTAGATGCGGCCTCCTCGAGAAAGCAAAGGATATATGTGCCGAAAGAGGGGTATGATTGGATTCTTTTCATGGCAAGCTCTCATAGTAAAGTTGAGTTTAATTCAAGAAAAGCCTTCTGACCTCCAAATTTAAACAATTTGGATGGACAACAGCATATGAATGCTCATATTTGAAGAAGAGTTGTGTTGAATGTTTATTTCCTGATCGCATAAATTATATGCTGAATGCAATTAGTAACATAAAGTTGTTGCTATTACATCTGTAGGTGGCTGCTATATCCATCACAGAGGTTGGGCAGCCTGGAACAACCATATGTGATACAGTTGAAAAGCTTAATATAAATTTGCTTGTTTTAGGTGATCGTGGCCTTGGGAGGATTAAGAGGTTATTCTCTCATTCTCGTTTTTTTAAACAGCCAATCGTGCTCAGGAGGAGAGTGTTAATTAATTAAAATTTGCTTTTACAAAGCCTTTGACTTCACCATCTCAAATTTGTTTGGATGTAGTTTGGTTGAGAACAATTCTCATTTGCTACTGTTGAGGATCCCACATCGAAAAAATAAAGAGAAACCTCACCATTTATAAGATACATAGGCTACTCATCTCATCGCCAATTGGTTTTGAGATGAAATTCCATGTTTATCTAATATGGTATTAGAACCCATGAAACCCAAATGGGTTTTCGGTCCAAAAATTGGGATCCGACCCAAAAATGGTGAACCCAAATAGACACTATCTTGAGAGGGCATGTTGAGAACTTCACATCGAAAAAATGGAAAGAGATCTCACAATTTATAAGATACATGGGCTTTCATCGCTAATTGGTTTTGAGATGAAATTTCATGTTTCTCTAATAGCTGCCAAAACACACGCACCGGTTAAATACTAATTACTAGTAGATCACGCTTATTCTAATCAATATATATCTTTATTTTCAAATGATGAAACTGATGAGTTTGCTAGCTCATGTTCTTGCTTCTTATTTGTTGCAGAGTATCTACCGACTTATACGAATAGATGTACATTTTGCAACTTCTCATTTGTGACTGAGATATCCAACAACCCAGCTTTCCAATATTGTTACCTAATAATACTTGTGCATCTTTTTTGTTTTCTTATTTTTATTATTTTTTCCCCTTCTTGATTATAATGGGTTTATGTCCTGGATGCTGACGACTTTAATATATATCTCATGCAGAGCTCTTATAGGCAGCGTGAGCAACTATTGTGTTCAAAATGCCAGGTGCCCTGTCCTTGTTGTGAAGAAACCGTAGGAATATGAGAGGCGTGCTGCTTTTCCAACTAAATTAAAATAGATTTGTGCCTCAGGTTTTTTAATCTTTTTCCTTTCAGATAATCAGGCTTTGTGTGTCTACTTGTGTCTATCATCTGAATCAGATTGTACACTGTGCTCTGTATCAGGTGAAAAAGTTGATTAAAGACAAACAGATAGTATGTGTTCAGCTTGTTATCATGTAATCAGATTGTATATTCAGCTTACAAATCTATAAAATATTAATAAGATTGGTGGTGGATCAAAAGCACTCAAACAGGGCATGCTTACACTATTAGTTTGTAAATGAATGATGGATACAATCTTGCCATTTTAAACTGTTCAATTTGGTTTGAATGACTTGGGAGTTACTTGGGAGTCTTTTCTAAATAATAGCCTTCTACTTTTTTTTCAAGACTAATTCATGTTACCTAATTTTGATCCGGTGACCTGTAAACGGTATGGTTATTGTGTACTTGTTACCATCATTTACAAACTGAGGTTGAAAAGAACTACTTTGGTTGTTCTAGAAAACAGGCCATATGCAAAACAAACTAACAAAGTGAAAAAACCCTGGAGAAAACAATTCTTCAACGACAGTTATAACGAAGCATATTTTTGTTAAATTTTTATCCTAAAAAGGGGGAAAGTGCTTTCAGTATGGCTCCTTTTATCTCTTTTTGTATGAAATGCAGAAATGTAGTTGGGAAGAAAGATGCTAAGCTCAAAGTGGCATAGACTAGATAAAGAGATTAAAAAGAAGTAAATAAGTCAAGGAGAATGATATTCCAGGAAGAATTTTATTCACCACAAGGCGCTGATTGTTTTACAAGATTACATAAGCATATTATGGTCAACTTTTCAGTATTATCTTGAAACTAAACTATTTCATGCAGGCCTTTCCTCAGAGTATAAACTAGAGGAAAATCTGTCAACCAAAGATGCGATTCAAAACAGCTGCTAATCTGACTCCACCTTGTGCCAACCGCAGGTTCACTACTGGCGCACGGGAGAAGAAATATTTCTCTGCACACAATTTCTTAAGTTAAAAACTCTTCTGCCCAAAGAACAACTCAACCAAGCTTTGTAAGCAATCTACCTCCTAGTGTAGAACCTTCAGTTACGCCTTTGTATGCCCAGTCACAGGCTGCTTGGATACTTTCTGATGCATATCTGCATATTTCAGTGAAAACTGAGTGTAAATTAATGGAATCTTACGCTCTAAAATTGAAGGATCAACAGACTGTTTCTTGTGGCACATACATTTCTGTGCATGCTATCTCATTAGAACTACACTTTTCCCATTCTTCAACTTGATTTGTCCATTCCTTCTGTTGATCAGAAACAGCAAAAGAGACAAAAATGCATTAGAATTGCCAAGAAACGATAAGAATCAAGCTTCAAGCTTAGTTTCTTGAGTTGATTTGGATTCAGAATTATATGACCGTAATATTCATTTGGATTGCATCAATCAGGCCATCCACACTGAAGTCATAGAACTTTTCTTCTGCAGTCTCGATTATGTTGCTATCCCACACCTGTAAGAATGACGAGCAACTCTGTATTTTCATTGATGCAAAACTGGAAATTGCCAAGGCACACAGATGAAGTTGGGTTATTATATTTACATGGTGAAGATTTTGCTTCCTGGTGTACCAGTGAATGTCAATTGTGTTTCCTCCCGTCTCCAGTAAATCCCACATGCAGAGGCTGCATTTTACGAAAGTTCATCTCAGTAAATAATTGCATACAATATGTACATAAACTTCATATCATACCTGATGAATGTCTCCCATGAAATGTGAAAGAAAAAGTAGTGCTTCAGTCAGGTTATCTGATGATGAAAAATTTAGCATATTAGCAAATTTCATCAATTCATCGTTGGCGCTAAGTTGATAAGATTCTCATTCTCTTGAAAATTACATTGAGACTGAGAAGGTTGAGTTTTGTAGCTCAGAAGCTGTGAAGTATAGTTGTTAATGGCCCCTGCAACGCACCGTCCTTTCGCTCCAGCTTCATCTTTGCAGTCCCCTTGAGATTCAAATGACAAAAATTTAGAACCAGGAGAGAGGAAAGCTCAGAGGAATTAGAACAGAGAGGGATGGAGACAAAGTAACTCAACTGTCATATTGGTAACTGCAAAGGGAATCTGGAGTATCAATGAAATGAAGAGCAGAGGACCAGTGGTAATGAAATTTGACTCTGTCAGCCCAAATGCAAACGCTCGCTAAATCACCATTTGCAGAGTCTGGCAACAGTTCCTGCACTGCATCTGCTGCTGCTCTGCTCAACCGTGACTGTTGCAACCAAAAGAAAGATCAAATTCTTCATCAAAAAGGTAAATTTGGGAAAATGGGTTTCGAAGAATGTGTAAAGAAGAACCTGAGCAATTCTGCAAATGGTAAAATGGCCGTCGATGCCCCAACCAAAGCTAACAGGAAGAATGAAGACCAACGACAGTAACCCGACCATTAAAACTCTACAAGGCTCCATTTTCGGATTTTCTTTTTGTTCTTCTGGTTCATTTTTGCGTTTGTATATGCTTAAATAGAGCGATCAATGGAAGAACTTTCAGAAAAATATGAACCGTATGAGGATGGAGTTGCGTCCAGTATGGAAAGTGCTTCTCTTTCTTTGTGAAATCATTTTTGGCTGAAATGAGATATGCCGATTGCTGTGTCACGCTGAAGGTGGATTCCAAAAGGGTCTATTCATTTGCGGAAGAAATTAAGGTAAAGTTTTAAATAATGGAACCGTTACTTTCTCTGTACCTGGAAAGAAAGGGATTTGTGCTGTTTTCAAATGAATTGTTTAAAGATTTCTGGATTTGGTTTATTGAATCTGTTCGATAAGAATCTAATTTACTGCATATTCTTTGGTTCTAATTTCGCTGTCTGTAGACTGTAGTTCATGTAATGTAAGATATTATTGATGCCGATTGGGCTTGTGGGCAAACCACTCGAAAGATTTTTGTCATGACATGAAAAGAGTGATTTTGTTCTCTCAAACATGCCTTTAATTTGATTATCTGATGAGATAACTTCGGTATTAATTAAAAAAAAATGAGCGGACATTTTAAATAAAAATTTATGTGCGAAAGAAATATACTTTTCACGAAAAGGTCAGCTGTATACTAATTTTGAGCCCCGATTTTGAAATATAGCCAAAAAAATAAAATAACTGAAAAATGACCACAGGTGCTTTATGCATGCCCCCGCAGGTTTATCCACACGCCCCCACTTCATGGTCTAAACACCCATCTCTCCTAAATCTCGTATGTTATTAGGTCGTTAGGGGTATTTTAGTCACTTAATAAATCCTAATTAATTCAATAAAAAAAATTGGCCATTTATTAAATAAAAAATCTGGCTGGCCATTTTTCAAAACGGGGTCATTCTTGCTGCTGTCCCTAAATAAATCTGTAATTCTTTTAAATTATAACAAATATATAAACGAGCTTTGTCGGCATACTTTCCGTTTTATGCCTTTTCTGGCCTTTCAAGATTTGATTTGGAGGGAAAAAACAACT